>OY744538.1:54271638-54339138 GCA_963556195.1 Sepiola atlantica
TTTTTGTTTTTTTTTGTTTTTTTATTTATTTATTTATTATTTTATTATTATTATTTACTTGTTTAATTTATTTTATGAATTATTTATTTAATATTTGCATGTTATTTGTATACATTCTATATGTGTTTGGATTTATTAATTAATAATGCTAGGTTATGTGGGTTAGAAGAGTATGTTGAATATGGTTTTTGGTTTGTGGTTGAAAGTGTGTAAGGATGGAAGTTCATATGGGGAGGGGCCTGTTTGATTGTTTGGGTGTGTGGTGAGTTTATTATAGGAGGTGAGTAATGAGTGAAGTGGTGGAAACGGACTCTGTTAAGTGTTAGATATGGGGGTTGGTTGGTGGATGGGGGGTAGATATTATAGAATGAAAGGTGAGTAGAGCTCGTGACGTTGATTGAGTGAGGGGTTTAATCTGGAGATGAGGAGTGATTCTGTGATTCTAAGGTCACCAATGTTTCTGACAGACGCTAAGATGGGGACGTGAATATCGCGCTGAGTGTTTGAGCAAATCTCTATGTGTTTGTGGAAAGAGGATATACGGGTATTCAAGTGCTCCTTTATGCGCAAGTGTAGCGGTCTTGTAGTGTTGCCGATGTAAATTTTTTTGCATTTATTACACTGTAGTTTGTAAACACAGTTAGTGCGAAGGCACAGACCTGTGTTGAAGATAGGGCAATTGGCCAGGGAGCAGGGTTCGGGTGTGTGGTTAGTGTGTTTATTAGATAGATGTTGGCGTAAGGAGGTGCCAGTATGTGTTAATTTTATGTTAAGGTTTTCCTTATGTATTGCCTTGCGGATGGAGGTGGTGATCTTATCGCTGAAGAAAGGGAGTTTTAAGAAGCATGTGTTAGCGAGGGTGCGGTGTCTACGTGTTTTGGGCTTATTTAGGTGGGCTATGGTGGGGGCGGGGTAGCCATTATTTTGGAGGGTTTGGTGGAAGTTTTTAGTGTGTGATATTTTGTCAGCAGCAGAAGAGCATTTATTTTGTATTCGGGTGATTTCATTATGGGCATAACTTAATTTGGCTTTTGTGGGCAGGGCAGACTTATAGTGTATGAAAAGGTTTTTGCAGGCAGGTTTCCTATAGAAGTTAGTGTGTATAGAGCCATCTTCGGTGATGTTAAGGTTGAAATCAAGGAGAGAGAGTGAGCCGGACTCGTTTGGGTGTTCTATAGTGAATTGTATGTGGGGGTCGGTGTTGTTGAATGTGTTGAATATTTGTGTGGCTTCGTCTTGAGAGGATGTAAGGATTAGAATGTCATCTATATATCTGGAGAAGAATATATAGGAGAGGCAGGAGTTAAGTGCTCGTTGCTCTAACCGGTTCATGTAGGTGATGGCTAAGAGACCAGAAAGGCTAGAACCCATGGGGAGGCCGGAGATTTGTTTGAAAGTGTGCTGCTGAAAGGTAAAGTATGTGTTGTCGATGATGATGTATAAGAGATTGTGAATGTCAGTAGGTGTTAGTCCGAAGAGCTCTAGGTTGTCAGAGGAAGATATATATATATATATATATATATATATATATATATATATATATATATATAAGGGATAAAGAAAGAAGGACGGGAAGAAAGAGAGGTAAAGAGAAAGAGAGGAGAGAGAAAGAGAGGGAGAAAAAGGGTAAAAGAGTAAGAGAGAGAAAGAGAGTAGATAGATAGATAGATAGATAGATAGATAGATAGATAGATAGATAGATAGATAGATAGATAGATAGATAGATAGAGAATGTTTAAGACGGATCCACGAATCCCTGTCGGTTAATTTGTAAGACTTAAGGTACAAATAGTATAAGTTCAATTCGGCGGAGAAAGTGGAAGTAACCATTTTCTTGGATGCCTCCGCATATCTCTCTGGGGCTATGTCTGTCGGACCGCCGTCCGTCAGCTTGCCCGTCGATCTGTCACACCTAAGTCTGTTTTACGGGAAAACAATCTTCGTGGTTATTTAATGCTGCAATACATTATCTATCGTAAACAATGAATTGTATAGGATCCGTTGAACACGCATTGCTATTTCATCTGTCGCATGTCTGTACCTTTTCCGAGAGTATTAGTACGTAAATGACCGGATGGGATGTTTACTCAGTGTAGCTGATTCCACAATGCACAACGTTATCCATTTGGCAAAACAGCCACATCCGTGTATGAAACAAGGACAAAAAAGAGATCGAGAAGGAGAGACAGAAAAAGAAAAAATGTGTGTGGATGTGAGTGCGCGTTTGCGTGCGAGAGGAGTGTATAGGAAAAAAGAGAGTTTGTTTTGTGTTTCCTCTTTTGTGGCTTTCGATTCGAAAATAAACATCTTGACCAGATAAAAAATCGGCAAGAGAACAAAGAAGGATCTCCGTCTGCAAAGAAAAAAGACGATTCTTTCTTTAAACAAAGATTGGCTTGTTTTTTTTTTTGTCAGGTTTTGCAGAAGACGGCGTTAAAGGCGCGGCCAATGGAAGAGAAACAATCAGATATAACAACAACAACAACCTTGGAGAAAAGAAGAAGAAGAAGAAGAAGAAGAAGAAGAAGAAGAAGAAGAAGAAGAAGAAGAAGAAGAAGAAGAAGAGGAAGAAAATCACAAGGTGAAAAAAGAAGAAAAAAAACGAGGACGAGAAAGGGAAAGAAAGGTGAAGGAGTATAAGAAAAGGAAGAAAAAGACAAAGAAGAAAAAGAAGAGAAACGCATTATAACAATTACTTTATTTTACATACATAGATATCGTTTAGATTCGTGTAAAATTGAATTTTCTTTCTAACAACTTTATTCTAAATGTTGGCCGATGCAATTGGAGATACTCTGTTTAAATCATATCCGATCGATTATTTACGTACGAATATCGTTGGGAAAGGCATGAAACCACAATTCCCCTCCACCAGCTGTGGGTAACCTAGCTACTTATGTTCAATGTTACATACAGTGAATTGTTTCGAATATACACTAAATAACACAAAAGGGTTGATATGACGTTAAACCGACAAACCAAAGGCAAAAATCGTGGTGCTCACTACCGGATGGTCGTGTAATAAATATGTTTTCATAATAGGACTTGTTACATAGTAAACATAGGATTTTATTTTCGACAATGTATCTCGCCGCTTTTTTTGTTGATTTTCTGTATGGATAATACCATTAAATAAACGATTTTTTTTTCCATGGAACTGGGAATAAACAAAGAAACTAACCCCGTGTACGAAATAAACCGTTTAGGTGGTTCTGTTTTCGTTAGGCACAGGTTTGAATCATGTACGAATTTCATTTTTTCTTTATAATTTTCGATATTGATTTCCTGTCATGTGGGCTCAATTAATCGTTCATTTAAAGGTATTACACATTACCAACAGAGTGCCAACAATAAAAACAGTGACATCCATAATATGCTGTCGGAAATAAATTCCTATGTATACTACATAGAATGTTCACCGTATTCGCCACTTGACGCAAATTCGAGGAGATTATCGTTTACAATGGTAATAAACAGCGTAAACACAGAATTATAACAACGGATAAGGTGTGAAATCCCTCACATTAACAACCGACCTTGTGTCTAACTTTTCCATCGGGGACAGTTTTGCTGTTTCTTACAACGTTGTGTCTACCTATATTTAGATATGTAATCTATGAGTGGCTTCTGCTATGTCAATCGGTTTGTCATGCTTAATTTTACTTTGTCACGGTTTCAGTTTGCCATAAATCTTAATATCTTTCTATGTCGATAGTGACAAAACTTAAAATTTAGGTTGGATTGCGAAAGTTATGCATTTTTAATATTTATTTTTTATACTATAAGCTACACGAGTTTCGGGTCGTTTATATGACCTTATTCGGGCGGGGGTACGATTGCTAATGAGATTGCTAGTAAGATTGCTAATGAGATTGCTAGTAAGATTGCTAATGAGATTGCTAATGAGATTGCTAATGAGATTGCTAATGAGATTGCTAGTAAGATTGCTTATGAGTCCGTTGGAAACACTAATGACGTCATAAGTTTTTATAATCCTATTCATTTCTATCGCGTCTCTTCCTTTTATATGAAGTGTGTGGGTGTGCAAGAGTGTGTACTGTTTATTTGTACTTTTTAAATACATGTTTATAAATGCGTATTTTGTGTGTTAATCTATAAGCTTTTTTTATATACGTGTGGGTGTATAGTTGCGCTGTCGGTAGTGTGTGCATGTGTGTAAGTGGATACAGGTGTGTTTTTATTAGTGTGTTGTATGTGTGTGTCTGTTTTAATGTCTTTCTGTTTTTTTGCGGGGATGTAGGCGCGCAGAGGTTTAGTTTGTGTTAATCTGTTGGTGGTATCTGTCCCGTTATGTGAAATCTACGTGTGTTTATTTGTGTGTGTGTTTATTGAATTTTTTTCTATGTGTGTTTATAGGTGTGTTTTTATTGCCTAGACTTGTGTTTTGGGCTCCTTTTCTTCGATATGTATGGATGTGTATCCGTACTTCTTGTAATGTGATTAAATGCGTCCACGTGTGTGTAGGAGATTATAGGTATGCTTTTATTGGTATATTTTATGTGTGTCTGATTTTGTATATATATATATATATATATATATATATATATATATATATATAAACTAGCAGAGCTACTCGACATATTTCTATTAAAAGTACAACCTCTGTCTGCGTTTTCTATATACGTACTTATCCCCGCCTCGTTGCGCATACTATATACGTACCTATCGCTGCCCCGGTGCACATTCTATATACGTACCTATCGCCGCCCCGGTGCGCATTCTATATACGTACCTATCGCCGCCCCGGTGCGCATTCTATATACGTACCTATCGCCGCCCCGGTGCGCATTCTATATACGTACCTATCGCCGCCCCAGTGTGCATACAATATACGTACCTATCGCCGCTCCGGTGCGCATACTATATACGTACCTATCGCCGCTCCGGTGTGCATACTATATACGTACCTATCGCTGCCCCGGTGCGCATACTATATACGTACCTATCGCCGCTCCGGTGCGCATACTATATACGTATCTATCGCCGCCCCGGTGCGCATTCTATATACGTACCTATCGCCGCCCCGGTGCGCATTCTATATACGTACCTATCGTCGCCCGGTTCGCATTCTATATACGTACCTATCGGCGCCCCGATGCGCATTCTATATACATACCTATCGCCGCCCGGTGCGCATTCTATATACGTACCTATCCCCGCCTCGTTGCGCATACTATATACGTACCTATCGCTGCCCCGGTGCACATTCTATATACGTACCTATCGCCGCCCCGGTGCGCATTCTATATACGTACCTATCGCCGCCCCGGTGCGCATTCTATATACGTACCTATCGGCGCCCCAGTGTGCATACTATATACGTACCTATCTCTGCCTTGGTGCTCATACTATATACGTACCTATCGCTGCCCAGTGCGCATACTATATACGTACCTATCGCCGCTCCGGTGCACATTCTATATACGTACCTATCGCCGCCCCGGTGCGCATTCTATATACGTACCTATCGCCGCCCCGGTGCGCATTCTATATACGTACCTATCGTCGCCCGGTTCGCATTCTATATACGTACCTATCGGCGCCCCGATGCGCATTCTATATACATACCTATCGCCGCCCGGTGCGCATTCTATATACGTACCTATCCCCGCCTCGTTGCGCATACTATATACGTACCTATCGCTGCCCCGGTGCACATTCTATATATGTACCTATCGCCGCCCCGGTGCGCATTCTATATACGTACCTATCGCCGCCCCGGTGCGCATTCTATATACGTACCTATCGGCGCCCCAGTGTGCATACTATATACGTACCTATCTCTGCCTTGGTGCTCATACTATATACGTACCTATCGCTGCCCAGTGCGCATACTATATACGTACCTATCGCCACCCGGTGCGCATACATAAGAACTCATATTAATGCGTTCCTGTCGTATCAAAGAACAAAAATTAAGTTGTATCAAAGAACCCATATGGTTCCTTTGTGCCCATGTTCATGAATAAGAAGAAAAAGAAGTAAACGTATTCCATAGGGGCGGTATACTGCACAAGCTTCCGGTCGCATATTTTTGCTAGTTGGAAGCAGAATATATACTACCTTACTTCAACACCTCTCAAAAGAGGAGGGGGTAATGCCTGGAAGGATGGTATCATGAGAATAGAACAGATACTACACTACCTTTACACTACGACGAATAATCGTCTGACGCGTCCAGATATGGCTGTATCTCAATCCGGCGCCCTGTTTAAAATGACCAAAAAACACAAAAATAAATTGACTAAGACCATGAAAAAAACAGATAAAAAAAACATGAAAAACACAAAAATTGGCACCAAAGAACAAAAAGAAAAAAAATAGCAAAAAACATGAAAAAAATAAATAAAAACATATAGCACCCCCCAAAAGTATAAAAAAAACATCAAAATTAGCGCAGAAAAGCAAAACAAAAAATTGACAAAAACATTAAAAAAAACAGATAAAAAACAAAAATAACATCAAAAAACAACAAAATTGGCGCAAAAACAAAAACAAAAAATTGACAAAACACATGAAAAAAAACATAAACAAACATCAAAATTGGCGCCAAAAGCAGAAAAAATATTAACAAAGAACATAAAAACCATAAAGAAAACAAAAAAAAAACAAATAAAAGCAAAAAAGGCCATCACAAAACATCAAAATTTACGAAAAAAAGCAAAATTAAAAAAAAAAATTGACAAAAAACAGGATTCAAACATTTTTTCTTTCACCACACACTCCCAAAAATAAAATGTTGCTTCACTCACGCCAACCATCTTAAAAAAAATTATTTTTTGTAATAACAGAAAAAAACTTATCTCCACCCCCAATAATTTTTTTTACTCTCCCCACCCAAAAGAAAATTTTTATGAAAAAAAAAATGTCCCCCACTCCCCCAAATCATTTTTTTTACTCTCCCCCCCCCCCCCGCTCCCCAAAATATTTTTTGCTCTTCCTCACTAAAAGAAATATTTTTAGTCACAAAAAAAAATTCCTTCCCCCTCCCCCCAAATATTTTTACTCTCCCCCACCCAAAGAAATATCTTTAGTTAAAACAAAAAAAAAAATTACCCCACTCCTACCAAAAAATTTTTATCCCCCCGGCCCCCCAAAAAATTACTCTCCCCACCCAACGAAATATTTTTAGTTAAAAAAAAATTTCCCCCAGCCCCCAACAATTTTTTTTTATTCTCCCCCCTCCAAAAAAAAAAAAATGTTACTCTTCCCAAATTTTAATTCAGAAAAAATTACCCCTCCCTCAATTTCTTTTTTTACTCTTCCCAACCCATAGAAATATTTTTAGTTTTAAAAAAACAGTTTCCCCTAACCGCCCCCCCCCCACATTTTTTTTTACTCTCCCCCACCCAAAGAAGTATTTTGAGTTTTAAAAAAAGTTGGAAGCAGAACAGAAACTACACTACCTCTACACCTTCTAAAAAAGGAGGGGGTAATGCCTTGGAGGATGGCATTATGAAAACACAACAGATACTACACTACCTCCACACCTCTTAAAAAGGAGGAAGTAATCCCTGGGAGGATGGCATCCTGACAAAAGAACAGATACTACACCACCTCCATACCTCTAAAAAAGGGGGAGGTAATGCCTGGGAGGATAGTATCATGCCAACAGAACAGATACTACACTACCTCTACACCATTCAAAAAAGGAGGTAATGCCTGGGAGGATGGTCTCATAACAACAGAACTGAACGATTGAATTTGAAGAAATGACTTGCAGTTTTTTTCAGGTATGACTTGCAATTTGTTTTTAAAAAAACGACTACATGATATAATTGTTTTCTATTTAAATTAATACATAATTAAATTTAAATTAAGCTGAAAATAGCTGAAATAATCGACCCCCAGACGATATCTGTCCCATAGCCCCTTAGAAGTGAATTTAGAGATTCAGGAATACGCCTATTAACTTTCTCGGTTAATTTTACATTAGAATACACTTTTAGATTTTATCTAGATTCGCTAACTTTTTTATATAGGCACACACACACCCACACATACATATAGAAATTGAGTTTTATATATATGTTGTATTACTGGTTATTCCTGGCTATTAAGTTGACCGACTCTTTTGGTTCTCGTTGAACTTCGCTGTTGACTCAAAGGAGGACGATATGTCGTATTTACTTAGATCTGTTTTTCAATCGCCGTCGCCGCCACGCCAACCACTCGTGCGTGCTTCTCAGTCTCTGTGGTCGCTAATATTCGTACTGCCTTTTCTCGCCTGCAAACCATTGTCGCATTGCTTGTTCCTGCCGCTGTGACTATTTGCGCTCCCTTTTCTTCTGCAACATTTTGTTGTCACGACTGTAATAGTTCGTCGTTCGTCCCCACCGGCGCCGCCGCGTGTCAACATTTTCGGACTGTTGTCTTCGCTCTCCGAAATCCATTTCTTCATGTATAACAAGCCTTTTTCTGTTTTACAGAGTCGCTTTTATTTAATTACTTTAAATGGCCGACCTGAACGAGTTCGTTGATTTAGAGAAAGTTTACGCTAACTAACTTCACTAGTTAATATTCTTAATTGCCCGAGAGAGAGGAGTATTGAGATTTACTAATTGGTTCTTAGATTTCCGTCATTCGGAATCTTTCTCGTACAGTTACATTTTTGGTGATCTTGACTCTCTCGCTTCCAAGTCAAATCTCATTCAATCTCGATTTTAATTCTCCCACGCCGAACTCTCGCTCAAATCTCGCGACCAACACGCAGGTGTGATGTCAACTTTCTGACCTTTCGTAACCCTAAGGTTACTCAATGTCGACGCACACCGTGGGAAAACACATCGAACCAAACCGCACAGAATGACTCCGCCACAATTTGCGCACGTCGAACCCGTCTGAAACAGATGCGTCCAAGCCATTATCTAACATATATAGATTAAGCTAGTTAATTTATCGAAGTTACACAGCGATAGCTATGCATCTGACAAGTCGATATCTGATTCTGACTAACACTTTTTTCTTTGTGCATTTCGCCATGTTCTTTATACGAATATAATATATTTCGCTTTAGTTTATTTCCTGAAAATATCTATTTTGGCTAGGAGGATTATTATAACGTGGGCATTTTTATGACCAGCCGCTTACGAACTATTTTTTTAGAATCTACATCGCCATACCTGTTTCAGATAAACAATTACATATTTTAAAAAATATTAAAGTATTGTTTTCGTAAAATTACTTGTTTATCATGATAATATCTTAAATAATTTCATTCCGAATACTTAATTATTTTAATTAAGTATTCGAAATAAAATTATTTGAGATATTATTATGATAAACAAATAAGTGTCTTCATGAAATGATATAAACGGCATTTTTCTTGTTATTTGGATAAATAAATATTACGATCATATACACGCAATGTGGGGGAAATGATTGTAATGATTGTTTGCAAGTATTGTAAAGTTTTAAAATTGTGAACAATTAAATAAATTCATTTACAAACAATATAATTTCTTCCACTTATAGTAACGAGTTAATTAGCTCAGATGGTATGGCATACAACACCGGTTGGTCTGGCGTCTAGGTTTCTAATCTAGGGGTTCATGCAACCGCTATGTCTAGCCACACTGATGAGTCAAGAAAGGATGAAACAGCTGTCTGTGGATGACTATATATTTATATATATATATATATATATATGTATATATATATATATATATATATATATATATAGATAGAGAGAGAGAGAGAGAGAGAGAGAGAGAGAGAGAGAGAGAAAAGGGTAGTGCAGTATTAGTGCAGTTCCAACGAAAGAAAAGTATATATGTAAAGGAGTAAGGCTACCGACATCTGTATATATATATATATATATATATATATATATATATATATATATATATATATATATATATAAAGTGATGAACTAAAAGCGATTCTACCTATCTTCGCCGCACCTGAAGATGTGGTTTTTTGGAATTTAACTTTGAATCCTCTCTTGTCACTTTTCGTGCCTTTTAACGACCTACCTATCTACATTTCACTTTATCCGCTGGACTTTTTGATACCGGACTTTTTTGCAATCGGACATTTGCTTGCACTCGGGCAGAGTTTTGCCTTGTGTTTCTTTCCCTACAATTTTTATTTTACTTTCTCAAATTTTGAATTTTGGCCTTTGCCAACTTATCTATCGCAGCGACTTCCTCTGATGATAAGATTTTGATCTTTGAAAAGCCTGGCTTAAGGAAAAAATTTAACTTGAATAAATTGCCTTTTTGCGGAATATACCTTGCTATGAGCAACTGAATTGAAAAAGATTTGACTTTTGCTTTTCTAATTCCTTTTCATCCTTCTACATATATATATATATATATATATATATATATATATATATATATATATATATATATATATATATATAGTGTGTGTAACCCGGATATAAGAGAGCTGGCGAGACCGGAAAATAAGTCTCTTATATCCGGGTTCCTATTATATATCCGGGTATGATCTATTTTGTTTATGTAAGTATGGAAACACTACATATAACGCTTTTTACGCACAGAACACTAGTTTATTTAACAGTTATAGATATAAAAAATACTTTTCAATCAGTTTTCACAAATAATTCAGTCAAAAATTACTTTTTCTTAAAAAAGGCAGTCATTTTTTATTGTACACAAATCTCTTTGTTAAACCCGGATATAAGAGAGCTGTTGGGGCCGGAGAATAAGTCTCTTATATCCGGGTTCGCCTTCTAACAACAACAACGAAAGAAACCATTTTTACGAATATCTAATGGATTAGGCTATAATGAAGGTCATAGAAAGACTCACCAATGAGGTGAGAAAATTTAGCAACGTCTTTTGACTGATTTACGACATCACACTGTCACTCAAAACGAACTCTCTTATATTGGGGAGGACGGGACCGGAGAAGAAGTATCTTATAGCCGGATTTCTCTTATATCCGGGTCTCTTATATCAGGGTCTAATTTATAGACATTAACACAGGCTGTAATTTGGGACCAGAGACAATGTCTCTTATATTCGGGTTTCTCTTATATCCGGTGCTCTTATATCCGGCGCTCTTATATCCGGTGCTCTTATATCCGGGTTACACTGTATGTGTGTGTGTGTGCGTGTGTGTTGCAACGAAACCCTTTGAACTGAATGCCCTTTCATAACAAAGTCATTCGAGGCTCATCGGTAAAAAGAGAATTTACAAAAGAAAGCAGAAATAGAAGATAGAAAAAGAAAAAAAGAAAATCTCATTTGCATAAAAAGAAAACAAAAGGAAAAGAACATCTGGTAAAATGTGTTTCATCTGGCCTTGTGATTAAGAACAGAATAAAAAAAAATCTGCTTTGTAGATGCGTCCTCGCACCTCTATTAAGGGCGCTGTTTGTTAGCCGGTTGGTCAGGCTTTAGATTGAAATAGAATTTTAATCGCTAAACGTGCAAATTAAATGAAAACATACTATTTTTAGAATCAGCTAACCATTTTTATAACAGATTATGTCCGACCGCCCATCTGTCACACTTAAATTTGAAATAGCATTTTCATCGATCTTAAGTTACAAATTTAACAACATTTGAGGATCTGTTAGGCTCAAGTTTAAAATTGTATTTGCGTCGGTCTGTCATGCTTAATCTTAAAATACCACTGTCATCGCCAAAAGAGCATTTTAATGAACCCATCTTATTCTCTCTCTCTCTTTCTCTTTCTGTCTCTTTCTCTCTCTCTCTTCGTTGTTGCCGGGGTTGATCTGCGTTGCAGCTTCGTTCAACAATCAGAAATCGATTTAAAAAGATCAAAGATCGCAAAGTTTAATCGATGCGAATTTTCCGAATTGCCGAAACGTTTCAAAATTACTTGGGCGACTTATTTTTCTAGGGAAAAACATTCTATCGAGAAACGAATGCAAAAAAAAAACATAAACCTTACATACATGACTATTTCAACAATTTCACTCTTCTTACTTATTACAGTAGTAATAACTAGTAACTTTCATTCGAATTTTTGTTCCACCTTTCCAGGAAACTCGTTGGTAGTTTGTAGCTTTACTGAAACTGTAATATATATATATATATATATATATATATATATATATATATATATATATATATATATATATATATTCAGTCATCCACAGAATACTGTTTTTCTGTATCACAACTCTCCAGTGCAGCTGGACTAGCACCCATCCCAAGCCAGAGTGAAGTGATGTTACAGAAGATCATGTAAAAACAACATGATACTGTCGGTTTCAATTTAGCGAGTGTTCAGTCATAGTTGAGAAGTTTTGTTTGGAATTGGGGAGGGGCACGCGCTGTGATAAATATACACGTTATGTTTATTATCTGTTTATTATTTTCTTTTAAACGCGTTAGTTCAGCGTGGTTTTCAGGAAGTTATAAATTGAAATAAAATTTATAATAATAATAATAATAATAATAATAATAATAATAATAATAATAATAATAATAATAATAATAATAATAATAATAATAATAATAATGTTGATAATAAAATTAATAACAATAATAATATAAAGATAAGACTAAGGTTTTTTTTCCTTTTAGGTGTGGGAAATAGAGTAATATATTAGAGCCAATCGCCAAGACTAGATCCAGAAATAATGGTTGCCATTTGTGTAAAATAATGATTCACGCGTCTTGTTACGGCGCAAACTACCTTTAAGGGGTAAGGGGAAAGTTAAGGTCAATACCCATCAACAATTGAGAAAGCCGGGTGCATAACAAATTATCAATAGAACTCAAAGCAAACAGTAAAATTACGGACTCTTTGACGGTGTGCGACACATGTCTATAAACGCGGGTTATTCAGATCTAATAGAACGACTGAGATTTCGGGGACAAAATGTGGTAAAGGTGAGGCAAGACATTTCAAGAGCGCACATTCAGTCGATTAAAGAAAAAACTTGAGTTCAAAAGGGATATTAAAACTGCGTAGTTAACATTCAAAGAAAAACTAAATTACGCACTGATAATTAAATTGTAGATAGAAAGAAAAGAGGAATGCATAGAGGCAGTTGACGTCAATTCACCAGTGAGGTAGAGACGGGAGAGATACTGGCCGACACGAGAACGAAAAGGGGACAGAATCGGGTAGGATTTAATATATAGGGCCTGGCGCGAGCGACTGAAGGCAGTTCGACTTGCAATCTCGGCGAGCTAGTTATCCCGTAGAGAATAGCACCATGGCGACACAACAGATTTTCTTGGACGCAAATTGTGAACTCTGAAATTGTTTCGCCAAGAAAGATCGTTGATTGTTGATTTTTTTTTCTCTACGATTTTCGGTGTAGAATTACTACACAACCTTTTGGAAAGAAACTAACGATATCTTCCCGATTTATGGCCCAGAAGAGATGACTCTACTCGTCGAATAAAAATATACATTTTCACCAGACAAAAAAGTTTTGCAAAAACAATTCTATTAGAATCGGCATGTGAGGGAAATGGGATGACAGATTTGTAGACAATCACAAAATACGAAATTAATGGCCACCGTCTCGCCGGACTATAACTTCGCCTTTCGTGTTGGTGTACACACACCCTTTTACTTTTCTAGGTAAATAAACTCGTGTGTCCAAATGAGAAGAATGAATCAGTCAATCAGCTCAAGAAAAACTTTGAACTTAATAAGTTTAAGCTGTTTATTCGCTGGCGCTGCTGTTTACAATCAACACGAATCGAAACAAATCGAGACATCTACATGGACAAAGGGAAATAATTCATGGGGTTGCCTGTATGAATTACTTACTTCAAATTCTATTGCTTGGATGGGAGGCCTTAGATATCCTATTGGGCATACAAATTACTGCAAGTCCTTAGAAATTAAATTCCTTTGGGAAATATATTGGTAAGTAAAATTTTAAATATTGTTAGTTAATTTATCATTTAAAAACCCCCAAATCAAAATTCTTAACTTTTTCTTGAGTAATATTAATTAAAAGTTAAAAGTACAGGGTGGGCCAAAATAAGGGTCCTATTTTTAAAAATTCATAACTTTTTTATTTATTGATTTAAAAAAAAATTTTTTTTTAGAATAAGTAAAGGACCCCTTCCGAAGCAAGCATGAGCCGTATTAGCCCTAAGGAACGTACCCTCATTTAGAAAACATTATTTTTGCTTAAAAAACTCAAAACAGTGTAAAAAACAATACTTTAGTTTTTGTAAGTTTTAAGAAGTGTTTTTCGGCTAAAATTTGTTTTGTTTATTTCAAAAAATCTCGGAAGGGTCACTCTACACACACATAAAGTTTGGTGAGTTTAACTTTTATTTTGTGGAAGTTATTCAAATTCAAGTTATTCAAATTTAAAGATAGGACCCTTATTTTGGCCCACCCTGTATAAGTCATTACAAGTCAATATAAATTAATTTTCTTTAGATGTATTTGAATGAATAAATACACACACGCACACGCGCGCACACACACACACACACACATATATATATATATATATATATATATATATATATATGTATATATGTGTGTGTGTATAAATATATAAATGTATAAATAACTTATAAATATAAATAAAATAAATAAATAAGTAAATAGATCAACAAATTCATAAGTGAAAAAGACTCTCATAACCAATTTACCTGAGTTGTTTTATACAAATATTCCAAACTAAAACGTTAAATTCCTTAGTGATACCTATAGTTCCAAACCTCCTCTACGATATTCTCTGGATAATCGGTGTAAGAATTATTTGATATCACCCTGTGTGGTCTAAATGGTTTGAGTCTATGAAAATCTAAAATTGCTACAAAATTAAATTTATGGCTAAAAGTAGGGAATTGAAAACTAAAAAAAATCTAAGTTTGCTGTTTTCTCGGATTTTGTCTATATGAGGAATATGGATTTGAGTAGCGATTCCAGTTCGCTTTAGTGATGTTCTTTTAGTTTGCAAATTCTCTCTCTCTCTCTCTCTCTCTCTCTCTCTCTATATATATATATATATATATATATATATATATATATATATATATATATATATCTAAAAGGGGCGTTCAATAAGTAATGCCCCGGACCCACTTCCAGTTGTCTGATCTAGATGAAAGTTTGCATGTGCAATGATTTATATCTGTATTGGTTATGTTGCAAGAAAACAGCTCTGAAATCATTGTTGTTTCTGATTTACAGGTGTTAGAACTGAGTCAGGTGTGAAATGGAGCCAGTTGGGTGTCGCGCAGTGATCCGGTTTTTGTATTTGAAAGGACGCACACCAAAGGAGACTTTTGATGAAATAGCAGAAACTTATGGTGATGATTCCCCATCATATGACCTTGTAAAACGCTGGCATCGTGAATTCAAACATGTCCGGATCTCTGTGGAAACAGCTCCCAGACCTGGTCGTCCCTCTTCTACCATTGATGAGGCATCTGTTCGTAAAGTTGAGGCTGCCATTTTGGAAGATCGACGCATTACTATTCGCCAAATAGCCCAAGAGGTCAATATTAGTACAGGGTCTGTGGAAACTATCATTGATGACCATTTGCATATACATAAGGTGTCTGCCAGATATATTCCCAGGTTGTTCACACCTTTCCAGAAGCAAGAACGCGTCGATTGCTCGAGGATGAATTTGGAGATATGCCAAGAAGATGAGTCAAACCTTTTCAAAAGACTGATTACACAGGATGAAACTTGGGTCCATCATTAGGATTCAGAGACCAAAGCCCAGTCAATGCAGTGGAAGCACTTGGACTCACCACCTCCAAAGAAGACAAGGGTGCAGCCCTCCGCTGGCAAGGTCATGCTCACAGTACTCTGGGGCCAGGACGAAGTTGTGATGACAGATTTCCTGGTAAAGGGTACCACAATTACAGGAGCCTATTACGCTTCACTTTTGATTAAATTAAGAGAAGCTATAAAAATAAAAAGACGGGGCAAGATCAGCAACGGTAGCCTCCTCCTGCAGGACAACGCTCCGGTCCACAACTCGCATGTCGCCAGATCAGAAGCATGGGCGTGTGGCTATGTAATCCACCTCCATCTCCCTTACTCTCCTGACCTTGCACCCTTTGACTTTCATCTCTTCCCAGCCATGAAGTTGTTTTTGAAAGGAAAGCGTTTCCCAGAGTGCATCCTTGATCTCTGAAGTTACGACGTGGTTGGAGGACCAACCTGGGATGTTCTACAAAAACAGTGTCCAGAGTTGCATCAAACGATGGGAGAAATGCATAACTCTGGGTGGTTCCTATGTAGAGAAAGACTAATAACTGTGCTAAATTTCATTAATCTACTCCTATGGGAAATGGGTCAAGGGCATTACTTATTGAACGCCCTCGTATATATATAATATTATCCACATATACGTAGCTTCAACAGCTATGCGGAAAGAGGAGTAATACACCATATTATGTCGTTTGAAGCGGACAAATAGTAAGACAAATCACATTGAAAGCCTCATCATAATTAAATAATAAATACTTTTAATTATAAGCCATGCTATCGTTAGTGTGGCGATAACTGTTAAGCTGGTCGCACGATTCGAACCCCAGACACGACTCACCTAAACTCAAATCTGAACAGCCTAACCAATGCGGCCGACCTCAACAGCTATGTGGAAAGAGGAGAAATAAACACTATCTCGCCCTTTTAAGCGGACACATAGTACGCCGTTAACAGTGTTCAACAAATAACATAGACAGGAACTCGCATTTTTAGCTTTCATAAAACGACTTGTTGTAGTTCTCTTATATATATATATATATATATATATATATATATGTGTACAAGTACTTGCAAGTATATGTATGTTTTTATATTTCTGTGTGCGTGTGTGTATTATATTTGTTTTTATGCGTACGAGTGCGAGAGGAGCCCTAGAAATGCCCCGGTGGTTTGACTAGACAGCTTGTTTAAAAGAACCGCTTTTGACAAGAAGTGCTAATTGTTTTTAATGAACGAAAAAGGCTGTAATACAATACATTCTATCGCGGGAATTGATAATACACCGACACCCTGATTATTCCAAACACCCTGATTATTCCAAACATTCAATAAACATCTGGATAAAGTTACGTTTATTAAATGTATTTACCAAGAAAATATCCTTTTTATTGCTGGAATCATAGTTAATTCACAGTGTATAGATACAGTATTTACTACTCTTCTCAAAGGAAGTATGTCTTTTACTGAAGGTTGTTCATTGTAACCATCAAATACAATAACGCATTTGCCATATCTGCACAGTAGGTATTTAATATATGCATAACATATTTATTTAGATGTAAGACCATGATGCGAAATGATCCAATGTAGTAATGCCCCTCCATCCAAAACGAAGTGTCTACCAGTGGGAAGTTTGCATTTTTGGTATCGAAGCAACTCCATAAGGCACTTCCTAGAATCGCAGATCTGGGAGAAATAATGGAATCAAGCATAGATGTTATATAGCAGGGGATCAAACATTATAAATTTACCGCAATTTATTTTAATTAATGTCACTTTACCTAAGCATACACACAGAATAAATGCCGAGTCCATCCTTGGGCCCACCCCAAAAGTTGAATATTTTATAATTAGAAGAAAAAGATTAAGAATAAAAACGTGATATGTTTCTAAGGGCGTATGGCTACATGGCTATTCATTGACAACGCCAAATCTACCTGCTAATATATATATATATATATATATATATATATATATATATATATATATATATATATATATATATATCTTCAGCTGTATATAGCCACACTGATTAGTCTTAACGACGTCGGAACATGTATGTATGTGGATATCAATTATTTATTAAAAATAATATAATGTCCTTTAAGTGGCTGACATTCTGATGAGAAAGTCAAGGTTTTTATTTAGAAGAAATGTAAGATTAATTCCCTTAAAATTAAATTCTCTTGGAAACTTTGTATATCGTGAATTAAATTTGATATATTTAATTCTCATTTATGCAGTTGTCTCGGCGGACACGTCAGCTAAGATGTGCGATCTTCAGACAGTCGTGAATGCAGTCCGAGGTTTTTAGAACATACACATGTTCTCTAGAAGTTGTGAGAAAAATCTTAAAAAGATATGTAGATATTTAAACGATCAGTTTAGGTTATATCTGAGTGAGAAACTAGAAATTTAAAGGTTTAAAATAGTAAAGCAAACTTACTAAATCGTGGAAGTAAAATAACCACAAATTGTAGACATAAAATAAACTTTACTTTAAAATAGCCACTATAAAATTAGGGACAAAAAGAGTAAAGATAAAGTAACTCTAATCACTTAGACAAACCTAAAAGAAAAGCCAATTGTCTGGTATAAGTAAGTATCACGTCTAAGAAACAACACTAAAAGCTTTTCTAGGGGTAGTAATATAGAATTTAAATGAACAGAAGAACAAGGTAAGGCTTAATTTAATAAATAAGTCAAGTATTTGCGCCTACTAAGTAAGCCCAACTGAAGGAAGAAAAGAAAAAAAAGAAATAAAAGAAAGGAAAACGGAAAGAAGGAAACATAAGAAAAATAGAAGAGATAAAACTTGACTTCTTTATTTGGAAAGTGTAATAACAATTGTTTCTTGTATGGAACTCTTTTCTGATTTTGTCTTGTTAAAATGGAAATATTTCGAAACCAATCTACGGTTTATTTAGTTACACTATCTTGATGCTCGATTGTTTTTGAACGATTTCAAATATGTCCATTGGATG
This sequence comes from Sepiola atlantica, assembly GCA_963556195.1. Lineage (NCBI taxonomy): Eukaryota > Metazoa > Mollusca > Cephalopoda > Sepiida > Sepiolidae > Sepiola > Sepiola atlantica. Next base: position 54,290,298 of record OY744538.1, read on the forward strand.
TTATCTGGAATAGTAATTGATAACATTTAATATGCTAAGGATGAAAATCATATACATTTTCAGAATTGAATATAATTATGATGATAAAGTGTTTTTGTAGTTTTATCATCAGAATTGAATGCAATAATGATGATAAAGTGTTTTTGTAGTTTTATCATCAGAATTGAATGCAATTATGATGATAAAGTGTTTTTGTAGTTTTATCATCAGAATTGAATGCAATTATGATGATAAAGTGTTTTTTGAAGTTTTATCATCAGAATTGAATGCAATTATGATGATAAAGTGTTTTTATAGTTTTATCATCAGAATTGAATGCAATTATGATGATAAAGTGTTTTTTGAAGTTTTATCATCAGAATTGAATGCAATTATGATGATAAAGTGTTTTTGTAGTTTTATCATCAGAATTGAATGCAATTATGATAATAAAGTGTTTTTGTAGTTTTATCATCAGAATTGAATGCAATTATGATGATAAAGTGTTTTTGTAGTTTTATCATCAGAATTGAATGCAATTATGATGATAAAGTGTTTTTTGAAGTTTTATCATCAGAATTGAATGCAATTATGATGATAAAGTGTTTTTGTAGTTTTATCATCAGAATTGAATGCAATTATGATGATAAAGTGTTTTTGTAGTTTTATCATCAGAATTGAATGCAATTATGATGATAAAGTGTTTTTGTAGTTTTATCATCAGAATTGAATGCAATTATGATGATAAAGTGTTTTTTGAAGTTTTATCATCAGAATTGAATGCAATTATGATGATAAAGTGTTTTTGTAGTGTTATCATCAGAATTGAATGCAATTATGATGATAAAGTGTTTTTGTAGTTTTATCATCAGAATTGAATGCAATTATGATGATAAAGTGTTTTTGTAGTTTTATCATCAGAATTGAATGCAATTATGATGATAAAGTGTTTTTTGAAGTTTTATCATCAGAATTGAATGCAATTATGATGATAAAGTGTTTTTGTAGTTTTATCATCAGAATTGAATGCAATTATGATAATAAAGTGTTTTTGTAGTTTTATCATCAGAATTGAATGCAATTATGATGATAAAGTGTTTTTGTAGTTTTATCATCAGAATTGAATGCAATTATGATGATAAAGTGTTTTTTGAAGTTTTATCATCAGAATTGAATGCAATTATGATGATAAAGTGTTTTTGTAGTTTTATCATCAGAATTGAATGCAATTATGATGATAAAGTGTTTTTGTAGTTTTATCATCAGAATTGAATGCAATTATGATGATAAAGTGTTTTTGTAGTTTTATCATCAGAATTGAATGCAATTATGATGATAAAGTGTTTTTTGAAGTTTTATCATCAGAATTGAATGCAATTATGATGATAAAGTGTTTTTGTAGTTTTATCATCAGAATTGAATGCAATTATGATGATAAAGTGTTTTTGTAGTTTTATCATCAGAATTGAATGCAATTATGATGATAAAGTGTTTTTGTAGTTTTATCATCAGAATTGAATGCAATTATGATGATAAAGTGTTTTTTGAAGTTTTATCATCAGAATTGAATGCAATTATGATGATAAAGTGTTTTTTGTAGTTTTATCATCAGAATTGAATGCAATTATGATGATAAAGTGTTTTTGTAGTTTTATCATCAGAATTGAATGCAATTATGATGATAAAGTGTTTTTGTAGTTTTATCATCAGAATTGAATGCAATTATGATGATAAAGTGTTTTTTGAAGTTTTATCATCAGAATTGAATGCAATTATGATGATAAAGTGTTTTTGTAGTTTTATCATCAGAATTGAATGCAATTATGATAATAAAGTGTTTTTGTAGTTTTATCATCAGAATTGAATGCAATTATGATGATAAAGTGTTTTTGTAGTTTTATCATCAGAATTGAATGCAATTATGATGATAAAGTGTTTTTTGTAGTTTTATCATCAGAATTGAATGCAATTATGATGATAAAGTGTTTTTGTAGTTTTATCATCAGAATTGAATGCAATTATGATGATAAAGTGTTTTTGTAGTTTTATCATCAGAATTGAATGCAATTATGATGATAAAGTGTTTTTGTAGTTTTATCATCAGAATTGAATGCAATTATGATGATAAAGTGTTTTTGTAGTTTTATCATCAGAATTGAATGCAATTATGATGATAAAGTGTTTTTGTAGTTTTATAATCAGAATTGAATGCAATTATGATGATAAAGTGTTTTTTGAAGTTTTATCATCAGAATTGAATGCAATTATGATGATAAAGTGTTTTTGTAGTTTTATCATCGAAATTGAATGCAATTATGATGATAAAGTGTTTTTGTAGTTTTATCATCAGAATTGAATGCAATTATGATGATAAAGTGTTTTTGTAGTTTTATCATCAGAATTGAATGCAATTATGATGATAAAGTGTTTTTGTAGTTTTATCATCAGAATTGAATGCAATTATGATGATAAAGTGTTTTTTGAAGTTTTATCATCAGAATTGAATGCAATTATGATGATAAAGTGTTTTTGTAGTTTTATCATCAGAATTGAATGCAATTATGATGATAAAGTGTTTTTGTAGTTTTATCATCAGAATTGAATGCAATTATGATGATAAAGTGTTTTTGTAGTTTTATCATCAGAATTGAATGCAATTATGATGATAAAGTGTTTTTGTAGTTTTATCATCAGAATTGAATGCAATCATGATGATAAAGTGTTTTTGTAGTTTTATCATCAGAATTGAATGCAATTATGATGATAAAGTGTTTTGGTAGTTTTATCATCAGAATTGAATGCAATTATGATGATAAAGTGTTTTTTTAAGTTTTATCATCAGAATTGAATGCAATTATGATGATAAAGTGTTTTTGTAGTTTTATCATCAGAATTGAATGCAATTATGATAATAAAGTGTTTTTGTAGTTTTATCATCAGAATTGAATGCAATTATGATGATAAAGTGTTTTTGTAGTTTTATCATCAGAATTGAATGCAATTATGATGATAAAGTGTTTTTTGAAGTTTTATCATCAGAATTGAATGCAATTATGATGATAAAGTGTTTTTGTAGTTTTATCATCAGAATTGAATGCAATTATGATGATAAAGTGTTTTTGTAGTTTTATCATCAGAATTGAATGCAATTATGATGATAAAGTGTTTTTGTAGTTTTATCATCAGAATTGAATGCAATTATGATGATAAAGTGTTTTTGTAGTTTTATCATCAGAATTGAATGCAATTATGATGATAAAGTGTTTTTGTAGTTTTATAATCAGAATTGAATGCAATTATGATGATAAAGTGTTTTTTGAAGTTTTATCATCAGAATTGAATGCAATTATGATGATAAAGTGTTTTTGTAGTTTTATCATCAGAATTGAATGCAATTATGATGATAAAGTGTTTTTGTAGTTTTATCATCAGAATTGAATGCAATTATGATGATAAAGTGTTTTTGTAGTTTTATCATCAGAATTGAATGCAATTATGATGATAAAGTGTTTTTGTAGTTTTATCATCAGAATTGAATGCAATTATGATGATAAAGTGTTTTTTTAAGTTTTATCATCAGAATTGAATGCAATTATGATGATAAAGTGTTTTTGTAGTTTTATCATCAGAATTGAATGCAATTATGATGATAAAGTGTTTTTGTAGTTTTATCATCAGAATTGAATGCAATTATGATGATAAAGTGTTTTTGTAGTTTTATCATCAGAATTGAATGCAATTATGATGATAAAGTGTTTTTGTAGTTTTATCATCAGAATTGAATGCAATTATGATGATAAAGTGTTTTTTGAAGTTTTATCATCAGAATTGAATGCAATTATGATGATAAAGTGTTTTTGTAGTTTTATCATCAGAATTGAATGCAATTATGATGATAAAGTGTTTTGGTAGTTTTATCATCAGAATTGAATGCAATTATGATGATAAAGTGTTTTGGTAGTTTTATCATCAGAATTGAATGCAATTATGATGATAAAGTGTTTTTTGAAGTTTTATCATCAGAATTGAATGCAATTATGATGATAAAGTGTTTTTGTAGTTTTATCATCAGAATTGAATGCAATTATGATGATAAAGTGTTTTGGTAGTTTTATCATCAGAATTGAATGCAATTATGATGATAAAGTGTTTTTTGAAGTTTTATCATCAGAATTGAATGCAATTATGATGATAAAGTGTTTTTGTAGTTTTATCATCAGAATTGAATGCAATTATGAAGATAAAGTGTTTTTGTAGTTTTATCATCAGAATTGAATGCAATTATGATGATAAAGTGTTTTTTGAAGTTTTATCATCAGAATTGAATGCAATTATGATGATAAAGTGTTTTTGTAGTTTTATCATCAGAATTGAATGCAATTATGATGATAAAGTGTTTTGCTAGTTTTATCATCAGAATTGAATGCAATTATGATGATAAAGTGTTTTGGTAGTTTTATCATCAGAATTGAATGCAATTATGATGATAAAGTGTTTTTGTAGTTTTATCATCAGAATTGAATGCAATTATGATGATAAAGTGTTTTTTGAAGTTTTATCATCAGAATTGAATGCAATTATGATGATAAAGTGTTTTTGTAGTTTTATCATCAGAATTGAATGCAATTATGATGATAAAGTGTTTTGGTAGTTTTATCATCAGAATTGAATGCAATTATGATGATAAAGTGTTTTTTGAAGTTTTATCATCAGAATTGAATGCAATTATGATGATAAAGTGTTTTTGTAGTTTTATCATCAGAATTGAATGCAATTATGATGATAAAGTGTTTTTTGAAGTTTTATCATCAGAATTGAATGCAATTATGATGATAGAGTGTTTTTGTAGTTTTATCATCAGAATTGAATGCAATTATGATGATAAAGTGTTTTTGTAGTTTTATCATCAGAATTGAATGCAATTATGATGATAAAGTGTTTTTTGAAGTTTTATCATCAGAATTGAATGCAATTATGATGATAAAGTGTTTTTTTAAGTTTTATCATCAGAATTGAATGCAATTATGATGATAAAGTGTTTTTGTAGTTTTATCGTCAGAATTGAATGCAATTATGATGATAAAGTGTTTTTTGAAGTTTTATCATCAGAATTGAATGCAATTTTGATGATAAAGTGTTTTTGTAGTTTTATCATCAGAATTGAATGCAATTATGATGATAAAGTGTTTTTTGAAGTTTTATCATCAGAATTGAATGCAATTATGATGATAAAGTGTTTTTGTAGTTTTATCATCAGAATTGAATGCAATTATGATGATAAAGTGTTTTTGTAGTTTTATCATCAGAATTTAATGCAATTATGATGATAAAGTGTTTTTTGAAGTTTTATCATCAGAATTGAATGCAATTATGATGATAAAGTGTTTTTGTAGTTTTATCATCAGAATTGAATGCAATTATGATGATAAAGTGTTTTTGTAGTTTCATCATCAGAATTGAATGCAATTATGATGATAAAGTGTTTTTGTAGTTTTATCATCAGAATTGAATGCAATTATGATGATAAAGTGTTTTTGTAGTTTTATCATCAGAATTGAATGCAATTATGATGATAAAGTGTTTTTTGAAGTTTTATCATCAGAATTGAATGCAATTATGATGATAAAGTGTTTTTGTAGTTTTATCATCAGAATTGAATGCAATTATGATGATAAAGTGTTTTTGTAGTTTTATCATCAGAATTGAATGCAATTATAATGATAAAGTGTTTTTTGAAGTTTTATCATCAGAATTGAATGCAATTATGATGATAAAGTGTTTTTGTAGTTTTATCATCAGAATTGAATGCAATTATGATGATAAAGTGTTTTTTGAAGTTTTATCATCAGAATTGAATGCAATTATGATGATAAAGTGTTTTTTTAAGTTTTATCATCAGAATTGAATGCAATTATGATGATAAAGTGTTTTTGTAGTTTTATCATCAGAATTGAATGCAATTATGATGATAAAGTGTTTTTTGAAGTTTTATCATCAGAATTGAATGCAATTATGATGATAAAGTGTTTTTGTAGTTTTATCATCAGAATTGAATGCAATTATGATGATAAAGTGTTTTTTGAAGTTTTATCATCAGAATTGAATGCAATTATGATGATAAAGTGTTTTTGTAGTTTTATCATCAGAATTGAATGCAATTATGATGATAAAGTGTTTTTGTAGTTTTATCATCAGAATTGAATGCAATTATGATGATAAAGTGTTTTTTGAAGTTTTATCATCAGAATTGAATGCAATTATGATGATAAAGTGTTTTTGTAGTTTTATCATCAGAGATGAATGGAATTATGATGATAAAGTGTTTTTTGTAAGTTTTATCATCAGAATTGAATGCAATTATGATGATAAAGTGTTTTTGTAGTTTCATCATCAGAATTGAATGCAATTATGATGATAAAGTGTTTTTGTAGTTTTATCATCAGAATTGAATGCAATTATGATGATAAAGTGTTTTTGTAGTTTTATCATCAGAATTGAATGCAATTATGATGATAAAGTGTTTTTTGAAGTTTTATCATCAGAATTGAATGCAATTATGATGATAAAGTGTTTTTGTAGTTTTATCATCAGAATTGAATGCAATTATAATGATAAAGTGTTTTTTTAAGTTTTATCATCAGAATTGAATGCAATTATGATGATAAAGTGTTTTTGTAGTTTTATCATCAGAATTGAATGCAATTATGATGATAAAGTGTTTTTGTAGTTTTATCATCAGAATTGAATGCAATTATGATGATGAAGTGTTTTTTGAAGTTTTATCATCAGAATTGAATGCAATTATGATGATAAAGTGTTTTTGTAGTTTTATCATCAGAATTGAATGCAATTATGATGATAAAGTGTTTTTGTAGTTTTATCATCAGAATTGAATGCAATTATGATGATAAAGTGTTTTTTGAAGTTTTATCATCAGAATTGAATGCAATTATGATGATAAAGTGTTTTTGTAGTTTTATCATCAGAATTGAATGCAATTATGATGATAAAGTGTTTTGGTAGTTTTATCATCAGAATTGAATGCAATTATGATGATAAAGTGTTTTTTGAAGTTTTATCATCAGAATTGAATGCAATTATGATGATAAAGTGTTTTTGTAGTTTTATCATCAGAATTGAATGCAATTATGATGATAAAGTGTTTTTTGAAGTTTTATCATCAGAATTGAATGCAATTATGATGATAGAGTGTTTTTGTAGTTTTATCATCAGAATTGAATGCAATTATGATGATAAAGTGTTTTTGTAGTTTTATCATCAGAATTGAATGCAATTATGATGATAAAGTGTTTTGCTAGTTTTATCATCAGAATTGAATGCAATTATGATGATAAAGTGTTTTGGTAGTTTTATCATCAGAATTGAATGCAATTATGATGATAAAGTGTTTTTGTAGTTTTATCATCAGAATTGAATGCAATTATGATGATAAAGTGTTTTTTGAAGTTTTATCATCAGAATTGAATGCAATTATGATGATAAAGTGTTTTTGTAGTTTTATCATCAGAATTGAATGCAATTATGATGATAAAGTGTTTTGGTAGTTTTATCATCAGAATTGAATGCAATTATGATGATAAAGTGTTTTTTGAAGTTTTATCATCAGAATTGAATGCAATTATGATGATAAAGTGTTTTTGTAGTTTTATCATCAGAATTGAATGCAATTATGATGATAAAGTGTTTTTTGAAGTTTTATCATCAGAATTGAATGCAATTATGATGATAGAGTGTTTTTGTAGTTTTATCATCAGAATTGAATGCAATTATGATGATAAAGTGTTTTTGTAGTTTTATCATCAGAATTGAATGCAATTATGATGATAAAGTGTTTTTTGAAGTTTTATCATCAGAATTGAATGCAATTATGATGATAAAGTGTTTTTTTAAGTTTTATCATCAGAATTGAATGCAATTATGATGATAAAGTGTTTTTGTAGTTTTATCGTCAGAATTGAATGCAATTATGATGATAAAGTGTTTTTTGAAGTTTTATCATCAGAATTGAATGCAATTTTGATGATAAAGTGTTTTTGTAGTTTTATCATCAGAATTGAATGCAATTATGATGATAAAGTGTTTTTTGAAGTTTTATCATCAGAATTGAATGCAATTATGATGATAAAGTGTTTTTGTAGTTTTATCATCAGAATTGAATGCAATTATGATGATAAAGTGTTTTTGTAGTTTTATCATCAGAATTTAATGCAATTATGATGATAAAGTGTTTTTTGAAGTTTTATCATCAGAATTGAATGCAATTATGATGATAAAGTGTTTTTGTAGTTTTATCATCAGAATTGAATGCAATTATGATGATAAAGTGTTTTGGTAGTTTTATCATCAGAATTGAATGCAATTATGATGATAAAGTGTTTTGGTAGTTTTATCATCAGAATTGAATGCAATTATGATGATAAAGTGTTTTTGAAGTTTTATCATCAGAATTGAATGCAATTATGATGATAAAGTGTTTTTGTAGTTTTATCATCAGAATTGAATGCAATTATGATGATAAAGTGTTTTGGTAGTTTTATCATCAGAATTGAATGCAATTATGATGATAAAGTGTTTTTTGAAGTTTTATCATCAGAATTGAATGCAATTATGATGATAAAGTGTTTTTGTAGTTTTATCATCAGAATTGAATGCAATTATGAAGATAAAGTGTTTTTGTAGTTTTATCATCAGAATTGAATGCAATTATGATGATAAAGTGTTTTTTGAAGTTTTATCATCAGAATTGAATGCAATTATGATGATAAAGTGTTTTTGTAGTTTTATCATCAGAATTGAATGCAATTATGATGATAAAGTGTTTTGCTAGTTTTATCATCAGAATTGAATGCAATTATGATGATAAAGTGTTTTGGTAGTTTTATCATCAGAATTGAATGCAATTATGATGATAAAGTGTTTTTGTAGTTTTATCATCAGAATTGAATGCAATTATGATGATAAAGTGTTTTTTGAAGTTTTATCATCAGAATTGAATGCAATTATGATGATAAAGTGTTTTTGTAGTTTTATCATCAGAATTGAATGCAATTATGATGATAAAGTGTTTTGGTAGTTTTATCATCAGAATTGAATGCAATTATGATGATAAAGTGTTTTTTGAAGTTTTATCATCAGAATTGAATGCAATTATGATGATAAAGTGTTTTTGTAGTTTTATCATCAGAATTGAATGCAATTATGATGATAAAGTGTTTTTTGAAGTTTTATCATCAGAATTGAATGCAATTATGATGATAGAGTGTTTTTGTAGTTTTATCATCAGAATTGAATGCAATTATGATGATAAAGTGTTTTTGTAGTTTTATCATCAGAATTGAATGCAATTATGATGATAAAGTGTTTTTTGAAGTTTTATCATCAGAATTGAATGCAATTATGATGATAAAGTGTTTTTTTAAGTTTTATCATCAGAATTGAATGCAATTATGATGATAAAGTGTTTTTGTAGTTTTATCGTCAGAATTGAATGCAATTATGATGATAAAGTGTTTTTTGAAGTTTTATCATCAGAATTGAATGCAATTTTGATGATAAAGTGTTTTTGTAGTTTTATCATCAGAATTGAATGCAATTATGATGATAAAGTGTTTTTTGAAGTTTTATCATCAGAATTGAATGCAATTATGATGATAAAGTGTTTTTGTAGTTTTATCATCAGAATTGAATGCAATTATGATGATAAAGTGTTTTTGTAGTTTTATCATCAGAATTTAATGCAATTATGATGATAAAGTGTTTTTTGAAGTTTTATCATCAGAATTGAATGCAATTATGATGATAAAGTGTTTTTGTAGTTTTATCATCAGAATTGAATGCAATTATGATGATAAAGTGTTTTTGTAGTTTCATCATCAGAATTGAATGCAATTATGATGATAAAGTGTTTTTGTAGTTTTATCATCAGAATTGAATGCAATTATGATGATAAAGTGTTTTTGTAGTTTTATCATCAGAATTGAATGCAATTATGATGATAAAGTGTTTTTTGAAGTTTTATCATCAGAATTGAATGCAATTATGATGATAAAGTGTTTTTGTAGTTTTATCATCAGAATTGAATGCAATTATGATGATAAAGTGTTTTTGTAGTTTTATCATCAGAATTGAATGCAATTATAATGATAAAGTGTTTTTTGAAGTTTTATCATCAGAATTGAATGCAATTATGATGATAAAGTGTTTTTGTAGTTTTATCATCAGAATTGAATGCAATTATGATGATAAAGTGTTTTTTGAAGTTTTATCATCAGAATTGAATGCAATTATGATGATAAAGTGTTTTTTTAAGTTTTATCATCAGAATTGAATGCAATTATGATGATAAAGTGTTTTTGTAGTTTTATCATCAGAATTGAATGCAATTATGATGATAAAGTGTTTTTTGAAGTTTTATCATCAGAATTGAATGCAATTATGATGATAAAGTGTTTTTGTAGTTTTATCATCAGAATTGAATGCAATAATGATGATAAAGTGTTTTTTGAAGTTTTATCATCAGAATTGAATGCAATTATGATGATAAAGTGTTTTTGTAGTTTTATCATCAGAATTGAATGCAATTATGATGATAAAGTGTTTTTGTAGTTTTATCATCAGAATTGAATGCAATTATGATGATAAAGTGTTTTTTGAAGTTTTATCATCAGAATTGAATGCAATTATGATGATAAAGTGTTTTTGTAGTTTTATCATCAGAGATGAATGGAATTATGATGATAAAGTGTTTTTTGTAAGTTTTATCATCAGAATTGAATGCAATTATGATGATAAAGTGTTTTTGTAGTTTCATCATCAGAATTGAATGCAATTATGATGATAAAGTGTTTTTGTAGTTTTATCATCAGAATTGAATGCAATTATGATGATAAAGTGTTTTTGTAGTTTTATCATCAGAATTGAATGCAATTATGATGATAAAGTGTTTTTTGAAGTTTTATCATCAGAATTGAATGCAATTATGATGATAAAGTGTTTTTGTAGTTTTATCATCAGAATTGAATGCAATTATAATGATAAAGTGTTTTTTTAAGTTTTATCATCAGAATTGAATGCAATTATGATGATAAAGTGTTTTTGTAGTTTTATCATCAGAATTGAATGCAATTATGATGATAAAGTGTTTTTGTAGTTTTATCATCAGAATTGAATGCAATTATGATGATGAAGTGTTTTTTGAAGTTTTATCATCAGAATTGAATGCAATTATGATGATAAAGTGTTTTTGTAGTTTTATCATCAGAATTGAATGCAATTATGATGATAAAGTGTTTTTGTAGTTTTATCATCAGAATTGAATGCAATTATGATGATAAAGTGTTTTTTGAAGTTTTATCATCAGAATTGAATGCAATTATGATGATAAAGTGTTTTTGTAGTTTTATCATCAGAATTGAATGCAATTATGATGATAAAGTGTTTTGGTAGTTTTATCATCAGAATTGAATGCAATTATGATGATAAAGTGTTTTTTGAAGTTTTATCATCAGAATTGAATGCAATTATGATGATAAAGTGTTTTTGTAGTTTTATCATCAGAATTGAATGCAATTATGATGATAAAGTGTTTTTTGAAGTTTTATCATCAGAATTGAATGCAATTATGATGATAGAGTGTTTTTGTAGTTTTATCATCAGAATTGAATGCAATTATGATGATAAAGTGTTTTTGTAGTTTTATCATCAGAATTGAATGCAATTATGATGATAAAGTGTTTTGCTAGTTTTATCATCAGAATTGAATGCAATTATGATGATAAAGTGTTTTGGTAGTTTTATCATCAGAATTGAATGCAATTATGATGATAAAGTGTTTTTGTAGTTTTATCATCAGAATTGAATGCAATTATGATGATAAAGTGTTTTTTGAAGTTTTATCATCAGAATTGAATGCAATTATGATGATAAAGTGTTTTTGTAGTTTTATCATCAGAATTGAATGCAATTATGATGATAAAGTGTTTTGGTAGTTTTATCATCAGAATTGAATGCAATTATGATGATAAAGTGTTTTTTGAAGTTTTATCATCAGAATTGAATGCAATTATGATGATAAAGTGTTTTTGTAGTTTTATCATCAGAATTGAATGCAATTATGATGATAAAGTGTTTTTTGAAGTTTTATCATCAGAATTGAATGCAATTATGATGATAGAGTGTTTTTGTAGTTTTATCATCAGAATTGAATGCAATTATGATGATAAAGTGTTTTTGTAGTTTTATCATCAGAATTGAATGCAATTATGATGATAAAGTGTTTTTTGAAGTTTTATCATCAGAATTGAATGCAATTATGATGATAAAGTGTTTTTTTAAGTTTTATCATCAGAATTGAATGCAATTATGATGATAAAGTGTTTTTGTAGTTTTATCGTCAGAATTGAATGCAATTATGATGATAAAGTGTTTTTTGAAGTTTTATCATCAGAATTGAATGCAATTTTGATGATAAAGTGTTTTTGTAGTTTTATCATCAGAATTGAATGCAATTATGATGATAAAGTGTTTTTTGAAGTTTTATCATCAGAATTGAATGCAATTATGATGATAAAGTGTTTTTGTAGTTTTATCATCAGAATTGAATGCAATTATGATGATAAAGTGTTTTTGTAGTTTTATCATCAGAATTTAATGCAATTATGATGATAAAGTGTTTTTTGAAGTTTTATCATCAGAATTGAATGCAATTATGATGATAAAGTGTTTTTGTAGTTTTATCATCAGAATTGAATGCAATTATGATGATAAAGTGTTTTTGTAGTTTCATCATCAGAATTGAATGCAATTATGATGATAAAGTGTTTTTGTAGTTTTATCATCAGAATTGAATGCAATTATGATGATAAAGTGTTTTTGTAGTTTTATCATCAGAATTGAATGCAATTATGATGATAAAGTGTTTTTTGAAGTTTTATCATCAGAATTGAATGCAATTATGATGATAAAGTGTTTTTGTAGTTTTATCATCAGAATTGAATGCAATTATGATGATAAAGTGTTTTTGTAGTTTTATCATCAGAATTGAATGCAATTATAATGATAAAGTGTTTTTTGAAGTTTTATCATCAGAATTGAATGCAATTATGATGATAAAGTGTTTTTGTAGTTTTATCATCAGAATTGAATGCAATTATGATGATAAAGTGTTTTTTGAAGTTTTATCATCAGAATTGAATGCAATTATGATGATAAAGTGTTTTTTTAAGTTTTATCATCAGAATTGAATGCAATTATGATGATAAAGTGTTTTTGTAGTTTTATCATCAGAATTGAATGCAATTATGATGATAAAGTGTTTTTTGAAGTTTTATCATCAGAATTGAATGCAATTATGATGATAAAGTGTTTTTGTAGTTTTATCATCAGAATTGAATGCAATTATGATGATAAAGTGTTTTTTGAAGTTTTATCATCAGAATTGAATGCAATTATGATGATAAAGTGTTTTTGTAGTTTTATCATCAGAATTGAATGCAATTATGATGATAAAGTGTTTTTGTAGTTTTATCATCAGAATTGAATGCAATTATGATGATAAAGTGTTTTTTGAAGTTTTATCATCAGAATTGAATGCAATTATGATGATAAAGTGTTTTTGTAGTTTTATCATCAGAGATGAATGGAATTATGATGATAAAGTGTTTTTTGTAAGTTTTATCATCAGAATTGAATGCAATTATGATGATAAAGTGTTTTTGTAGTTTCATCATCAGAATTGAATGCAATTATGATGATAAAGTGTTTTTGTAGTTTTATCATCAGAATTGAATGCAATTATGATGATAAAGTGTTTTTGTAGTTTTATCATCAGAATTGAATGCAATTATGATGATAAAGTGTTTTTTGAAGTTTTATCATCAGAATTGAATGCAATTATGATGATAAAGTGTTTTTGTAGTTTTATCATCAGAATTGAATGCAATTATAATGATAAAGTGTTTTTTTAAGTTTTATCATCAGAATTGAATGCAATTATGATGATAAAGTGTTTTTGTAGTTTTATCATCAGAATTGAATGCAATTATGATGATAAAGTGTTTTTGTAGTTTTATCATCAGAATTGAATGCAATTATGATGATGAAGTGTTTTTTGAAGTTTTATCATCAGAATTGAATGCAATTATGATGATAAAGTGTTTTTGTAGTTTTATCATCAGAATTGAATGCAATTATGATGATAAAGTGTTTTTGTAGTTTTATCATCAGAATTGAATGCAATTATGATGATAAAGTGTTTTTTGAAGTTTTATCATCAGAATTGAATGCAATTATGATGATAAAGTGTTTTTGTAGTTTTATCATCAGAATTGAATGCAATTATGATGATAAAGTGTTTTGGTAGTTTTATCATCAGAATTGAATGCAATTATGATGATAAAGTGTTTTTTGAAGTTTTATCATCAGAATTGAATGCAATTATGATGATAAAGTGTTTTTGTAGTTTTATCATCAGAATTGAATGCAATTATGATGATAAAGTGTTTTTTGAAGTTTTATCATCAGAATTGAATGCAATTATGATGATAGAGTGTTTTTGTAGTTTTATCATCAGAATTGAATGCAATTATGATGATAAAGTGTTTTTGTAGTTTTATCATCAGAATTGAATGCAATTATGATGATAAAGTGTTTTTTGAAGTTTTATCATCAGAATTGAATGCAATTATGATGATAAAGTGTTTTTTTAAGTTTTATCATCAGAATTGAATGCAATTATGATGATAAAGTGTTTTTGTAGTTTTATCGTCAGAATTGAATGCAATTATGATGATAAAGTGTTTTTTGAAGTTTTATCATCAGAATTGAATGCAATTTTGATGATAAAGTGTTTTTGTAGTTTTATCATCAGAATTGAATGCAATTATGATGATAAAGTGTTTTTTGAAGTTTTATCATCAGAATTGAATGCAATTATGATGATAAAGTGTTTTTGTAGTTTTATCATCAGAATTGAATGCAATTATGATGATAAAGTGTTTTTGTAGTTTTATCATCAGAATTTAATGCAATTATGATGATAAAGTGTTTTTTGAAGTTTTATCATCAGAATTGAATGCAATTATGATGATAAAGTGTTTTTGTAGTTTTATCATCAGAATTGAATGCAATTATGATGATAAAGTGTTTTTGTAGTTTCATCATCAGAATTGAATGCAATTATGATGATAAAGTGTTTTTGTAGTTTTATCATCAGAATTGAATGCAATTATGATGATAAAGTGTTTTTGTAGTTTTATCATCAGAATTGAATGCAATTATGATGATAAAGTGTTTTTTGAAGTTTTATCATCAAAATGTAATGCAATTATGATGATAAAGTGTTTTTGTAGTTTTATCATCAGAATTGAATGCAATTATGATGATAAAGTGTTTTTGTAGTTTTATCATCAGAATTGAATGCAATTATAATGATAAAGTGTTTTTTGAAGTTTTATCATCAGAATTGAATGCAATTATGATGATAAAGTGTTTTTGTAGTTTTATCATCAGAATTGAATGCAATTATGATGATAAAGTGTTTTTTGAAGTTTTATCATCAGAATTGAATGCAATTATGATGATAAAGTGTTTTTTTAAGTTTTATCATCAGAATTGAATGCAATTATGATGATAAAGTGTTTTTGTAGTTTTATCATCAGAATTGAATGCAATTATGATGATAAAGTGTTTTTTGAAGTTTTATCATCAGAATTGAATGCAATTATGATGATAAAGTGTTTTTGTAGTTTTATCATCAGAATTGAATGCAATTATGATGATAAAGTGTTTTTTGAAGTTTTATCATCAGAATTGAATGCAATTATGATGATAAAGTGTTTTTGTAGTTTTATCATCAGAATTGAATGCAATTATGATGATAAAGTGTTTTTGTAGTTTTATCATCAGAATTGAATGCAATTATGATAATAAAGTGTTTTTTGAAGTTTTATCATCAGAATTGAATGCAATTATGATGATAAAGTGTTTTTGTAGTTTTATCATCAGAGATGAATGCAATTATGATGATAAAGTGTTTTTTGTAAGTTTTATCATCAGAATTGAATGCAATTATGATGATAAAGTGTTTTTGTAGTTTCATCATCAGAATTGAATGCAATTATGATGATAAAGTGTTTTTGTAGTTTTATCATCAGAATTGAATGCAATTATGATGATAAAGTGTTTTTGTAGTTTTATCATCAGAATTTAATGCAATTATGATGATAAAGTGTTTTTTGAAGTTTTATCATCAGAATTGAATGCAATTATGATGATAAAGTGTTTTTGTAGTTTTATCATCAGAATTGAATGCAATTATAATGATAAAGTGTTTTTTTAAGTTTTATCATCAGAATTGAATGCAATTATGATGATAAAGTGTTTTTGTAGTTTTATCATCAGAATTGAATGCAATTATGATGATAAAGTGTTTTTGTAGTTTTATCATCAGAATTGAATGCAATTATGATGATAAAGTGTTTTTGTAGTTTTATCATCAGAATTGAATGCAATTATGATGATGAAGTGTTTTTTGAAGTTTTATCATCAGAATTGAATGCAATTATGATGATAAAGTGTTTTTGTAGTTTTATCATCAGAATTGAATGCAATTATGATGATAAAGTGTTTTTGTAGTTTTATCATCAGAATTGAATGCAATTATGATGATAAAGTGTTTTTGTAGTTTTATCATCAGAATTGAATGCAATTATGATGATAAAGTGTTTTTATGAAGTTTTATCATCAGAATTGAATGCAATTATGATGATAAAGTGTTTTTGTAGTTTTATCATCAGAATTGAATGCAATTATGATGATAAAGTGTTTTTGTAGTTTTATCATCAGAATTGAATGCAATTATGATGATAAAGTGTTTTTGTAGTTTTATCATCAGAATTGAATGCAATTACGATGATAAAGTGTTTTTGTAGTTTTATCATCAGAATTGAATGCAATTATGATGATAAAGTGTTTTTTGAAGTTTTATCATCAGAATTGAATGCAATTATGATGATAAAGTGTTTTTGTAGTTTTATCATCAGAATTGAATGCAATTATAATGATAAAGTGTTTTTTGAAGTTTTATCATCAGAATTGAATGCAATTATGATGATAAAGTGTTTTTGTAGTTTTATCATCAGAATTGAATGCAATTATGATGATAAAGTGTTTTTTGAAGTTTTATCATCAGAATTGAATGCAATTATGATGATAAAGTGTTTTTGAAGTTTTATCATCAGAATTGAATGCAATTATGATGATAAAGTGTTTTTGTAGTTTTATCATCAGAATTGAATGCAATTATGATGATAAAGTGTTTTTTGAAGTTTCATCATCAGAATTGAATGCAATTATGATGATAAAGTGTTTTTGTAGTTTTATCATCAGAATTGAATGCAATTATGATGATAAGGTTTTTTTTGAAGTTTTATCATCAGAATTGAATGCAATTATGATGATAAAGTGTTTTTGAAGTTTTATCATCAGAATTGAATGCAATTATGATGATAAAGTGTTTTTTGAAGTTTTATCATCAGAATTGAATGCAATTATGATGATAAAGTGTTTTTTGAAGTTTTATGAGATTTTAATTGATAAATTGTAATACGCCAATCAAGAAAGTCGTTTACATTTTGAAAATTTTGCTAATAAAAGTGATTTTCAAAAATAATGAACATTGTGTAATATCTATTTCCGCAGTTGAATTCGAATACTTAAAATTATAATTAATATACTTTTTTTTTAATATATACCATATTTATATATATTTATATATATATATATATATATATATATATATATATATATATGTGTGTGTATGTGTGTGTGTGTGTGTGTGTATGAAAAATCAATGCGAAAAATATATTTTTATGTATTTTCACACTTTATTTTCTATATTTTGACGTTAGGAATATCAGTTTTCCCTTATATAGTTTTTTCTCCAAGAAAGGAGAACAAAATTTTCGGCCGTAATCCTTCGGCCCTCGTCAGTGTACTGAAGAAGCGTGGGTGCACGGTGGGAGGTAGGTGGTGGCAGTAGGAGAGAGAAAAAGGGAAAAAACAGTGAAATGATGATCAAGCAGGTGCCTGCCTCTATGGTTGAGTAGACCATAAATTTATTCCATGTGTGACTTGGCATGAGGGTGTGAACAGATGGACAAGCAGATAAAAATACGATACACGTATCCACGCATACACACAAACACACCGGCACACTGACCCGCGCCCATCAACTCACACACACACACACGCATTTCTCCATACAAACACATAGCAGGGGAAAGAGAGGGGAGAAGAGAGATTAGGGTGGTCAGACAAATTGCCTGGAGTAATTTAAAATTATATGCATATTTATTTATATTTATATTTAAAGTTGTTTTATATATAAATATAAATTATGTAACATAAAGCAATTGTAATAGCTAATAGTGTAGTGCTATAAAATATTTTAATTTAATTTTAAACCATGTCAAATATTAGACAGGACAGATTAACATCCAAAGAACTGTTTTTAATTGCAGCATACAATTGTTTCGGCTTACCACCAAGATATTTGTAAAATGCTCCGATGCATTTATTTCCTGGTATATCTACCATTTGAAAAACATTGCAAGCAGAACGTGAATTACAATCATCATCTTTTACTTCTTTTCTCGCTAATAGATCTATTTTCTCCTATGTGTCCTAGTCGCGACATACACACGTCATGTGCGTTTCGCTATCAACAGGACCACAGGACTCTGACCAAGAGAGAGCAATGTCGGCAGTAGTCTTTGCTGAACTCGTCCTCTACATTGAAGAAACAAGAAAAGATGAGGAGACAGCACCAGTATTTAGATTGGCCGATCTTGTCCACCTATATCAGTCGAAAATGGAACAGCTAGAAGTGCAGCTAGAGTCCACTCCACACGACTGAAACAGAGACTGCTATCTCAGTTTCCTTACACGCGAGCACACACCAAGGGGAGAGACATATTGATGGCATTTGAAGAAGATCTCGGTGCTGCTCTTGACAAAGCCTGTGAACTGGACAGTGATAGTGATGCAGTCCATCTTGCACGTGCTCTACACCGTCATATGGTTGGAGAAGCCAAGCCCTTCATGGGATGTTTTGAAAGATGTCAAGAAGAATCTGTGCCACCGTTGCTGCTTGCACTAATCAACATGATTCTCGAGAGACCCAGGAATGTTGCACGCTCTAACTGGATGCGATACTGTGTTAAGCTTTCCTAGACATATCAGGAAGACCGCATGTGCAGTCTGGACAATACTTCCAGAGTTAACTGAGGCGCTGATTAAGCTGTCTTCCGTAACAAGTGACATACCAAATGATGCAATGTGCATCATCGAGAGGTTCGTGATCCTGTCGTATGATCAAACCAGCAAATGCACGGACATTGACAAGGCCAAGAGGAAACTCTTCGCAAGGAAGAACAATGTGCAGCTGATCTTTCTAACGAAGGCAGCCTTAGAGGAACATGTTAAGAGAGGAGTATATCAAGTTGGACATGTGTGGGGTCAGATACTGCTTCCAGCACCAGAACTCCCACCACTAACCAACTGGGGTTGGTCAATGACTGAAGGACAATACACACCATACTGGACCAGGCTACCTGAGGCAGCTCACACCTGCATTAAGCTGGTTTCTTGCAAGTTCCAGAAAGGGTGTGGGAAATGCTGCAAGTGCAAGAAGGCTGCTCTTAAGTGCACAGCCCTCTGTGGGTGTGATGGGGATTGCAAATGAAGATGAGTCCACAACATTCATTTACTTGTTTACATGACACTGTTTTTGTACACATATCTTCAGTACCGATGTATACCTAGCCTCAAATACCAGACCATTGTAGAATTCCGTACACACAACCTTATATATTACACAATAGCATGTCAGAATTTTAACTTAGATATTTAATGACTTAAGACATGTATCAAAAGTATAAAACTCAAGATTAGTAGTTGAAGTAAATTGATATTTTTATTTAGAGTTATACAGGGTAAGCTAGTTTTGAGAAGTTTACGTTGTTTAATGTCAATGTTCACACTATTTTTGTGGATATCCAGACGTAATCCTGAATTGATCATTTTGGTATATTGATTAAATGAATGAAGAAGACTAATCAACCAAAACTCTTATGAAATATGCCATATCAAGCCTAGAACAACACAGAATCTAATCAATAACTCAAACTTGTCAAAACAAGTTTTACTTCACAGACTTTGAATAAAATGTTGTCTCGTCAAAAAAACATGATGATGAATATTCATCTCTCCTGAATTAAGTGAAGTACTGTAATAAAGTATGTCATTTTGAAAAATGGATTTTTTATTTGTCATGTACTATAGAAATATTTGACCCAGAGGTAATCGCACATGTAGAATTAAAGTGGCGGCTATTTAGAAATCCAATTTGTTGGCTAATTTATAAAGATACACCTGCAGATTGTAACCATCGAATTCCTTTCCTCCTAAAACATACATTTGGACACCAGAATCAAGTTAATAGCAGCATTTGACCCAAAGATAATCTAAAATGTAGGTTTCAAACAACGGCCATTTTGAAATCCAATATGCGATGCATATTGTTACCATTGGATTCCTTCCTCCCAAAACATACATTTAGACACCAGAATCGAGTCAATAGAAGTATAAGACCAAAAGATAATCGAAAATGTAGATTTAAAATGGCGGCCATTTTGAATTTCAGTATGGTGGACATGAAGAGAGAATGGCTCAATATCTGAAAACGTTCGCCACATATCAATGTACATTTGTGTCAAATGTAATGTTTGTATCACATAATGCACAATATCTTTGAAATTTCGAGCTAAATCGCCCCACTATACGCCTAATTTGTTAAATCTAGAGTTTTAGAGAATAACAAACAGTGTCGTGAACAGATGTAAGACCTCAATCCCAACTATCAATAATAGGTCTAAGGCTACGTCCTCAGCTTCTGACAAAGCCAATTTTTCGCAATGAACTTTGCAGCAAATTCCAACCTTTGTGACCAGGGCCACCTAAACCCAGAATTAACCTCATAATCGAAAAAAAACCTAAGCAACATCCGAATAATATTCTACTCATAGTACTCAAGAAACTGCATCCAGAAATAGCTCCTATCTTTACAAAGCTGTACAATCGTTGCTTAAAAGAGAAATGCTTTCCATGACCTTTGATGACTTCGCTGGTCTTCTAGTCTTCTGTGCGACTAGAGAAAGTTGCTCGAATCTGTAATAAATCAAGAAGTTGTCAACCACCTAGAGAAACAATCTACTTAGTGACAAGCAATATGGATTTCGTCTTGCAAGATCTACAGCTGTCGTGCTGACTGCACTATCGTACATGAGCAGTGAGTTAATCGACCGGGGCTGCGTGTCTAAGCCGATAGTTCTTGATATATCAAAGACCTTCGATAGGGTTTGGCCCAAAGGTTTGCCCCACAAACTTGCTAGTTATGGAATATCTGGAAATGTCCTCAGATCATTCATTGATATTTACGCGGATGACAAAACAATCCATGGCAGCATCTCGCGGACCACTCATGGCCAGGATCGTGTTGACTCACTCTCTTCCGATTTGAAGCAAGTGGTGCAGGTGGAAGAAATGTGGCTTGTCACTTTTACCGCCTCCAAAACCAAGCTTGTCTCTTTTCGCCACCAGCGCTCGGATCTTTATTTCTCCCCAGTTAAAATGGATGGCGATATCCTTAAGGAACCCCCTCTTCCTAAATAAGGTACGTGGACTGACTCTTACCCCAGACCTGAAAAGGAAGACTTACATCAAATCTGTTGCTAAGGTCACTGGGAAAATGGTTGGATCATTCTATCGCTCCAGAAAATACCTCACTTCTGAAGCAATCCTCTACCTGTATAAGAGTCAGACCCGTCCTAAAATGGAGCATTGTGCAGGTCCCGCTCTGAGCACTCTGTCTTGTCATGACATTTACTGTTCCCCTTTTGTTAAATGAAGAGTTGGTGGCCTCTAGAGCGCTACTGAAACCAGCCAAATAAAATACAGGATGCCTCTAGAGAACTACTAAAACCACCCTTTTCAAGTTTCTTAACCACTCCCTTTGAAC
This sequence comes from Sepiola atlantica, assembly GCA_963556195.1. Classification (NCBI taxonomy): domain Eukaryota; kingdom Metazoa; phylum Mollusca; class Cephalopoda; order Sepiida; family Sepiolidae; genus Sepiola; species Sepiola atlantica. The sequence continues at coordinate 54,312,373 of OY744538.1, forward strand.
AAAAATGATGTTGATAATGACAACAGTCCGAAAAGAAGCTACAGAAACGTTAAATGAGATAAAAAGTTAACGTCTAGTAATTTTGGAAAAAAATGGCAAGTCATTTCCAAAAGTAAGGACTCGGCATTTTCTTTCCAAATTATTACATAATTAGATTGGCATTTACTGAAAAATGGCTAAAAAATTTAGCGTTTGACGAAATCCGTTCCATAGCCCCTTAGGGATGCGCTTAGCGATTCAGAAAAACTTTCATTATCTTCCCCAGTTAATTCATATAAGCATACACTTTTAGATTTTATGTAGATTCCTTAATCTTTCTTTCTATAGGGCACACACAAAGACACACAGACATTGAGTTTATATATATATATATATATATATATATATATATATATATATATAACACAACTCTTTAAAATTCTCTTAAAACCTCTTTGATACTTTGAACTGAAGGATGTCTATCTATTGAATTAATATTGATTAGATAAATTGAAACGAAACAGACATTAAAATCGATGAAAAATCGATTAAAAAATAAAAGAAATTGCGAATGAATAAAATAATGACATATAGTAGTTCGTGGGTAGACAAGTAGGGGGTTTGCAGGGGTCGATAAGTGAATAAAACAAGAATGCGTATTATTAAGATCCGTCCAACCAATCTTCGGGTTTAGCGACGAAGATGCTATTTCAAATGTAAACGTAAGCGTGACACACTGACGAAAAAAACGATTTCAAAGTTTAAGAAAACCGATGTCAAAATATAAGCTCAACACTCTGAAGTCAAGCCAACTCAAATATAAAGGAACCATATTCAAGGCTATTGTCATTATAAACACTAAGTTTCAGAAATATTGGTCCTGTATTTGTTCCAAAGGGTTAGATCCCCAAAATGTGACTAATGGAATCGTTAATAACATTCACAACCCTTTCTGCAACTTAACCACATTTGTTACAAACAAACTTCAGTCTATGCCTGACTTGTCCATCAAGTTTCAATTATGAATGTTCAACAGTCTAAGTTTTGTTGCCGTTCACTTGTATGCAGGAAAACTTTGCTGATCCTGAATGGTATTACACTCACTGGATCTTAACCTCCAGATTTTTATCTCTGGGGTTATCTCTAAGATAATGGCTATCATAACAATCATCAGACTTTTCCTGTACTGGAAATTTGGGGCAATGCCAAGAGAGGAGTTCTTGATGTTGTATCCGGGTGTGCTTACCATTGAACGGTGATAAAACAAAGACTGTTGAGTATTCATGACTGAAACTTGGTGGACAAGTCAGTAATAGAGTGAAGTTTATGTTTTACCAAATATGGCTGGATTGCAGAAAGTATTGTTAATTTTATTAACGATTCCATGGGTAGCATTTTGGGGATGGGGTGTAACCTTAGATAAAGATTTATATTTTTTTAAAAACCCTTAAGCGGGAGACACCGATCGACTGACTTATAACGTTATAATCTTCTTTACTGATCCTTAAGTCGAAAAAGTGTTACAGCAAAAATTTTATCGTTAAACGTGCAGATTGAATGGACGTATTTTAAAAATACATGTTCTTGTTTGTTCATTAATTATTATTATTATTATTATTATTATTATTATTATTATTATTATTATTATTATTATTATTATTATTATTATTATTATTATTATTATTATTATTATTATTATCATTATTATTATTATTATTTATTCCGGATATTTTTCTCTCTAAAAAATGACATTTAAATATGGCTTTTGCGACGCAGATATAGATATCTAATGCATTGACGACAAAAATGTAGGTCACTGCACCTAATGACCTGGCACAACACTACTGCTGCTCCTGTTACTGCAAGCAGCTGTGACGTCATTGCCTGATCGCACATGACACGCTCTGCGCACAACGAAGGAGTTGCCTGCCTGCGAGCGGACGGATCTAAATAAGCGAAAAACAGTTCAATAGTCACGGAAAGATCGTATAGCGCCAACTTTGAGTGAAGACTTAATCAATTTATGTTCACCAGATGCTCACATCTCTTGAAACGGGTACGAACTCATTTCATCCGGCATTTGGTCTCAGCGGTGAAAAAAAATTATTTTCGATAAATAAATCCAATTTAAACAAATCAATAATTGAAATACATTTTTCGATTTTTTTGTCTTGATCATTTGGAAAGTTTACTTTACGAATTTGGATGCACCGGCTTTTTTTGTTGCTTCACAACAACAATCAGCATTTCTGAGAGTTCACAACCTTTCAAGCAGGATACAAGTTTGTGTGTTAACGGTTAGAATATTTATAGGTTACAGTTTTCACAACATCTAAAGACACCATCGAAACTTTCTTTCGATTTCATTTCAGGTCACAAGGAGTAATTATCGATTAAGTTTATATAATAACTGAACTCTAATTAGAACGTGAATAATCGAAATTCCTTTTTATTATACATATAAGTACCGCTAGTATATATATATATATATATATATATATATATATATATATATATATATATATATATATATTTAGGCAGCATGTTTTTATTCAGGCAAATGTAATTACATGTTATTAAATTTATCTTTGGTAAGACATGTTTTCATTTCTTTAATTTTCCGAGTTGTCCATGTAGTATTTCGGTCAAATTAATCTCTATAAGTTTTTCCGTGTCTTTTTTTGCTCCATATTTTCTTTCGCTTAAGTTCCAGGTATTAGTTTCATGTGTCGCTTCATCGTGACATATATATATATATATATATATATATATATATATATATATATATATATATATATATATATATATATATATATTGTAACCCGGATATAAGAGAAATTTCGGATATAAGAGAAATTTAGAAATTTAGAGCCTGTGTTAATGTATATAAATTAGACCCTGATATAAGAGACCCAGATATAAGAGAAACCCTGCTATAAGAGATTTTATCTGGTCCCGACCTCCTCGATATATGAGCGTTCGTTTTGAGTGACAGTGTGGTGTCGTAAATCAGACACCCTCTACCTTATGATGTTACTTTGTGTGTCTAAGGGTAGCGCCGCTCGCCTTTTTGCCGACTTTGCTTGTCGTTGCATTTATCTGGACAGCACTTTCATATTACCTCCTGTTATGTTGAGTCAGAAGTTTGTTTGTTAATTTTGCCACCGAAAACCGTTTGCTTGCGATCATTGCAATTAATGATGTCGGCGTCGGCGTCTTAACGAAACACTCTGAGCATTTCTGAACAGTTGGAGCTCATCGACGATGTCAAAGTGAAGAAACTCAAACTGGCCGCTGCGGCAAAAAAGTACGGAATCGGTTATTCAACAGCAGTAAAAATTCTCAAGAAAGAAGATTATCTCAGATCTTGCATACAAATGAACGGAAACACTAATCACAAACTAAAGCGCCAATCCGTACACAAGGACGTTAACGAAGCGTGTAGCAGTTAGCTCCTCCTTTCAAAACATAACTACACCGGTTTGCCGTTAGGTGGCGCTTTTTCACCGACAGGTGGCGCTGTAAAACGACAGTCACCCGACGTGCAAGCTTTGTTGTATGTGGCGGAGTAATTAATTTCGTACAAGAACAAAAAAAAAAATATATATCATTTCTCGTTTTTTTCTTTCGTGGTGAAACGAATTACGCATCCATCTTTTTCCTTTTTTTTCTACCCACGTGGTAGAAATATACAAACAAACAAAAGAAAAGAAGCCGCCATTATTTTTTTTCCTGACAACGTGAAAATACCCAAACAAAAAAAAAAAACATTTCTCGGCTCTCTCCGAATATAAAACAAATTACAATTTCATTTTTTTTCTTCTCTCTTTCTCCACCCACGTGTCGGAAAAATATATACAAAACAAAAGACAAACTTTTGCCAATCCTTTTTTTTCTTTTTCAACGAACAAAAGGACCTTACAAGATGCCACTTCCTTTGTTTTGAACACGTGGAGATAAAAAGAAAACAAACGCTCACGCTGCCCATCTTTTTCGTGACCACGTGTTGAAAAAAAAAAATTCAAAAAATGCCGCCACCCCTTGCCATGACCACGTGTTGATAAAAAAAAAATTCAAAAAAACAAAACAAAAAAAAAACGCCATTTTTTATCTCTCGTACCACGTGGAAATAAAAATTCAAACAAAAAAAAGGAAAATACGAATTTTTTTTTTCTTTCCTTTCAACAACAAAGGAAAGAGAAGCCGCCATTCTTTCTCTACGTGGAAACTAACATTCAAACAAACGAAAACAAAAACGTCATTCCTCGTGTGAAACAAATTACGACTCCATTTTTTTCTTTTCTTTTTACCTTCTACCCACGTGTTGGAAATATATATATAAAAGAAAAGAAAACTACAAAACAGACAACACGATGCCAAACACGAACAACATCACCAAGCCCAAAGACTTAATACTGGTTGTAAAAAGTCAGGCTCAGCAAGCACCAACATCACCCTTCAAGGCCTACCAACCCTCTTCAACAACTGGAAGTTCATTGATCAACAGGAAGGCCCATCAACTTGAACAACCACATCTTCCCGGACATTCATCAAGACCAAACATTTCCGGACCTCACTGACAACACTATGGAAGAAATCACACCAGTTTAAAATGAGTACAACTGCACAAGCACCACTAAATACTCAACAACTGGACGTTCGTTGATCAACTGGGGGACACATCAACTCGAACGACGCGCACCAACACCAGTACAGACCCACTTGTACCTAGACCTGCTAACTCACTTGCAGACATTTGTGCATCTGACTTTGACCATAGTGTACCACCAATCTCAACAACTACATGTTTGTTCATCAGTTCCACAACACGGACTAATTAACATGAACAACATCAACACCTGCACAGACTCACTTGTGCTCATTCATCAACAACTGCACAGACTCACTTGTGCTCATTCATCAACAACTGCACAGATTCACTTGTGCTCATTCATCAACAACTGCACAGACCCACTTGTGCTTATTCATCAACTGCACAGACTCACTTGTTCTCATTCATCAACTGCACAGACTCACTTGTGCTCATTCATCAACTGCACAGACTCACTTGTGCTCATTCATCAACAACTGCACAGACTCACTTGTGCTCATTCATCAACAACTGCACAGACCCACTTGTGCTTATTCATCAACTGCACAGACTCACTTGTTCTCATTCATCAACTGCACAGACTCACTTGTGCTCATTCATCAACTGCACAGACTCACTTGTGCTCATTCATCAACAACTGCACAGACTCACTTGTGCTCATTCATCAACACCGCACAGACTCACTTGTGCTCATTCATCAACAATTGCACAGATTCACTTGTGCTCATTCATCAACAACTGCACAGATTCACTTGTGCTCATTCATCAACAACTGCACAGACTCACTTGTGCTCACTCATCAATACCGCACAGATTCACTTGTGCTCACTCATCAACAACCGCGCAGACCCAAGCAACAAACATTCCCGGACAACACTGACAATTCAACGTTTGTTCATCAGCTCTGCATCACGCAGACTAATCAACATGAACAACGCCACTAACAAGTGCAAATTCGCTTGCACTCAGCATTTTTCGACCGCAGACTCACTTGCGGTCAAACTTGATGCAGACCCAAACAACACGCAGATCCACATGCGTTACAAACACTCAATTCCGCAGACGCACTTGCGATCAATCATTCAATACAGATGCAGAAACAGAAATAAGTAGCGTGCACACTACTTTTTCTAATCTTCAACAGCAAAACAGACATACCCACAAAGAATGCTTCTCATCTACAACTGTACATATTGAATAATATTTTCAATATTTTTCAATCTGGGGGGGAGTCCTTGTAGCAGTTAGCTCCTCCTTTCAAAACATAACTACACCGGTTTACCGTTAGGTGGCGCTTTTTCACCGACAGGTGGCGCTGTAAAGCGACACCAGAGTTATCTGCCCTTCTGACTATAAAAACCGTTGCAAACGAAAAATCCATCTCTCTTTCACCGACCAGCATCAGGAGAACAACGCTGGCATCAGCGCTCCGTCTCTCTCTCTTCTTCACAAGCCTCGACAGGAGTACGCTGACACCAGCGCTCCGTTTCACTCGCCTTTTGGCCTCGACAGAATGACGCTGACACTAGCGTTCCGTTTCACTCTTCTCTGGTCGACAGAACGACGCTAATACACTAGCGTTTCGTCTCATGCTTTTCTCTTCAATCGGCCTAACAACTACCAACACACGTGGGCAAACAACGGTAAGAGTTTCTCAACTCGTTTTCTTTGTGTACGGCTTTCGAAGACTTTTCCTACGCCGGATTCATTCCTTCTTATACCTTTTCAAGAACTGTTTTTCCATCGACACACATGCATACATCACGCACTTCACCATTCCACGTACACACACGTTCAATAAACGTTATTTGAACTACTTCATTTTTGTTTATTAATTATTACTCTGTCTTTGCATGCAACAATTGCTTGATTATACGAACACGTAAATAATCGGGGGACACGACCCTCGATCCGAACAAGCGCTTACACAATGGTTTACGCAAGCATGTGCTCATGGAGCTACCGTCACCGATCACATCATTAGGCAGAAAGCATTACAACTGACCGTAAATCTTGAAGTTGATTTTGAACCGGGCAATAGCTGGCTCATGCGCTGGAAGCAGGCCAATAACGTTTCGTTCAAAAACTTTCACGGCGAATCAACGTCAGCAGATCACGTTTCTGCCAACGAATGGGTGACAAACGTTTTGCCGCAACTTTTTCGTGGATATGATCCAAAAGATGTTTGGAACTGTGATGAAACGGGACTTTTCTACAAAGCCATGCCGTTTGGATTTTTGCAATTTGCCGGCGACGAACATTCAAATGGGACAAACGTTTCCAAAGACAAACTCACGATGCTTCAATTCACAAACATGGACGGCAGTGAAAAGCAAGCTGTAGTTGTTGGCAAGTCGGCAAAACCATGCTGCCGTTTTCTTACTTCGCTAATCGTAAAGCCTGGATGACTAGTCAGCTGTTTACTGAAGTTATGAAAACGCTTTATCGAAAAATGATTGCTCAAAATCGAAAGATTATTCTGTTTTTGGACAATGCAACTTGTCATAACATATTGCCGGGTACAAATCTGTCAAACATCAAATTTTCGCTTATACCGCCAAACACCACCAGTCTCATTCAACCTTTCGATAAAGGCATCATTCGTTCATTCAAAGCGTATTATCGTCGGGAACTTGTTCGAATACAAATCGCAGCGATCGATGCTACACCGCCAGTGCCGCTGCCCGAAGTGGCCAAGCAGATCACTGTTTTGAAGGCCATGCACATGATGAAACGAGCACTTTTCATGGACAAACCGTCAACAATTCAAAATTGTTTTAAAAGGGCCGGCTTTGTTATTGAATCACAGGCTGAAGTGGAAGAAGTACTCGACGAAAATGATCAAGTTTCTCCACCATCAGGCATACAGCAAACAGATTTTGACGAATTTATCAGTTTCGACCACAGTAAACAATGTTATGGAGAACTGACTGATACGGACGTCACATGTGGTATAAAATCGGATGATCAAGATTTTGACGAAGATGATGATGCTGAAAGAGTAATTTCTGAAGTTTCTGAAAGCGACAAACCATTGCCAAATTCTCTGGCTGCATTGAATTCGCTTGGAACTCTGACAGCCTACTTTGAAGCAAAAACAGTAATCCTGATGGCGCATTGAAAATAATTTACGGACTGTATGAAAGTGTTCATGATGTTAACAAAAAGATTTCTGTACAATCAAAAATGACTGATTTTTTTAATAAAAAGTAATTTTTGACTGAATTATTTGTAAAAACTGATCGAAAATGTAGTTTTGACTGCGTTTTTGTGTTTTTTATGTCTATTACTGTTAAATAAACTAGTGTTCTTTACGTAAAGAAATAATAATAATAAAATAAACATAAGAAATAATAATGATAAAATCACCATAAGTAATAATAATAATAGAATGAACATAAGAAATAATAATAAAAAATAAACATGAGCCATAATAATAATAAAATAAACATAAGTAATAATAATAATAAAATGAACATGAGAAATAATAATAATATGAACATGAGAAATAATAATAATAGAATGAACATAAGAAATAATAATAAAAAATAAACATAGGAAATACAAATAATATGAACATGAGAAATAATAATAATAGAATGAACATAAGAAATAATAATAAAAAATAAACATGAGCCATAATAATAATAAAATGAACATAAGAAATAATAATAATAATAATAAAATGAACATGAGAAATAATAATAATATGAACATGAGAAAAAATCATAATAGAATGAACATAAGAAATAGTAATAATAAAATAAACATGAGCCATAATAATAATAATATGAACATGAGAAATAATGATAATAAAATGAACATAAGAAATAATAATGATAATAAAATGAACATACGAAATAATGATAATAAAATGAACATAAGAAATAATAATAATAAAATGAACATAAGAAATAATAATAATAAAATGAACATAAGAAATAATAATAATAATAAAAGGACATAATAAATAATAATAATAAAATGAACATAATAAATAATGATAATAAAATGAACATAAGGAATGATAATAATAAAATAAACATAAGAAATAATAATAATAAAATGAACATAAGAAATGATAATAATAAAATGAACATAAGAAATAATAATAATAAAATTAACATAAGAAAGAATAATAATAATAAATTGAATATAAGAAATAATAATAATAAAATAAACATAAGAAATAATAATAAAATGAACATAATAAATAATAATAATAAAATGAACATAATAAATAATAATAATAAAATAAACATAAGAAATAATAATAATTATTATGAACATAATAAATAATGATAATAAAATGAACATAAGGAATGATAATAATAAAATAAACATAAGAAATAATAATAATAAAATGAACATAAGAAATGATAATAATAAAATGAACATAAGAAATAATAATAAAAAATTAACACGGAAAGACTGATCACCACAGCAAGAGACGCCAGCCCAACAAACAACTCCGGAAGCACTGAAACCAGAAACAAAAAGACAAGAAAGGAAAAGTGGGAAGAAAAACAACTACATGGACGCTTTATAAGACTCACAAGCGATGAAACCAATGAAAATAGCTGGGCATGGCTAAGAAAAGGACACTTGAACAGAGAAACGGAATCTCTGCTAACGGCCGCACAGAAAAATGCGATTAGGACAAACTTTATTAAAGCAAAGTTAGATAAAACCCAGGAAAACAGCAAATGCCGATTATATAGACAAAGGGAGGAAACGATAAATCATATAAGTGAATGCAGCAAGTTAGCCCAAAAGGAATACAAGAACAGACATGACAGCGTGGGGAAAGAAGTACACCGGGAAATGTGCAAACAACTGAATTTCGAATATGCAAAAAAACGGTACAGACACAAAGCAAAAACTGTACTAGAAAACGAAAAACACAAAATCATATGGGATATGAATACACAAACAGACAAACCCATAACAGCAAGGAGACCGGATATGATAATACTCAACAAGAAAGAAAAATCCTGCAAAATCGTAGACTTTGCCGTTCCAGCGGACCACAGAGTGAAGATCAAAGAGACGGAAAAAAGAAACAAATATACTGAACTTGCCAGAGAACTGAAAGGAATATGGAACATGAAGAAAGTCAGTATAACACCAATAATCATAGGAGCACTAGGAACAGTCCCCAAAAACATGGAGAAAAGACTAGGAGAAATAGGAATCAAAGGGATAACTGAAACCATACAAAGGACAGTAATGATCAAAACAGCTACAATCCTGAGAAATGTCCTTGAATGCGGAAACCAACTCACATAAACAACGAATGGAGAACAAACACATGGAAGCACAAGAAAACAGAACCGGGGAAAATACAACCGCACGAGAGAGACGCAAGCATAGGCTGACCCCACGAAAATTATGGACAGAGGGTCGAGGAGGGAAAGCGCAAACCAGACCTCCACTGGAAGGGCGCGGACAGCTCTGGGACCATGGGAGGCTTGTTGCCACTCGGGCCCCAGAGGGGACCAATGGCCCTTATCAGCGGAAAATCGATGGTAGGTGGCTGTTGCGATACCACAAGGTCATCAGCGGTGATGAGCGAAAAGAGGTGGAGCATACTGGAAGTCTGAGGAGACTTGTTGTCACTCAGACTCCAGGGAATACCACAGGTTGTTGGAAGTGGCGATCACTGACAATGACCTGTGTGATAACTCCTAGTGAGTAAATAATAATAATAATAATAATAATAATAATAATAATAATAATAATAATAATAATAATAATAATAATAATAATAATAATAATAAAAAAAATAAACATAAGAAATAATAATAATAAAATGAAAAACAAAGAATTGAAAGTGACAGTGAGATATTTAAGAAGATTCGTTTATATGTTCCTAAATTCAAGTTTATTGAAAACAAAAAGATATTTAAAATATAAAACTTTTTAAGAAATAATTATCATAAGTTAAATTTTCAGTGCAGGCAAAGCAAACTTTTTATACCAATGTATAATTTGGCAGGAGTAATTACTAACTGAAGAGTTTTAATAAGCGTGGTAAAAGTGTCAGTTCTCAGGGAAGGAAAGACATCACCTCACAACCTCCATGGCGTCTCAAAATAGGTGGATATTTACTCGAGTAGTAAACTTGCTAGTCCGACTGCGACCATTCAGACCAGTTGACACCGTTTGCAGGGTAGGGTGTATGACACCGCTGGCAGATACCGGTGTCAGAGGAAAGTAACTTTTGGCAACTGTTTGGCATTGACCTAAATGCAGCAGTAAAATTGTTAAAGGGAGACATGTCATTCACCTTGGTCAGCCAAAATGTGTTTAAGTAAAGCCGAGTGATGCACGTTTTGGCAGAGTGATTTACTGGAGCCATAAATAGCTATGGTTCGATTTATACAAGTTCTAAGTCTTCTATATGTGAATTTATTTAATATTCCAAAGATTTGAACCACTTTGAGGCCATAGATTAGTGTTAGGATAATACCGCTGTCACTGTGAATAGGGAAAAGAGTAATAATTCTGCATTGTTGTCAGTGTGGACCGTTTCTGTGGATGGCGTTTTTGTGGATAGCCCATGTAAGTTTTTTTTTTTATCTTGAATTATATTACTAATGTTGAATGTTGATTTTATTTTAGCATAATTCACCCCAAGCAAGGCAGACCGCACCTCTAGACGTAAGGGGCTACTGAGAAAAAGGGTGAGAGTTTTTATGGGGGGGGGGTCAACCTAAATTGGGAGCTGTACAGCGAGATGTCTGTTTACATTAGTTTTGAATTTCTGCATGTCAGTACAGTCATGTAAACAGGGAGAAGGGAGGGAGTTTCAGAGTCTTTTGGAGTAGAAAGCTCTTCAACATCTGGGCACCTCCACAGTGAATAGATAGGATTTGGCAGATTGTCGGGTTGGTCTAGTGTATTTACGTCGTGGGAGCACCAGAGCAGCAAGTTCATCAGAGCACAATCCATTGAAGTACTTGTAAAATAGGCACAAAGAAGAAACATTGCGGTGGTGAGACAGGGGCTGTAGCTTGGTGGATAGTGAGGGACCTATTAAGTTGGCGACACTTTTTTGGACTTTGTCTAAGAGGGAGAAACTAGTGGATGATGCACCAGCCCAGATGTGGCAACAATACTCCATGCATGGGTGGATGGTGGCTTTGTAGAGATATAGGATAATGTCAGGTGAGCACGGTAGAGGGCGCCTACCTTCTTTTCAGCAGTCCTGGCAATGTCTTCAATGTATTTGTTCCAATTCCTGTTATCGATGAGTTTGAATGATGAACTCTCAGGTAGGATGTTATTTGCCATGACAATCGGTAGTTGAAGAGGTTTCTTGTAGTTATTGAAGGAAAGTAGCTTTGTCTTTGCGGCATTTAAAGTTGACATCCATTTTTTTTACCTCAATCCACTACAGACTGGAGGTCATTTTCTAACGATTCAGCCATTGCCTCAAATATGTGCGCATCGGTTTTGCCCACATGACGAGAGTAGAGCGTGGTGTCGTCAGCAGATATTCTTATCTCAGTCTCAATTACATCATCGAGGTCATTTATGAAAAGCAGGAACAGTAGAGGTCCCAGGATGGATCTTTGGGGTACACCAGCATTTATGTCATGTTGTTTAAATGAACGGCCATCGAGGACAACCTGGATCTTTCTTTTTTGTTAGGAAGGATTTTATTATGTTAAATATTTGTCCAGTAATACCATATGAGTGCAGTTTTAGGAGAAGCCCTTCATGCCAGACCTTGTCAAAGGTGTTGGATATATCAAGCGCTACCGGCCGAACTTCACTTGCCTTGTCCAGTTTATGATATATGCGTTCAGCGATGATCGTTAGGATATCTGCAATAGATGGTATTTGTCTAAATTCGTATTGATGATCAGAAAGAAGTTTAGCATTAGCTAGGTGCCGGACTATAGCAAGATTGATTAATGGTTCACAGATTTTAGCAAAGATTGGGAGTAGACTGATTGGACAGTAGTTTAGAGGATCAGTTCTATCTCCAGAATTCTTGAATACTGGTACCACAGAGGCAATTTTCCAACTATCAAGGAATCAACATTCAGCAAGGCATTTGTTGTATAGTTTGGAGAGGACAGGGGTCTATTAATTTTTTATTCCCCCCCCATCCTCCCTCTGATGTCATTTCTGGAAGTAAAGAAGGAGACGCGGGAGTATGGGGGAGAGGAAATGAGGAATGAAAGGAAAGAAAGAGACGCAGAAGTACGGGGGAAATGAGGAAGAAAGGAATGAAGGAAGGAGACGCGGGAGTAGGGGGAAAGGAATAAGAAAGGAGGAAAGGAAAAAGGAGACGCGGGAGTAGGAGGAGAAAGGGAGCAAGGAGACGCTGGAGTAGGGGAGAAAGGAAGGGAGGAAGGAGACGCGGGAGTAGGTTGAGGAAGGTGAAGGAAGGAGGCGCGGAAGTAGGGGGGAAGAAGGAAGAATAGGAAGAAGGAGACGTGGGAGTTGGGGAAAATAGGAAGAAAGGAAGGAGACGCGGGAGTAAGGGGGATAGGGGGAAAGAAGTAAAGAAGAAAGGAAGCGCGACAGTATGGGGATGAAGAAAGGAAGGAAGGAAGGAAGAAAGGAAGGAAAGAAGGAGACGCGGGAGTATGGTGGGAAAGGAGGAAGAAAAAGCGGAAGGAAGGACAGAAGGAAGGAAGGAGACAAGGGAGTAGGGTTGGGGAAAGGAGAAAGAAAAGAAGGAAGGAAAGACGCGGGAGTAAGGGGGAATGGGAAGAAAGGATGAAAAAGTAAGGAAGCGCGGCAGTAGGGGGAGAAAGAAAAGAAGGAAGGAAGGAATGAATGAGACGCAAGAGTATGGGGAAAGGAGAAAGAAGGGAAGGAAGAGAACAATGAGACGCGGGAGTAGGATGGCGGAACGGAGGAAGAGAGGAGGGAAGAAGACGCGGCAGTAGGGTGAAGGAGGTAGAAAGGAAAGAAAGAGGGAGACGCGGGAGTAGAAGTCTTACTGCCTCCCTCCAGTATCGCTATTTCCCCAGAATCAGCGTCTATTTTTTTTTTTTTTTTTTTTTACATGGTTCACCCCAAACAAGGCAGGACGCCACTGTAAACGTAAGGGGCTACTGAGAAAAAGGAAAAGGGGGGAAGGATTGGTGGTTCAGCTTAAATTGGGATCTGAGCAGCGAGATGTCTGTTTACATTAGTTTTAAATTTCTGCATGTCAGTACTGTCGGGGAAACAGGGGGCAGGGAGGGAGTTCCAGAGGCCAGCAGCACGAGGAAAGAAGCTATTTGAGTAGAATGCTCTCCGGCATCTGGGGACCTCCACAGTGAATGAATGAGATTAAGTAGAATGTCGAGTTAGTCTAGTGAATTTACGTCGAGGGGGCACCAGAGCATCACACTCATCGGAGCATAATCCATTGAAGTATTTGTAAAACAAACACAAGGATGCTACATTGCGGCGATGGGGCAGGGGCTGGAGCTTAGCTGACAGTGAGGGACCTATTAGGTTGACTACTCTTTTTTGGACTTTGTCAAGGAGGGAGAGACTAGTAGATGATGCACCAGCCCAGATGTAGCAACAATACTCCATGCATGGGCGAATGGTGGTTTTGTAGAGATACAGGATAATGTCAGGTGTAAGGAGTCCACTAGCACGGTAGAGGGAGCCAACCTTCTTTGCGGCAGCCTTGGCAATGTCTTCAATGTATGTGTTCCAATTCATGTTACCTGTGAAGGTTCGGCCAAGGAGTTTGAATGATGAACTCTCAGGTAGGGTGTTATTTGCCATGGCAATCGGTGGTTGGAGAGGCTTCTTGTAGTTGTTGAAAGAAAGGAGCTTTGTCTTTGCGGCATTAAAAGTCACCAACCATTTATGGCCCCAATCCACTACAGCCTGGAGGTCCTCTTCTAAGGATGCAGCCATTGCCTCAGATATGATCGCGTCTGTTTTGCCAACATGGCGAGAGTAAAGCGTGGTGTCGTCAGCAAATAAACCGATCTCAGACACTATTAATTTTGAATCCTCCCTCCGCATCTTCCCTCTGATGTAATTTCCGGTTGAACTTTAGGGAATGACTTGCAAGAATGCGTCAGCAAAATTACTACATATTACATTGATTTATTTTCAAATTACTACATAATAACGTTGAATTTACAAAACTCGGCCCAGTTTACAGTCAAAGAATATTTTTTTCTCTGAATTTTCGATATTATGCCCGGAGGCGACGCTGTGTAAGAAAATATCAACTTTATGGGATGTGTCGATTATCTTGAGAGCCTTTTCAAGACATACAAACAGACAAACAGACAACTCTCTTTTATATAATAGACTATCAAGGCTACCCGGCGTTGCCCGAGCTATAAAAATCGAAATAGAAAAAGTTAAATAACATGTGTAACGTGTTTGTATTAAAACTTATATCTCTCTCCTTCTCTCTCTCCTTCTCTCTCTCTCTCTCTCTCTTTCTAGTTGTATCTTGATCTTGTTTCTTTTTTAATATTTGCAAGGAGGGCTTCACAGAACTGTCTAAAGTACCGTTAAAATCAAAGTATGAAAAGAAATGATGGTGTTAATGAGTAGAACTATTAGTCCCGAGCACGACCATACTTTCTTGTCTCCCCACATTTCATATTAGAAGATAAATGATGTTTGAAAAAGACAAAAGTTACCAAAAGCTATATTGCAATCTTACAGTCTTTTGATCCAGGACAACACAGAGCAGAAAAAATAGTCCTGGTCAATTACTAATTTCTGCCTTCATTCTCCATTTCAACACATTAAGAAGATACGTTATGTTGATGAATTCAATAGTCCGAATAGATTTACTATATACCCTTTTCTACCAGTAGAACCTATGGTCCCGCTAAATTACTAATTTCTTGTTTCCACCCCATTTAACAATAATATGAAGATAAAGGATATCAAGCACTTTGGATTATGGCTCCCGGGTGTATACACCATTCTAAAGAGAGAAGTTATTTATGCCGAGCAAAACTTCGTTTAAACACACCTGCTCTATCTAGAATATTGTGCACTGTTATGAGCACTTTTGAGTTACTACTTACTCTATCCACGATATTAATATGAATGAAAAAAATAAATGAAAACATTTAATGAGAAAAAATGAATGAAATATGAATGAAAAAGTGAATGTAAAAAAATGAATGAAAAAGTGAATGTAAAAAAATGAATGAATAAATTAATGATAAATGAATAAAACAAAAATTAATGAAAAACAAAATGAATAAAAAATAGTCAATGAAAATTATTATTAATAATGAATTTTTAAAATGAATTAAAAAAACACCCAGCCTAAAATATAATGTAGGATTTTTCTTTTGATTAAAACCAGTTTCCATTTTCTGATTTCACATAGGGCGGCCATTACTAAGTGAATATCTTCAATTTCACCATTAAACAAATTAGTTGAAAGAAAGTATTAATTGCGAAAAAAAAACATCCGGCCTAAAATAGAATGGAAGTTTTTTTTTTATTAACGCCGGTTTGCAATTTCTGATGTTAGATAGGGCAGTCATGTCCAAGTGGTTATCTTCTATTTTAGCATTAAACAAATTAATCGAAATAAATTATTTGCCGAAAAAAACATCCGGCCTAAAATATAATGTAAGACTTTTCTTTTGATTAACACCGGTTTGCAATTTCTGATGTCAGATAGGGCGGCCATGACCAAGTGCTATCTTCTATTTTACCATTAAACAAATGTAAAATATGTTCTCAAATATCACATATATTCTTTTTGGACTGAAGGAGTTTGAAATAAAAATGCAGACTCATTTCCGGTCGAGTAATGTGTTCATTTATGTAGCGCCCCTGTCATATAAAATAACTCATATTATTTTTAGTTCGTTCTCCTAAAAAGAAAAATATTCATTTACTAATGCGCCCATGTCGTATCAAAGAACCCATATGGTTCATTCGTGTCCCTGAACCAAATTCATGTTCATTTTTGTAGCACCCCTGTCGCATGAAAGAACTCATAAAGCATGTTTATTTATGTAGCGCCACTATTACATAAAATAACTCATATTAATGCGCACCTGTCGTATTAAAGAACTCATATGGTTCATTTGTGCCCCTGAACCAAAATCATGTTCATTCATGTAGCGTCCCTGTCATATGAAAGAACTCATAAAGCATGTCCATTTATGGAGCACCCTAATATATAAAATAACTCATATTAATGCGTTCCTGTCGTACTGAGGAACACATATGGTCCATTTGTGTCCCTGAACCAAAACTATGTTTATTTATGTAGCGCGTCTGCCATACGAAAGAACTCATAAAGCATGTTCATTCATGTAGCGTCCCTATTATATAAAATAATTCATATCAACAGTGGCAGTCATTGGCGAATAGTGGCGGATATTATCATGTACTGGCGGGCATCGTCTACAAAAATGTTAAATTTAAAAAATGCTGACTCATTTCCTTCGTTGAATTATGAAAATCCCGCCAAGTACTTGTGTCTTGCATCCCCCGCCCAACTTTCCTATGACGTCATTTTCAGATTAGTTGTAGGAATGACACGGGTATCAAGGTTAATAGAACTCGACCCAGACCGACAGAATCAAGGACAGTACCGGTATTTCCCCCAAATTAGCGTTTATTAATTTTGAATTTCTCCCCCACACACATTTTAGGGAATGACTTGCAGTTTTTACAAATTACTACAAATTATTACATAACTACATTGGAAACTTCTATAAATATAAAATCAAGGAGGCCTCCAGATGTCTATTAATATCACTTTTTCTGATTCCCCCTCCCTTTGATAATGGCAATAGTCCGATTAGAAACGTAATAAAAAGAATAATAATGTGATGATGGTGGAAAAATATTACTCAAAACATATCACCATTACGTCATACACTTATCAATATGACGTAATGTGCGCAAGATAACATTAAACGAGCATTTGACCCCTACAAAAATGAAACTTTTTAATTGTTATTTATCGATATTATTTTGCCTGGGTTATGCTGGTTAAAATGATACCTACTTTGTGGTTGTTTGTTGTGTATTTTTCAAGTTTTAGCAAGATATACATGCATACAAATGGTTGTCTTATATATATTGCGATAAGCTATTCCAATCGTTCTATTATTTCCTTTACTTTATTACATTCGACTGTAAATCAAGACAGAGAGGGAGAGAGAGAGGGAGAGAGAGAGGGAGAGAGAGTAAAAGAGGGGAGATAAAAACGGAAAAACCCACCATAAATACCGTATAAAATAAGATCGGGGGGATCGAACAACATACAGTGAGTAAAGGCGATGAAGATAGATGGAAACTTGGTAAGTTAATTACAAATTTCAACGAATCAAAACATTTAAAATAGAAGATTCTTTTAACATAAACTCATCTAGAAACTGACGACTATTTTAGCATGTATTTTTTTAATTAATATACATAGGAAAAACTCTTACAGAAACAAACGTTGATTATAATAATAATAATAGATTCGTGACTGTCGGAAATGCTTTTCTTTTGGCAATTTCAAATTATCAAAAAATGGTATCGCTGAAAGTTAAATAAGTAGAGGGGTTGTGTTGAGATGCCCACTTAAGTGGTTGTTTAGAAGAACAAAAGTCAGAAAGGTCATATATGCCCCCACCCAAAAGATTTCCTGTACGTGGATTGGGGGGGGGGGCGTACAGTATTAACCTGGTCAATTCGGTTTTCCGGTTTTCCGGTTTTCCGTTTTAAACTTGCAGATTTTTGAGAAAAAGTGTTCTGCCACCAATCGAACAGGAAAGCGAGTTTCAGATTTGGATCAGCTTCAAGTGTCGAGGCGTCCATGGCTGACGTCCATGTTTGAGTGTGAGCAAAAACTGGGAGTGATTTATTTGAGAACATATATATATATATATATATATATATATATATATATATATATATATATGAGTGAGTCTCTTTTCAATTGTTAGACGGTCGAGTTATCTCGGATAATTGTGAGATAGCATTTTCATGCTTAAAAGTGCCGTTTAAGATGAAGCCCCTTAAGAGTGTCTGTTCTTATGTTATTATTATTTTTTTAGTTATTTCTTTTTTAGTTATTCCGAAGAAAAATTTAGATTAGCAAATGAATATATTTGATATCCTGAACATTCTGGAAGAGAGGTGGGGTTATGAAAATGTCATAGTTGTCGACTTAGGAAACGAGTTTGAATCGTTAAAAGTCCGATACAATCTAAATAACGCGGATATTTTCAACTTATTTTTTCCGTCATCCTTGGTTTTTTCCAGCCTGTCATTTCACCAAACCCACAATGGATTACACTGGCGACACAGTTTTTGGCAGGTTGAAGTTAACATTTGTTTATGATTAATGTTAGGCCTCAGTTTCTCTGCATGATAGTCACTTTTTTTAACTACAGGATAAACCTCGCTTTTTCTCAAAAACTATTAAACTAACCGAATCTAGCAGAGTTTTCACAGTGTTTAAAACAAGTACATACAAAGGAAACATTAAACATTGCATGGCGTTTTTGATAGTATATTTTGTTAATGAAAACTATATTATTACTGTAAGTCAAATTATCTTCAAGTATTAAAGTAAACAAAATTATACTTATATTTTTTCAGAAGTGTTTCATTCGTGAACAATTTAGCTTTATGCTTCAACAATAATTAGTCAACATATTCTTATATATAAAGTAACGTCATATGTCTCGCTCTTTCATTGACCGAGATAGCTTTATTAGAAAAAAGCAGATGAAAATTATATTTCGTCAGACGTATATGTCAAATGTTGGCACGTGTTCTTAAAAATAACACTTATTTTCAATCGATTTAATGATTTTAATATTTTATCCTGATCGATATTTGTTATTATTAGTCATTAATAGAGGAAAGCGGCGGAGTATTTACCTTCACAGTCGCATCTACTACATCTGTCACCCATAACACCGGGAATAAATTAAACAAAATCAGATTTTTCCACACTGCTTCATTGGCTATTACTCTCCATCGCCTCCGACCTACAATCGACTCCATCGAGAGAAAGGAGAAAAAGAAAGAAAGAAATCAACAGATGTGATTTAGGTATTTAACTGCGTCAAGATCTTATACTGCCGCCGTGGGTTAAACACACAAGTTGTCAGCCGGGCGTAATTATATTTGATTCATTTTCACCCAAATTTAACTTAGACTTTTCACATTATAATATTAAGTAAATTGTTGACTTTTACGTATTACAGCATTACAGAAATTAGGACACCGGGCGACGCCGGGTATAAAATAATTAATTTATCTTTTTTTTCATTCACTGTTTATGATTAACAATAAATAGATAGTAAAATAAAAAATCAAACAAATCAGTTGACCGATCCTATTACTTACGGACAAATAATATAAGTAGGGAACAAACCTGACAAAATTGGGTGAAATTTTCATCTAAATTAAGAGAAAAATCGAACTTAAGACAATTGATTATTTGTTGTTTTTATAGATACATCGATTTAAGACTCTTCTAACTATTTTCTTGTTGATAAAAATGGTCGCGACATTCAACTTTCCGTTCGCTAAACATGTTAATGTCCCTTTCGCGGTGGCCATGTGTCGTACTAAGAAATCGAACTTTAGTCGGATTTTTGTAGAAGAGATTCGCCCCCCCCCCCTACTCCTGCTATCACAAAGACAGACATAATACGAGTTGTAGAGAAAGTTTTACCACTTATTAAAGAGGATGATATCAAGTCATGCAATTGGATAGTTGCCTAAAAAGGTAATTTTCTTTGTATTTCTGATTCCACATAAACTCACAGATTACTGTCTAACATGCCGCACTGCGTATAACTAACGTTCAAAATTCCGGGTACAGCATAAAACTGCTTAGGACACACTTGGGCAAGGTGTTCGCCTCTATCCACTCCAATATCCCGAAATTAAGCTTTCCCAGCTCTTTGTACATTTTACTGCGACCTAATTTACTAATTCTATCAATTACTTAAGCTCTCCTCCCAATCATTCTGGGCAGTACATATCCAGTGGTGAGGCCCCGATTTTGGAAGCTTTAGGGTGTATAGAGTCACCCCTTTAGTTACCATTAATGCCAGGTCCATTCGGACCCGGATTGGTAGTATCCGTCAGGGCTCCATCTATGGGTTGAATAGAAACTATCGTTTCCAGCCTATTCATTTATGAAATGTGCGCCTATAAATAAAAATAATCTGTATGCCAATCGTATACTAAATACATATATGTACGGTTTCGACAAAAAATTACCCAACGATGGTTGACATGCCGTAAAACCCAGTAACCAACTCCCTCTTTCTCTTTCTCTCTTTCTTTCTTTCTCTCCCTCTCTCTCTCTCGCTATATTTCTCTCTCTCTCTCTATACACACACACACACACACACACATATATATATATATATATATATATATATATATATATACAGGGTGTCTCAAAAAAATGTACTCACTCTTAGAATGACGAGAAAACCTTTATTTATGAACATAGAGAGAAATGAAATAGCTTCAAATACATGAAACAAGTGTAATTGAAAAATCATGTTCGCAAATGTTCAAATTGATGTCCATTATAAATTTACTCACTCTTTTTTTTTTGTTTCAGATATTCTGAATTAATGAAGCCATGGCAGGAAATCAACTTAGTTTCGAAGAGAGAAAGTTTGTCCTGAAATGCTATTGGAAGACCGAAAACGCCACTGAAGTGCAACGCCGGTTCACAAGGGAATTCGCAAAACCGCCACCCACGCGCCGGACCATTGCGCGCATCAGAGACAAATTTGAAGCAGATGGAACCGTACAGAATACCAACAAACAACGTTCAGGACGACCACGGACATCTACGTCCCCTGAAAAAGAACTGCAGGTGCAGGAAACACTCCTTCGATCACCACAGAAATCACTTCGCCAAACTGCTCGGGAAACCCACATCTCAATAGATAGCGTCAACCGCATAATGAAGCGTCTGCATTGGAAATGCTACATTCCAAGGCTGTGTCATGCTCTCAACGAAGACGATCCTGACCGGAGAGTCGAATTTTGTGAATGGTACCTGGCAAAATGTGCAGAAGATGTCGAGTTTGCACACAAAATTGTGTGGAGCGATGAAGCAATTTTCAAATTAAATGGTACCATTAACCGTCATAATTGCACGTACTGGTGTCCTGCAAATCCTCACGTAACAATTGAACACCATGTAAACTTACCAGGAGTAACAGTGTGGTGTGGGATATCCGCATTGGGCATCATAGGACCTTTCTTTTTCAACGAAACTGTCAATGGTGAGAGCTACCTCAACTTGCTTCAGGAATTTGTTGGTCCACAAATTACAGAGAGGTTTGGTGATGACGGCGATATTTACTTTCAGCAAGATGGAGCTCCTCCCCACTACCATCGCGATGTACGAGCTTACCTCGATGCAGTGTTTCCTGACACATGGATTGGACGAAGGGGCCCCAATGAATACCCTGCGCGTTCCCCAGACCTAACACCCATGGACTTTTTTTGTGGGGATACTTAAAAGACAAAGTTTATGGCAACAAACCAAGGACAATTGATGCATTGAAATTGGAAATTGAAAGACACTGTCGTGATATTCCTAATGACATGTTTCGCGACGTTTGCGAATCCCTTGGTGCGCGTTATCAGCTTTGTTTGAACAATAATGATCATCAGTTTGAACATTTGCGAACATGATTCTTCAATTACATCTGTCTCATGTATTCGATGCTATTTCATTTCACTCTATGTTCATAAATAAAAGTTTTCTCGTCATTCTACGAGTGAGTACATTTTTTTGAGACACCCTGTATATATAGCGAGAGAGAAATAGAAAGAGATAGAGGTGTGTATGTGTGTGCACGTGCGTGCGATCTAACGGTATGGTCTCTTCTGGAACAAGTAAAACAGTGTGAGAATGACAGCAAAAAACTTAATATATAGGTTCTGTAACAACCTTCAACCATCTTCCGGCCATAAATACCATTCGCTCATTCTTGCTCCTGTCGACCATAGTTCCTCTGAAGGCTGAACCTACAATCCTTACGTACCACCCCATTTCCCGTTTGCTTTGTTGTACATGTTTCAATTTTACGGTAAATTTTGTTTTTGAAGTAAACACTGACTTTGTTATCGTCTAATTGAAATTTAAAACATAAGAAATAATTTTGATTTAGATTAAAGTTGACAAGACATTTGATATCAATCAAATTAAATTAAATTGAATTAATTACGTTTTAAAATAGCAAATGGTGACTTTTTAAAAATGTATATAAAGTTCGTGGACGTTTTTGTTATCATATACGCGTTTTACGAATACAGACTTATTATTACGATTTGAATCGAAAATGTGCATGATTGTATTTCCTTGGTGCATTCCAGTTCCATATCAGCCGGGGTTCGCTTTGACATTAGTCTGAATATCTAGAGACTGAATGGATCTCCAGACCCAGAACCATCAGACAGAATGAGATATCGCCCAGCTCAGTGCATTCTCTCAGACTTATCCCCCCTTTCGCAAGTGTGGGTTGATTTATTGGCGATCGTCTGAAGCGCTTCGGCAGGGGAATACCGACATGTCCGTTCTTGATTATTTTTGTACCCAACCAAAGTGCTTCTCTAGATCCCACTTTCTGGCTCTGTGCCACATCTTGCTGCGGTAGTACAGGATACAGCTTTTTTGGCTGCTGTTTCCGACTGATAGTGCAGGAGCCCAAACTCTTAGGTAGCGCTAAGAACGGCTGCTCCGTTCATCAGTTGTATAATATCGTGAGTAGCTGTACGTGCCATGTCGCGCATGTAAAGGGACCCTACAGTTATTCCCGATGGGCTTTCCCGGGGTCACCCCCATGGATCAAGTCTCGACTAATTGTCTGGTTGTGTGAGCTTATTGGCACTAAACAAGAACCCACATTGCCTTCCCCACTCTATCTTCAGAAAACAAAATGAAAATACAAAGAAAAGAAGCAACCCTTAACCAAGCACCAACCAAAAACCATCTTTGCTTCGGCTTTTGAGGATGGCATTCACAAATATTCGTGAGCTTAGAACCAACATCAACGATGTAGAAACTTTTCTCCGAGTAAACTCCCGGGAATGTCCTAGCACTAAGTGAAACAAACCTACAATCCTCAATCTCCTCACACCATTTTTATATGATTGAATACCTCTCACTTTACCATAAAGACTCTGACAAACATATGCACGGGCTAGAAAGAGAATAGAAAACGGTGGAAGAAGGGAAATATGACTGATAAAGAAGAAAAGAGGTTAAACATGAAACACTCAAACAAAGGATTCTAGCAAAAGAGGGATTACTGAGACGATACAGATACAAATCTAAACAGTAAAAATAAAATAAATCTTTTGAAAAAAATGTAAGCCAGTTTTAGCATAACGTAAACGAAGGAAGAACAACTGAACGCAGCAGAAACGAAACCCTTTTTAGACAATATATGGGGAAACACCAAGCCCACAACAAGAATGGCGAATGGCTGAAAAGCATGAAAGAAGACCTTTCGGAAATTGAAGAAGGGGCATGAATCGAAATTTATCCAGACACACTCAAGACGGCCCTAAGAAAGATAGAAAATCAGAAAATACCAAGCCAGGATGGAATATATGCGTACTGGTTTTAAAAGATTCACGGTCCTACATGAAAGACTAACGCAAAACCTGAGACAATGTATCAACGGAACAGACATACCAGAATGGATAATCAAATAAATACTTACATAAATACAAACGGACACAGAGAAGAGAACGATCTCAAACAACTATAGACAAATAACCTGCCCACTAACCATGTGGAATATCCTAACGGCACAACTGAGAGAACAGATCTACGAATCCCTTAATAGCTTAGAACTATTCACCGAGGAACAAAAAGGTTGTCAAAAAACGACAAGAGGAACACATGACCTATTATACATAGATCAAAAGATCCAGAATAATGTAAAAAAAAGAAAACGAACATAGCCATAGCATGACTAGAAGGAAGCGCACGACAGATGTACAAAATAGCCGATAAAATTATCAATTTTATAAAAACAAAATAAATAAAAACTTGATGACTGTAACTGACAGCTGGGGGACAACACATGACTGGGGTCAGAATACAGAGAAGTATCTTTCAGAGATACTCTCTATCACCACTACTATTTATCATAGACATGATGCCACTCAACAGTATACTCATAACGTGTAACGTCCGATACAAGTTTACAGACAAGAAGCAAGATTGCACCACCTCATGTAAATGGACGACCTGAAGCTATTTGCAAAAGAAAAACAACAAATTAACTGTGGAAATGGTGATAAACACAGTCAGCATTTTCCCTTCTTCTCGTCTCCCTCTCGCTCCTGCTCTCTCTCTCTCTCTCTCATCTCTCTCTCTCTCTCTCTCTCTCTCTTCGCAATTATCCACAGTTAAAGATAATAAAGAAAGGGAGGAAGAAAACTACTATATTAGTCAATTACAAACTAAAGGGAATATACCCACTTTTAATAATATCTAACCCATAGCTGTATATATATATATATATATATATATATATATATATATACAGAGAGAGAGAGAGAAAGAGAGAGAGAGAGAGGGGGTAGCAGAGCAAGATTAAGATTAAGTCAGAATCTTTAAAATTAACTGGCTTTTCAAATTCACTTTCACCGTATTCAAACAATCTAACCCGAGTCCAATGGGTGACCTAACGTTTTTTTCTAATACATATATAAGGTCCTTCAATTTCTCCTCCCACCCTTACCCTTCACTCTTTGTCAATTTTATTAAAATAAGAATAGATATTCTTAAGATGCGTCCGTTCAATTTGCGCGTTTTACGATGAAAATGCTACTTATAGTTAAAGCTTCCTAGATCAAATGACAGACAGAACGTCCAACAGAGATGTTTGGGCACATCTAAAACCAGTTTCTTCTGTTTTTCTCCCTTTATTTCAAACGCCCTTTTCGAGGTTATTCTTTCAGACAAATTCACTGAATTCAAAGAACGAATTTCACCAAGTGAGAATTGCCGAGGCGCAATGGTTCAACGACTGGTAAAAACAAAAGACAAAGACGTAAGTGAAGTCGACCACTTACCAAGCAGCAGAACAGACCGACATTCTTTCAGGCTATTGTTGTCTGCTTGGCCGCCCACGGTAAAAGCATTCGTTTTAAGTATTCTTTAAATTAAAAATAAAAATTTAAATCAAAAGCAAAAGCACACAAATGGCTTTCAAAACGAAGTACGTGTCATTCGGTTTATTTCAGCTTTAACTAGACCTTCATACCCGGCGTTGCTCTGGATCCAGATAAACCATTTTAGTTTTTCATTTTTAGATTTTTGCACATTTTTTTTACTTAAGGTAAACAATTTTTTTTTATATTCTTTAATTTAAATAGAGTTATCCCCCTTGCTGATATTTTTTTATTTTTAGGTGATTATTTAAAAATGTTTCATATAAGCAGTCGTCTGGACCGAACTAATTAAAAAGAATTGCAGTAACGAACGTTATTATATTGCCAATATTACGATGCAACAAGAACAAATGAAAATTGACCATACATTTAGTTAACAAGAAAATAGGGGCGAAAAACAACAAAAAAACTTTTACCAAATAACTTTTTTGGTAACATTTCTTAGTTGTTAACTTCTTTGATTTTCACTCCTTTTTTTAACTACACTACACAATAACCGCAAAGTTTTATTTGTCAACTTAGATGTTATTTGGGTCTGATTTTGAAAATATGACAAGATAACTTTATATAATAGATTATTTTGCTTTTGTCTACGTGTAGTCGAGCACATTGGAGATTGGTGATCAAAGACATGTCTGTAACAAGGACATTTACGTTTTGGTTTTGGTTTGGCTTTAGAGAAACGATAAAAAAATGACCTAAACGATTCAGGAAAGTGCGCTAAAATCCGAAAGAAAATATTATAGAAAAATTGTGTTTGTTCAGAATGAAAAGTATTCACATAATAAATTGCTTTATAACATTGTTGTCTGATCTCTCCTCTTCCATATTATTCCATCCAACACCCTCTACCTTCAATCACATCCTCTATACGAGGCCGTGTTGATCATCTGCTCCCTAGGCAAGTTGGCCAAGGCATTGATGGTGGCAGTCATCAGAGAGTCGACAATATTTTGTGCATGTTTTTTAGACATAGGTAATAGTTATAAGGATTCAATCTTGGACCGCTAGGGGGCTTGAACTACTTT
>OY744538.1:54351638-54359138 GCA_963556195.1 Sepiola atlantica
GTGTTATTTAATAATGTTTGCCTGAATTTATATATATATATATATATATATATATATATATATATATATATATATATATATATATATATATATATATATATATATATATATATATATATATAGTCTTGGAAGTTTCTCAACCATTAAAATTATATTAAAAAAAATTTTTTTTTTTAAACCTGAAGTCCCAAGTCGTTCGGTGGAAAACCACTCATGTAAGTCAATTTAACTTTTATAGTTATTATATTTGTTTGCTACTAACATTATATATATATATATATATATATATATATATATATATATATATATATATATATATATATATACAATAAGGAATAGGTAAAATAAATACCTTTTGAAGCATTAAAGATGCGATATAAATTTTTTTTTAAAAAGAAAAATAAATCGAAACCGATTTTTTAAATTTTTTTTTTATTATAAACCAACATTTTTTTTTTGTTAGTTTAAAGTGATACAGATATTTCGCCAAAAACTTGGCATCATCGGTGTGTAATATATCCTGATGTAATCGGATTTGTATTTTTTTCTTGCCGGCTTTTGTTGTTGTTGCAGCCGGGCCAAAGGGGTTAGCTGTTATTTCCCACTTTCAAATATGAGAACGTGAATGCGCACGTGATTTGTATAAAGTGTTTTAAGGTTCATATATATATATATATATATATATATATATATATATATATATATATATATATATATATGAGAAAGGAAGGATGAAAGTAATCCGACGTAATGGGAAATGAAAAAGGAAAACCCCAAAAAGGATGTTTTTTTTATATATTCATCAACGTTTCGTCTTTATTTATCAGATTTCCTCAGGATAATAATTTTAAAGAAAATGTCATGCAAGTACGTGAAGATATTAGGTTGACATGATGGGCTGATGAAAGGAAGTAGTAGCCACTGCTGAGGGCGCATGACCGAGGTCCGGGCTTAGTGAAGTCAGTAGCATGGAATGAAATAAATGTAGATGGTTCTGAGTGAAGAAGTTGAGGGGTGTGGAAAGAGGAGGGGATGGGGAGGCTCTGTGACATTGTTGAGTGGGTAATGTCATGGTTTTAGAAAAGATTTGAAAAAATGAGGTTGTTTGAGATTGGGAGGGATGGGTAGGTAAGAGTGTGAGAGAAGTAGTCGAAAGGGTTAAAAGGGTGAGGGGAGAGGGAAGAATTTGTTGCGGTTAGGTGTGAAGTTTTTGAAGAGTGGGGTGTTTGACCAGCTGGCTATGTCAGGAATGTGTGGAATGAGTAAGTTAGAAGGTTTGGATTCGTGGTGAGGGAAGCTGTGTGTGTGGGGGAGGGCGGAGACATATGTGTGAGTGTAATAGAGATTGAAGAGAAAAATAAAGGTTATCCTTGATCTACGTTGAGTTTTCGTTTAGTCAGGATAATTTTGCTTATTAAGGGAGATAGATTATAGAAGCCATCACGTTGTCTGATGGTGTTTGAGCCTGTTATTAGTGCGGTTTCCAGTAGTCTTCGCCGAGCTTTGTTGTGGATGTATTTGGTGATTTTGTCCCATGCAACAACTGCCATCTAATTTACGTGGGAGAAACACAGCGTAAATTGAAAAAAAGATTGAGTGAACACAAAAGGGACATAAAAACAATAACTCTCTCAGTGCACTTTTCTCCCATGCATTAGAGCACGATCATGCTTTCAAATTTGAACAAGCCAAAATCACTAAATACATCCACCACACACATATATATATATATATATATATATATATATATATATATATATATATATATATATATATATACATATAATCAAAAATAAACCAAAAGTATACTTTTAGTAAATAGGAACTATAGTGAAAAGTTTAAGCTCAATATTCGAGATAGAGCAATTATAAAGATAGAAGAAATAAGAGTGATAAACATGTTCGAATGTCCAAATTCATTTAAAATTTCGATTGTTCAATGCAATGTGTATTCTGTAATAAACTAGTGTTTATTATTCTTTCCTTAAGCCAAGGCTTTTCAAAGATCGAAATCTTATCATCAGAGGAGAAATACAGATAGATAAGTTGGGTGTAGAAAAAGCCAAAGTTACAAATATTTGAAAAATATTAAAAATATTAAAAATGGGGTGAAAAAAGTTCGTGTAAAAAGAATATGTGGTTTGTCCAGATGGTAATTGTCCGTTGAAAAGGTGTCCGTTGAGGAGATTTTTGAGAAGACGAAAAAAAAAAAATATATATATACATGTATATATGTATATATATATGTATATATATATATATACATGTATATATGTATATATATGTATATATATGTGTATATGTATATATATATATATGTGTGTGTATATGCATATATATATATGTATATATATATGTATATATGCTTATATATATGTATATATATGCATATATATATATGTATATATACATACATATATATATGTATATATATGTATATATATGTATATATATGCATATATATATATATATGCATATATATATGTATATATATACATATATATGCATATATATGTATATATATATGTATATATATATGCATATGTATTTATATTTATATATATATTTATATATATATATATGTATATATATGCATATATATATATATATATATATAAATACATATATATGCATATATATATGTATATATATGTATATATATATATATATGTATATATATACATATATATGCATATATATATATATATATATATATATATATATATATATATATATATATATATATATATATATACATACATGAGAGGTTCTGTCTGCTTGTAGGTGTATCTGGCTCGTTATATTTTGAAATAATATTTGTTACGTTAAATGCGTAGATTAAATGAACGAAATTGATTTGACATGCATCCAACATTACTATTGAATGCTCTCTCCGTCAGTCGGACCATTATAGTTTAAAATAGCATTAGCATTCATCTGTCACGCTGAAGTTTGAAATTGCATTAGCGTTTGTCTGTTACGCTGAAGTTTTAAATAGTATAAGCTTTGGTCTATCACAATGAAGTTTGAAATTGCATTAGCGTTGCTCTGTCACGTTGAAATTTTAAATAGCGTTAACGTTGGTCTGTCACACTGAATTTTCAAATAGCATTAGCATTGGTCTTTCACACTAAAGTTGAAAATTGCGTTAGCGTAGGTCTGTCACGTTGAAGTTTGAAATTGCGTTAGCGTTGGTCTGTCACACTGAAGTTTGAAATACCGTTAGTGTCGGTCTGTCACGTTGCAGTTTTAAATAGCGTTAGCGTTGGTGTTTCACGTTTAAGTGCTGAAGTTTGAAATAACTCTAGCATCGCGAAACGCGCAGATAAAATTGACGCATCTAATTTTGCTCATTCTCTCTTTCCCCCTTTGTTGCTCTCTGTGTATATTACACACATACACTCATACAGGGACTTGTGTGCACACGCACAGGTAAACCCTCAGTACACACACATACACGTATTTGTTACCAGAAAATTCAAATGAAATACCATCGACCGTACTTGTAATCATTTTCTCATTATATTGTTGTTTTACTGTTTTTTATTCTCTACTCAAACGAACGTGTCTCCACCCCCTTCACACATCTGTCCACATACCCCCCCCCCTAACTCATCATGACGCCGACGATGTCGTTGTATAGGGTCCGGTGCCTGTCTCTCTTGGTAAATCGATATCGCCTTCATCAGCAATGCAACTTTTCACTTATTGAATTACTTACCTTCTCTATTTATCATGCGTGGCTCGTTACCATGGAGAGATCGGGCCCTACCCCAACCCCTTACCCATAAAGCGAAATCTGTATTACGAACAAGTAAAAAACGCAGCAGAGAAGGACTTTCTCTCACGGACACAGATCTGTACTGACTCGTCGATGGTCAGGACAAGATTTAAATCAAAGCCATCTATTTTACGTGTACATCTACGCACGATATATATATATATATATATATATATATATATATATATATATATATATATATATATATATTAAAAAGGAAAAGCGGAAGACCTGAAACTAAATTCCTCACCACTCAAAAAGCCAACGAAAACACTTTGATAAATATTGAAACACAATTCTGTATAGCAGCTTACCACCTCAAATGGCTATCCGTAATCAATACTACCACACTCAACAACACCACTGATAACTTCCCCCGTATATCAACTTGACCCCCCATTACACTCACAACCTAACAACCACAAATTAGACCTTAAGCTCTCAAAATTAAAACGCAACATATTTTCCATCGTTAAACGTGAACAAACAAAGTTTGTGTCTAACATTGCTAGTCCACAACGTTTCTCACTTGAGAATCTTACAAACACAGACTCTATCGTACTATCTTCTGACAAAGGGAAAGAATCCTGTGTCATACCACATGAAACTTACTACAACCTCACACACACATCTAATGATACTCTACATATCGGTCTCTAACATCTCATCTATGCAAATCCAAGACTACATTAACTCTGCCTGGACTGACATATGAAGAAAAAGAAATCTATCGACTAGAAATAGCAGAATTCCAACTTTACTATCACCTCATCAAATCACACAAAACCAACGTAATTACACATATTAGGCCTATAGTATCGAGTATTGAAGGACCTTTATACAAAATCATCAAGACACACAAAACCAACGTAATTACACATATTAGGCCTATAGTATCGAGTATTGAAGGACCTCTATACAAAATTTCATAGCTCTTCTCCCAACTTCTTAAACCCCTAGTCCCTACCTTTCCCGGACACGGTCATCCGCCCTCTACACACACTTCAACCACAACAACTACGACAAAACCGATACGCTTTTAGCCTTGATGTCATCACCTTTTACAACCTCAGTTCCTACACGCCCACCGGTCTATTTAATTACTGACCGCATATCTTCCAACGACTTATATTGCTTTGGCCTTCATCTGACATTCACGAATTCTTACAAATAATAGTTGCCAATACATACTTCACTTTCAAACAACATACATACAGACAGATAACAGGACTTCACATTGAATTCCAGTCTTTCAGGATTACTCACCATCTCGTACATTGGTAGATTAGAGCGTCAAGCCCTTAACACCTGCTACTCGGCTATATACCTGTCGAGATACGTCGACGATGTTCTGGTCGTAACATCGTCACGTGAGGAAGCTGAGAATGTCTACACCGTATTTTCTAATGCACACCCATGTATACAGTTCACAATTGAACACCCTGATGTCTCTAGATCCTCACCACTTTTAGATATTTACCATCAGATTTCTGATGAGGGAACTCCTATAACTAAATGTTACAACAAAGCCGCTAGCAGAAATATCTTCGTACATTGCAAATCGTCCCTTCCTCTAAGAGCCAAAATAGGATATGCGGTGAATTAAATAGCCCGTATCCAGGGCAAGTGTAGTGTATTAGCAGAGAATCCCGCCTGCACGGCAGCTCCATCAGGTGCTGGATTTTAATGGATACCCCAACACCACTATCAGGCACATCGACAACCCTAAAAACGGGTAAGAGGCATTACATCCAACACCTGCTTCTTAAAACTGCCTTATCTCAGTGATACACTCACAATAGCAGCTCGAAAGGCCATTAGAAGAGAGGGATTTAATATGCAGCTTGCCCATTCAGGTCCATCACAAGACAACAGCTAGCTACAGGAAAACATCAATATAGCCCAACACCGTGTATCCTGGCTAACTCTCTAATGGATACCACGGGCATTTGTCACCACATATATAGTGTTTACACATTAGAATGCGCCACTTGCAATAGATTTTACGTGGGTAGTAGCATGAGACCCCTACACATCAGGATTAAGGCACATACACACACACAAGCATCATCATTTTTCAAGCACTAACACTAACAGATTTATCAAAGTTAGCATCTTGGCCACAGAGAGGCAGATTGGAAATCTTCGCATTAAGGAAGCTGTATTTATCTCTAGGTTACACCCTGAACATAATGGCATCCTTGAACTTGATTCATCATTTACAATATAGTATATATCATATTTTACTTCATCCTATGGTTTCAAATTCGTGTCTCTATCCGCATGGCTATATTTACCCACCAAGCTGATGAACAGTAAGCATTAAACGAAATGTCATTTGTCAGAAACTATCGAACATCTATGTATCGGCGGCTTTCAATGTGCAGGGCGCATGCGTAGTCGTTCATGTATGTGTACAGCAGAAATGTGAATGGCACAGTTCTAACGTGAAACGTTTTTGCTCAATTCATAAAATTGGATGAAAGATAACTTTTCGCATTTAAGTGTACAGGTTGGACTTCGTTGCATTTTCTGAGCATAAGGAAGCCAGAAAACGGAGGAGGCCTTGATTTAACCGCCAGACATCGGCAAGACGCGATAAAAGAGGAACAGAGTCAAGTATCCTATATCTCTATAAAGTCACTATTCGCCCGTAATGCAGTATTGTTGCCACATCTGCGATAACGCACCAACTACTAGCCACTCCATCGTGGACATGGTTAAAAATGAATTTCTAACTTTATACGTACCGCCCGCACTCTCTGCCTGTCGCATCGTCGCAGTGTTGCATCTCTGTGCTTGTTTTATAAGTATTTCCACATAATGTGCTCCGGAAAATTTAGTGCACCTGTGCTATCCTAACAAAAATACCCCCGGACCACCCAACTAGCAGCAAATTCCTACTCGTTCGCTGTAGATGCCGGAAGATATTTACTCTGATAGCTTCTTTCCCCAGACCGTTTCCCTTTGAAAGCACCTTCCTGCTTTTCCCGACAAACATGTAGAAATGTACATGTAATGGTAACAAACATTTTACTGCCCCACTCTCCACCTAAATTGCCTTCTATGATTCTGTCGCCTATCACATTAGCCTCTTCAGTGCTTCAGTGGCAATTTGCCTTGTTTGGGTTGAACAAAAGTTTTTTAAAAAGCCGATGTGAAAAGAGTGCACGAAAAAAAAAAGCAAGCCAATTACTACATCAACATTTACTGTGTTCGTAAGTCACGGAGTTAGAATCAAACTCATTGCATTTGTAATTGATTTTTAAATCGAAGAACTAATTGGCGTTATTAAACCAGATTCGATATGTGTGCCTATTTGCGCAGATCTTGTTGTAGTTGTGTGCAAAGGAAATAGAACCAAGACACATTGTCGCATTGCCCCGTGTCTTTTCCATGGATGGCCACGTTTATATCTATCTAAATATACAGCAAAACATTACGATGAGACAATCTTAGGCTTATAAAAATACAATTAGTTGGGACCCTGTGGAATTTCCAAAGTTGTTTTCTAGATTGATATATTTTGTTGAAATGTCCGAATACTATGAAATGTAAGATTTTTAGATGACAGCTTCATTGTAGAGTAAAAAAACGAGTACATTATTCATTTTTAGATTTGTTTTACACATTTTTATTCCACACAGTTTTATTCCACACATTTTGGTTAATAATTTTCTTAGTGAAAACTTTTGGAAAACAAATTAGTTATCGTCTGC
>OY744538.1:54364138-54679138 GCA_963556195.1 Sepiola atlantica
CTAAGAGTTTCCTTGTTCTTCGTAGATATTCTTTTCCAATCTTCTCTTTCATTTCTTTATATTTGATTGTGTCTGCTTCCAGAACTCCCAGGTATTTGTAGCTATCTTGTTCTCCTAGCGCCCTCATCTCCTCTTGGTTGGGGAGTTCTATACCTTCTGTCGTCTCCAGTTTGCCTTTTTTGATCTCTAGCAGTGCACATTTTTCTATTCCAAACTCCATTTGGATATCCTGGCTGAATATCCTGGTTGTGTTTATCAGCTTTTCCAGTTCTTTTTTGTTTTTTGCAAACAGTTTAAGGTCATCCATGTACATCAGGTGGTTTATTCTTTGTTCTGTATTCGTAAACCTGTATCCGGCATCACACTTTCTGAGTATGTAGTTGAGTGGCATCATGGCTATTATAAACAGAAGTGGTGATAGAGAGTCTCCTTGAAAAATGCCTCTCTGTATTTTTATCTCAGACAGATATTGTCCTCCGGATGTCAGTTTTAGTCTCCATGTTTCCATCGCTTTCTGGATGAGATTAATAATCCTGTCTGGTATCTTGTATATCTTTAAGCATTGAATTATCCATGTTTGGGGGATTCTGTCGTAGGCTTTCTTGTAGTCAATCCATGCCATGGTTATGTTCTTTTGTCTGCTCTTCACCTCCTTCAGGGTCTTTTGATCAATGTATAGTAGATAATGTGCCCATCTTTGTCCTTTCCGGCATCCTTTTTATTCCTCGGGGAGAAGTCCACGATTGTCCAGGGATTGGTAGATTTGTTCTCTCAGTTGTGCTGTGAGAATTTTCCACATTATTGGTAGACATGTTATCGGTCTGTAGTTGCCGGGGGTCGTTCCCTTTTTGGGGTCTTTTTGTATTAGTGTTGTTCTTCCTTCCGTCATCCATTCTGGTACGTCTGTTTTGCGGAGACATCCGCTCAGTTTCTGCGCTATTCTTTCATGCAGGGTCGTGAATTTTTTAAATCAGTATGCATGTATTCCATCGTGGCCTGGTGCTCTCCAGTTTGCCATTTTTTTTTAGGGTTTTCTTGATCGTTTCTTTGTTGATTTCTGTTTCAGTTCCTTCTTCGATTTCCTGCAGTTCTCATCTCTCATGTTTTTCAACCATTGGGCATTCTTGTTGTGCTTTTTTGGGTCTTCCCATATCTTGCTCCAGAATTGTTTTGTTTCTGTTGGGTTCGGTAACTCTGTTCTTGTTTTTTCTCCATTTACGTTTTTGTAGAACTGGCTTTCATTGTTTTCAAAAGTCCTGTTCTGTTTGCTCTGTTCTGATTTGTACCTGTATCGTCTCAGTCTTCCTTCTATTGCTGCTATCCTTTGTTTTATTTCTTCATGTTTCTCATTTAGTTTTTCCTTGCGCTTCTGATTTTTGCTTCTGAATCGTTTCATGTCCTCCTTCCTTCTGTTCACGGTTTTAGCTTCTTTCCGAAGTTTGGTGATCTGGGTTTCCAGTCTGATTTCCCATCCAGGTTTTGTCGGTCCTCTCTTTTGTTCATTCACTTCGTTACTTAGTTTCATACTTACCGATTTTGCCCCAGCATATATCAGGTTGTTTAGGTCTGTAATAGTTTCTGTTGGGATGTGTGTGAGGAGTCTGTTTACTCTTTCTGTTTCTGCTTGTAACTTCTTCGCTACTTCATTCCTGAGAGATGGGAGTTTTGTTTTGTTTTCTAACATGTATCGTCTAATGTTCTCCACTTCACTTGCTTCTTTTTCGTTGAGTTCTATCTCAGCAGGTTCTGTGGTTCTGCAGTCTTCTATCTCCCCTGGTTCTGTGATTCCGTAGTCTTCAATCTCTTCAGTTTCAGTGTGTATGTTTTGCTCGTCCTCTTTCTGTGGGCTCTCCTTTGGTGGTGTTTCTTGCTCCGTTTCGCCATTAGCCTTCTGTCTGATTTCCGTCAGTTCCATCTCCGAGAACCATCCTCGCTTGAGGATCTGTCTTGCTTGATCTGCTATCCTTTGTTCCGTTGTATGGTAGTCACTAGCAATGTCCCAGAGATGTTTCCTTCGTTTTCGGTAGCCTCTTTCTGTAGGGTAGCGGCTTTTATAATAGCACTCCATCACCAGTCTGTTCTCTTTCGTGGTCCATTTCTTTCTATATCCTTTTAGTTTGTTGTTTTCGCTCTGGTTTTCCTGTCTTTGGTCAGTGTCCTTGTCGTACCTGGAATCAGAGAGGTTACTTACCTGGTTCTTGTCCGTTGTCTTGTTTCTGA
Organism: Sepiola atlantica; assembly: GCA_963556195.1. Classification (NCBI taxonomy): domain Eukaryota; kingdom Metazoa; phylum Mollusca; class Cephalopoda; order Sepiida; family Sepiolidae; genus Sepiola; species Sepiola atlantica. Next base: position 54,366,359 of record OY744538.1, read on the forward strand.
AATGAGAAGGGCCAACATTCGCAGGATGCGGACCGGGTCCCCCATGTTGGCTAACGAGGGAGCACCTGCCCATCATGACACTCAGGTCTTTCTCCTGAGTCCCACGACTTGTATTTATATTATTGTGCATTATTCATATTTTTGGTGTGTGTGGCCACACCAGGCCCAGGCTTATTTTGCCTGTGGTCCTGTCACAGGGATAGTGATTGTCACATTCATTTTAATGAATGATATTGTGCACTACCACAAAAAAAAATTATATATATATATATGTTATATAAGGACATAGTATAAGTATTCTTGGCCGCTCCATAATAGCAGGTGCAAGGAAACGATAGGTTCCCCTCCACTTTTCTTCTTGTATTCTTGGTTGTAGTGCTAGGGGGAGTGGTTTGACTTCCGCTTCTGTGGATTATTCAATAATTAAAACTTAATTTTGTTAATTAAGGACCCATTTTTATCTATAAGCTTCGACATCAAATTTCTTCTAAAAGTCATACGTACATATTAAAATTTTTTTTTTTTTTAAGTAAAATACACATAGAAACAAAAAAAAGGAATTAAAGAATTATACGTGTACTTATCAAGTTTACATGTGACCATTATTATTTATTATTTATTATTTATTATTATTATCATTATTATTATTATTATAATTATTATTATTATTATTATTATTATTATTCAATTAAGCCTTTGTTAAAATAATGTAAATAAATAACAGTATATTTTATTTCTGAATTTTCCTCCCCCCCTCTCTCTCTTTCTCTCTCTCTCTCTCTACCCTTCTTTCTCAATGTAAATCCATGAGTCAATATTGACGAAACTGAAGTAGAAGTGAAGCTGTCATTGAAAAGAAAAAAGAGAACACCCTATCACTGTTTGACACTTAAATAAACGAATCAGGGTAAGTCATTCTTTGAACACAAGAATGGTTTAATGTAATAAAAGAGACTTCCACATATGTTTACAAACGCATCGTGTAAGTAAATAGCGTTAGTTTTTAAAAGAGACCAATTAAGGAACAGGAAAAATGGTTTATTTTATAATAAGACCGAATTATTAGCGAATGTCAGTGCTGGTGTATTTAATGTACTTTTTAATTATTTATTGCGAAAGTGAAACTTTGTAAGAATACCGAGTTGTGAACAAAGCTGAATGTTGATAGTTTAAATAGTTTTTGTTGTTCCCTAGTTTTGACATTGCTGACAGTAAAATGGCATTTTTACAGGTTCGGTGTATACATTGCGGGACCCCTTTTCAAGTAATTTCCGAAAAATGTTGGATATTATTTTGTGTATTTGTGTACAATAGTATACGATACTTTGTATCAGAAAAATTGTACAAACTCACAATGACCATGACAGTGTTCTTATTTACTTGCCTCCCCATGAGGGCAAAGTTAGACACAAGCCCCTTAGAGGTTTAATATGAGACGTTGTTTGTATAAATAAAACGTATTGTTTAACCGGCGATTCAACGTAAACTGAGATAATGTTGTGTTTGACACCGGTTACGGATGAAGTGTGACGTTACAGTTTCTGCTGAAAATGTTTAATTCTACCATAGATTTCCTCATTTTTAACACCTCTGTTCCTATATCAAATAATAATAGTTTATTGTTAATCTAATATCTAGTAACAGTAAATGCAGTATTACACATATTTGCTATTAATAACGGGATTTGCTGCTGAGAACAAAGAAGATATCCATTTATATTAAAATTTGCTACTTATAACAAAGATTTCAGCCCTCTGATATACACACATATATATATATATATGTATGTATATATGTATATATATATGTATATATATATATGTATATATATATGTATATATATGTACGTATATATATATGTATATATATGTATATATATATGTATATATATGTATATATATATATGTATATATATATGTATATATATATGTATATATATACATATATATATATACATATATATATACATATATATGTATATATATATACATATATATATATACATATATATATATATATATATATATATATATATATATATATCGGACGATAAAGAGTAAAAAGAAAAAAAGCACTTAGCTTTGAGAAGGAAAATTTTAGTTTTCAAAGCTCAGATCAAAATACATTTTATTTGTTTTAAAAATACACATTGTTATGGTTTTCTCATAAAATATAATACTATTACGAAACAATGGTTTAAAAAATATGTCTCCACCTGTATTGGTTCAAAATAGCGTAACCGCGCTAATACACACATAACGAGATTTTTTTTACACCAAGAAGTGCATTGCTATCGGACGATGAAAAGGAAAAAAAAGCACTTTGCCTTGACAAGGAAATTTTTTTATTAAAATGATAGTTTTAAATGTTAAATTGTGTTAAAGTTTACTTTTTTCATCTTTCTCTCTCTCTCTCAATATATATATATATATATATATATATATATATATATATATATATATATATATATATATATATATATATATAAGTACTGTGTGGTAGGGCAGGAAAAATCCAGCAGAGTGCTCGATTAATTAAGAAATCCCACCATTCCTGAATATGCTTATCAGCTGACGATAATTGGGATCAACCTCCCGCTTTGAAACCGACGGTACTGATGTTACATTGAATTTCTGTATTTTATAAATATATATATATATATATATATATATATATATATATATATATATTATTATTATTATTTTCGGTTTCTTTGTAAACAACTGATCAATCGCAATCTTTTGTTACGTTGAAAATAGAATTAATTACTTCATAACATTTCGAAATTTACAAAACATTTAAACGTTCGAATAGAAAGTCATGTTGTTTTCAAAATGGAGACACACCAATGTGTCTGGATACTCTAACATATGAAGCCTTGATTATGTATGGGGGTGGACCCTGCTTCACGGAATAAACATGTATAAATTATATAAATGAATAAGTGCGTAAGTTTTTTCATTTATCACAACTACGTTACCATCAAAACAGGTTACTCTAATTTAAATCAATCATTTTATTTACTCCGCTACAGGAGTTAGGCACAAGGCCAGTTTTATCTTACTCCTAGAACTGCACAGGACAATCCCATAGACCGGAGTAAATCAAGCCCCGAAGGCCAAGACGATACCAGTTTATGGCGTGTATCAATCAATGAAAAATTTACTCCTCTCTAGGAGTTTAGCACAAGGCCAGTTTTATCCTACTCCCACAAGTAAGATGTGACCCAAGATCGGGTCGAGAAAGTGGGGTTTGAAAAGCCAGCGCTCGAGAGGTGAGCACTCTGGCCATTTAAAAATTGCCTGGGCAGCCCCGTCGGCATTCCCTGGTAGAGGCGCCTCAGACAGTAAGCAATAAACTTACTCCTCCCCAAAGAGTGGAGGCAAAGCCTGGGAGGGTGGACCTCCTAGAACTGCACAGGACAATCCCATAGACCGGCGTAAAGACCCAAAGGACAAAACAATACCAGTCTATGGGGTGCAGTATCCATCGGAACAGATACTACACTTTGATCTTAGCCAAAAGGCCAATTTATTTAGGCAGGTTAGTTCCTTCGGACAACCCTCATCTTTATCTACAGATGAAGATTTTACAAACCTTGGGAACTCACCAGACCTTAGGCATAGTGCCCGTGATGTAGGGGGAGAGGGGTCGGGGATAAGTGAGACAAGCTGTTCAATGTTTTTTATTTCACAAAATTTTACAAACAACATAAAAAGAACATTTGCTGACTCTAAACTAGATTCTTGCACCAAAATACCGCATTCACTCTGTGGGTGGATCCCTACTTAAAATATCCCCAAAAAACATCGATGTAAAAAAGAATTATCGTGGGAGTGGGAAAAAGTATTAAAAACACCCAAAAAGAAAGAAAAATAAAGAACGAAATAAAATGGTAAAAAAGTTAGTATGGCCCGGCTTTCCCTCATGACTAAGTGTTAGACCGCCCACTGTTTTCCGGCACGAGACCGAAAACAAGCGGGTCGGTCACTAAGTGGGAGTGGGAACTTAAGAGAGGAGTGTTCAAAAAATAAATTCATCTGGAATGGGATCATGGGGTGGATGGCGTCTTCCAAGATAGTAATGCCAAGGGTTTCAAAAGACCGGGGACAAAATAAAACAGTGGAAGTGGGAATCTCTGGAAGCTCTCTAGTGCCGGCAAAAATAAAATAGGGACAGGATAACTTTCATTCCTACTAGTTTAAGAGGTTACCAGTTTTTTTAAATAAATCAAAAAACTCTACAGGGGTGGGTTCCGTAGAACCCAGTACCGCGTGTGCCATAACTATGGAGGAAACACGAACTCAAACTTGGCGCCTCGTCGGGTGCACAAACTAGTGTCATGCACCCATCTCCTATCAAAATCCATGCGATGTAATCGTTTCCAATCGCATCTGATCTTCACTTTAAGTTGGTGTTTAAAGTAAACTACCAGATCCCGATCCGAAACAGATCCAACCCCATGAACCTCATTAAGACGTGTAACCCACGTCACTAGTCTTGCTACGGCTAGGATGGCTAGAAACACCATTCGTTTCTCCCCAGACCACGGCGGTGCTGCGTTGTTGATGACAGATGCTACATCCAGGACCATCGGCTGCTCGGCGTCGATGCAGGCCGTCACCTCCCTGACGTATCCCCAGAGATGTCGAAGTTTGCTGCAGGTGAAGAAGGCGTGCTCGGCCGTTTCTTCTACGTCGTCTTCACAGCGCGGGCATAAGGGGACGTCCCTTAAACCATCTCTGCATAATCTGCCATAGAGGGGCAGTGCGTTCCGAACCAGTCGCCAGGTCAGAGAATACTCAGAATTGTTGAGATAACTCTGGCCTGGCGCCCAATTCCACTGGGAGCGGGCCTCCTCCCTCGACAATCCAAGTCGCTCCTCAAGTGGGTCCGAAGCGGTACCCTCCACTAGATCCCGATATAGTCTCTTCCTAGACCGGGCAAGGTTACTGGACCCCGGCAACGCTCTAAGCGCGGCCCGGCATTCGGCGAATAACAAGGGCTCCCCTCTCGGCCTACGTCGTCCTTCGACCGAGAGGTCGGGTATGAGGTTGGGAAAGGCGCTCCCGACCGCAGGGACCCACGGAGCCAAAAGGCCAAGAACGGTACGACGTTTCTTTGAAATACTGTATATATACTACCAAGTAACAGTTCGAATACACGTTTAACTCATTTGCATAACTATTTTTAAACAGCTAATAATCAATTAATGCTTGGTGTTACAAACACATTTGGTTTTATTTTTCATGCCTCTATATATACGAAATCTGTTTTGTCGATAATTTAAGCGTAATTAATTCATGTAATTAAAAAATAAAAGATGAATTACCAAAATATGTTCCTACTTCTAAATAAGGCTGTATGCACGCGCATGCGCGCGCACACACGCAGACAAACACACACAACATAGAAAACCCTAATCACCCCTCTTCTACAATAAGGAATAATATATGTTTCCCTCCCGTCTCCCTAACAGGGGTTTTATTTTTGTCAGAAAACAGCATTTTTAACTTTGTCCTAAATTATTCTATGAGAAAGTAAAAATATATTTTAATATTAAAATGGCATTTTTTTTAACTTCACTTAAAAATGCATTTAAGTTTTGTGTTTATATTTTCCGTGAAAAATAAATAAATACCTTTTGATGATCATGTTACTCGCACCCAGCATATCGGTAAAATGTGACGTCAGCACTTTGGACCGGTGTTCATCTGAGAAAAGAAACATCGCTTACGAAGACCGCTGAATAGTAATTTGTTTTCTTAATGAAATAAGCCGGAACAATTTGTTTCAATAACTTTTAAAACAAATTAATTCAAACAAAGTGTTTGGGTTATTATTAATATTAAGTTTATTTCATTAACTTTATTAAAAAAATTAAACTAAATAGACATTTTTAGTTTTCAATAAATGAAATGATTGTGAAGCAGTTAATTTTGTTATGGTAATGTTGTTTATTCAATTATTCCAAATATTTCACTCTTTTAATGCATGAGGATTTGTTAAGAATTTTAAAGCCAGAAATGACTTTCTATTCGACAGTTTAACTACTTCCAAATTGTTTTAAAATTTCAAAATAATTCGGGCAGCACTTTTTATGCTCGCTACAGTCAAGGATTACTCTCACGTGACTCAAATTCACCAATCAATGACAACCATTTAAAATTAAAGAAAAATCGTCTGCTTTAAATATTAAAATAATAAAAACTGGTGTTTTTTAAGTCTGTTCTTAATATTTGCCTATTTTACAATATTATTTTCTTTTTGGTTTATTTTTATTGATTTTTTTACTTTTCAAAATAGAATTAATGTTAATGGTAGTATCTATTCTGATACTATAGTTTATTTTTTGTCTTCGGTCAGTTAAGAAATCCTTTTAGACTGCGGCAATTATATAGTGTAGCGTGACTCCTGACCTTAGTAGGGTTATTTTTATACGGCAGTGGCGTCTTTGGGAATTGCCAAGAACCACACTGACAGTTATAATGTTAAAGTGCAGTATCTGTTCTGATACAGTACTTTATCATTTTAGTCTGTTGTCAGTGAAGAAGCAATCACTTTTATGACCATTAATATAAAATGGTCATTACAGTTATTTCTTCTTCACTGACAAAGGACAGAAATGATAACGTATATTATCAGAACAGAGACTACGCTTTAACGTGAATCCTAGTTTGAAAATTAAAAAATTAAATTAAAATAAACCGAAAAGAAAAACATATTGTAAAATTGGCAAGTATTCAGAGCAGACGTAAAAATAAAAACTGGTTTTCATTTTTTAAATATTCAAATCAGGCGATGTTTCTTCAGTTTAAAATGGTTGCAATTGATTGGTTTATTTGGGTCATACGAGACAAATACTTGATCGTTATTTGTGGCGGACAGTGGCGGGTACAAAACGTGTTGCTGAATAATACATTCTTTTTCTTACGCTATAGTAATTATTATTTTTTAAGTTTTTTGTTAAATTGTAAATTATTAATCCCCCGAATAGAAAAAGTACTTTCTCTTATAAAAATAGGGATTTTATTCATCTGTCAGTCAGTCACACTTTGTGGACTTTTTTTTAACGGATATAAATATATTGCGAAATTTGTCTCATTTCGAAATATCAAACATAACTAATTAATATATATATATATATATATATATATATATATATATATATATATATATATATATATATATATATATATATAAATGTGTGTGTGTTTATATATATGTATATAAATACGTGTGTGTTTATATATATATATATATATAAGAATAATTGTTTGAAGGCGATAACAATGCGTTGTTAAAGTGACACATATACGACATGTGGAATCGTAAAAACAAAGTGACAATATTGAAAAGTCAATAATTTTCAAAAAAAAATTTTTTTATTTACACTGGTAAATAAAAAATAAATTTTTTTTTTTTTGAAAATTATTGACATTTCAATATTGTCACTTTGTTTTTACGATTCCACATGTCGTATATGTGTCACTTTAACAACGCATTGTTATCGCCTCCAAACAATTATTCTTACACTATACACAATGCTCCACACAAACTACAACATTCTTCTCATATATATATATATATATATATATATATATATATATATATATATATATATATATATATATATATGTATGTTTATATATATATATATATATATATAAATATGTGTGTGTTTATATATATATATATTTATATAAATATGTGTGTTTATATATATATATATATATATATATGTAAATATGTGTTTATATATATATATATATATATATATATATATATATATATATATATATATATATATGTAAATATGTGTTTATATATATATATATATATATATATATATATATATATATATTTGTATAACAAAAGATCAGAACAACATCGGTCTGATCTTCTGTAAAACAAACATTAATAAATATTACCTTCTTACTCTTTGCCTTTTCTTAATAATCGAGCACTCTGTTGGAGTTCTCTCCCACTAACTTTACACACACATATAGATAGATAGATAGATAGATAGATACATACATATATACATACATACATACATACATACATACATACATACATACATACATACATACATACATTGTATAGACCTAGTGGGATGATATGTAAAACAAATTAATTGAGACAAGAAAAACGATAGGTTTTAACATCCTAACGAATAAGAAATGAATCCTCATTCAATTTATGCTGCGTTGATAACAACATGAGAAAAATGAATGTAAAGTGATATGTAAGGAGCAACGCAATGAAATGTTCAGACTTATAGAAACCGTGCTTGTAGTTTCAAAATGCTACAAATATCAGTAGAATACAAATGTTCACTGTATATATATTTTTAAACCGTGAAAAGGAATGGAACACAGAAAGAATCAGCATCTTAGATATTGAAAATAGTATATACACACATACACACACACACACACACACACACACACACATATATATATATATATATATATATATATATGTAATTATTTATGAGATATATTTTTCATATCCACATTCATATATGTTTCAACTTAATCAAAATTCATCAGTGTGGCAGGATTCGAACCTAGACTGAAGTCACCTTTGACGTCTATCCAATATCTTTGCCTCCCCCAGGGCCACTGAGACAACTATACGACAAAGAAAGGGGAATATTCTAATTATTCATTAAACGAATACGGTCATCCCCTAGAGAGTGTCCAACCAACCAAGAGGAGGAACATTTTTAATATCATCTTAATTACAAACTTTTCTTATTTCTCTTTAAAAGTGCTGTTACCCAAAGGGAGCCTTAAATAATTATTTATAATAATTTCTTTTAATGTCCACATACACATCTGTTTCATCTTAACAAAGAATCATCAGTATGGCTTGATATAACTGTACCATCGGTCGTAGTATTCGGACCCGCCTTTGATTTCTATCCGACGTCCTTGCCCCTCGGTCACTGGCACATCTTACGAAAATAGTGAAAATTGCAAGACATTAATTTAACAAAATTCCTGAAAAGACAAAAAGGTCATATGCTCTCTACGTATAGAAAATATATGCGCATGAATGTTCAAAATCTTGCAAAAAATTATTAGACGGTAATACATTTAGATTTGGTCAACGTGAAACAGTAATGAAATCTGTCTTTTAAATTAAAAGATGAAAATAAAATAATGTGAATCTTCCGTTTAGCAAATATTTTACTAGACTGGAAAGTTGGCAAATACTTATGTGTGATCTGTTTGCCGGGGAGTATGACTTAGTGTGTGTGAGCCTTGGATACGTCTTTGGAAAGGCTGTTACGTCTTGGGCACGGCACAACACCAGCTCTCCAGATCAAACGATCGTTACATGCCCTTTAACGTAAAGGGTTAGCTATACCCAGCCACATCCTCCTAAATGAAGAGATTATTCATACCCGGCTGGGTACTTGGTCGGCTTGCATGCTACGTTAATGCTACGTTAATCGACGTTAGTAATTCTCTCCAGAGAATTAATTATCTGCTGGCTGCAATATAAGGTTTTGTGTAATAATGGAACAAACTATTTCACTTTTTATATAAAAATCTAATTTATTATATTTCGAAAAAGAAGCATAATTAAAACTCGAAAAAAAGGATAGTCGTGCGCACATGACTGCCTTCATACTTGCCCAAAAAACTGTTATTTCAATCTCTTCCGAGAGAGAGAAGAGGAAAGGGAGAGGGACAGATAGAGAAGGAGAGAAAAAGCAGAATATACAACACATACATTGTTCTGAGTTTCGATAAATGTTTTGTTTTCAGCAGACGTTGGGTAACAACCGATCTGACTTTTTCAGAACCTGGCTGGTGTCTCCATCATAGTTGATATTTTAGCTGACCTCGGGTCGCACCGAAGGAAAGAACGAATAACTATAAGTACTACGTGCATATGACCTCCCTAGATTTTAAAACCAGATATTACGACCACAAAAGCACATTTAAAAACAGAGAACGTCGAACTAAAACAGCACTAGCAAACCACTATTGGGAGCCTAAAGAAAATGGACGCCCACCAATAACTGAATGGAAAATAATACGACAGGCCAGTACATGTAGAAATTTAGACGACTCGTATAGATTATGTCAGAATGAAAAAATTGAAATCCTAAATTTAAAGACCCCCAAAATCTATTAAACTGTAGAAGTGAGATAGCAAACAGCTGCCTAAACAGAAATAAATTTACCATAGTCTAACAATACATCAATAAATAAATAAACAAAGAAGTAAAAAACTAAACAAAACTATAACCTAACAAATTAAAAAACTAAAACATAAAATAGAAATACAAGGAACCACGTGTTAAAATAAGTTCACCCATTATATTTACACAACAAAGAAACAGGATATAGGCCACTCTATAGAAAACAGAACAATAGAACAGGACATAGGAAGTAACACTAACCGGATCTTTGTTTGTGGGATTCCCAACGATTGCCTGAGAGATCAACAAAGAATCTGATTGTTAACTCCATGCATTTTAGCCTGAAGATTCTCCTCGGGGATGAAACGCGGGAGCCTCTGTGTAGCTTAATTTCCATAAATATATTTGTATAGCTTACTACCTTGCTCTACTTACGTGTCGAGCACTGTTGAAGTAAATACTGAAAATTGATACATAAAAAAATTGCATCTCCTTATAAAATTTTATGTGAATACATGAAATAGTAATAAAACTTCTCTCTCTCTCTCTCTCTCTCTCTCTCTCTCTCTCTCTATATATATATATATATATATATATATATATATATATATATGTAGTGTTTTTTCTCCTTTTTTCTTTCTCATTTTGATGGTATTAACCCCGAGGGGTAGAATCACGATAGAAGCAGAAAGGCACGTCAAGTTGTAAAGATATTAGGATTAGTGCAGTCCTATCGATGTTATGCGCAGATTTATAAACATATACACATATCTAACTTTATATAAATAAAGATAACTTCCATGAGAGTTATATGCAAAGGAATATCTATTTATACATATAGACGCAAAGCGTATTATTTTATCAAAGGTTATGTGTAGGTCTTTTGTTTTTTGTGGGTTTTTTTGTTGTTTTTTTTTTACCAATGTTTTAATGAGATTTTGCAAGTTAAATTTAATTTTTACGGTATAGTTTTGTCATTAAATTATTAATTGAAAAAAAATGTTAAAAAGCTAATTTTTATGAAGGTAATGTTGCTTTTAATATCTATTTATAAAATGATTGTAAAACTTACAATCTTCTCACACTTGAGGATTTGTTAAGTATTTAAATTTAAATGACTTTCTATTAGACAGTTTAAATGCTTATGAATTTCGATTGGTCACAAAATAATTCATTTTTTAACTATTACAAATTACAATGGCTGACTTTTTAAATAAAATCATGATAACAAGATATATTTGAGATATCGCTTTGAGGGAAGAAATATTGATTGAGACGATAATATGTGATCCACTAAACGAGAAATAAATCAATGATCGTTTGATCCAACATGACGAGCAACTCGACGGTCGTGAGTAGGCCATGCAAACGCGTCGAGCACGCGCGACGAGATTTAAACGGTGACGACGACGCGAATCAACCGCACAAATATTCTATTCGCTCATTCACAATTTCTGAATCGTAAATAAAAAAAAAAGAAGAAAAAAAGTGAATCAAAATCACACAACCCGTGTTTGATTGTCAAGTAGCGGGTCGAGCATGTGCAAGAGTCACGTGATGTCAGCCCGGAAGAGGCGCATGCGCACGTGCAGTGCCTCGCGTTCTCGGCGTAAACGCACGCGCAAATCCACATTCAGACACGCACGCATACACAAATCAACACACGTCTACGTCAACGCACAAATTTACACATGTACGTACATCCACTCCAACTCTCAATACACACACAACATACGTAACAGAATCAACAATGCATGGTGACTGGCAGTTTCTCGCCTTGCGTTCTTCAGACCACATGACTTATTATCGCGTTCCCCTTTTTGTATAGTCCATGTCTCCAAACATAGATCTCCATAAACCCTATCACCGATATTCAGCACTCATCCCAATGCATACAGAAACTAATGTAACTATATAGTTACATTAGTGTGTGCGTTTGTGTGTAACTATATATATATATATATATATATATTATGGCATTAATAATCAAACGTAATGTGGAAAATGAAAAAGGAAAGCTAAAAATTCTTGATATGTTCGTCGACGTTTCGTCTTTATTCTAGGACTTTCTCAAGTAGAGAAATTTTTTGAATAAAGACGATACGTCGATAGACATATAAACAATTTCCGGCTTTCTTTTTTCATTTTTCATATATATTCACATACACACACGCGCACGCGCACACACACACACACACACACACACACATTTTATATATATATATATATATATATATATATATATATATATATATATATATATATATATAGTCTCGGAAGTTTCTCAACCATTCAAACTATATAAAAATAATTTTTTTTTTAAACATTTTAGTCCCAAGTCGTTCGGTGGAAAATCACTCTTTTGTAAGTCAATTTACTTTTTGCAGTCACTATATTAGTTTACTTCCAAGAATTTACGCTAGTCTTAACATTATTTAAGGGATCATCAGTTGTTTACCATGAAAAACTATTTCGGGAATTTAAAAACAAAACAGTATTTTATTTCATGGCTTCCCAGCAGAGTTAATCAGACCCAACTTCTCTTAAAAGACAAGAACACACACACACACACATATATATATATATATATATATATATATATATATATATATATATATATATATATATATATATATATATACTCTAGGTAAAGTAGAAATCCACAAGATAAATATCCACAGAATTTCAACCGGGCTTATAAAATAGTGCTCAATAATAAATAGAGCTATTTATATAATGTTGTAATCGATCAATAGTTATTAGAAACTAAGATCTCATCCGGATGGAAAAAGGTCTGATCTTTCATTTAGATGTTTATATTGGGAAAGAATGAAAAGAAAGGGCAAAAAAGAAAAAGCTAAATTAAAAACCGGGATACCACATGGTCAAATTTAAAACAGTTGAACAAACCGTTTGTAAGCTTAGCTGAAGAGTTAAAAGATTTAAAAAATAATCTATTTACAACATATTTTCAAGGTCTCAGATCGCGAGTTTAGATGAGGAAGAGTTGTAAGCAAAGAGGTAGGAATGAGGTTGTTGCTATGCCGAATTTCAAGTTTTGAACAAAGTGTATGTAAGGGAGGGGGAGTGGGTCGACAGACATAGGTGAGGAAGGAAGGGCAGAGTTTATCTGTTTTTACTGTGGTAAAAGTTGGACGGGGCTGTCAGATAATGGGAGCCGTTTAATTTTATTTTATTTTTATTTTTATTTCATTTTATTTTTTATTTAAGTCTTAATAGAGATTAATGTCGTTAACACAATGATTAAAATAAGTAAATGTTATTAATAATAAACACAATAAGCACCCCTCACTCCATTTCTACTCCATTGCTACTAATAATGATAATAATAAAAAAAATAAAAATAAAGATAAGGGGAAAAATGATAATAATAAGAACAACACTAATAATAATAATAATAATAATAATAATAATAATAATAATAATAATAATAATAATAATAATAATAATAATAATAATAATTATTATTATTATTATTATTATTATTATTATTATTATTATTATTATTATTATTTAGCAAATACATTGAACTCGCCAGAGAATTGAAAGGAATATGAAGTATGAAAAAAGTAAATATAATACCAATAATCGTAAGAGCACTAGGAACAGTTCCGAAGAACCTGGGAAAAGACTGAGAAATTGAAATCAAAGAGAAGACTGAGACCATAAACAGACGACAATGATAAAAACAGCTGAAATCTTAAGGAAAATCTTTGAATGCGGAAACCTTTCAACATAAGCTACGAAGACGAACCAATCACATGCAAGGTGCAATAGGAAGAAAACAAAATCATATAAAGAACATCACAAGAACCCAAGGAACAGAAACTGCAAGAAATTTCAAAAACTACCCCCCGCCCCCCAAAAAAGTGATGGCACCAGCCCCGGCTGATACAACACAAAACAGTCATGAAGGGTCAAGGAGAATGGAAAGACCAAGGAGGTATAGCACTAACCAGACTTCCTCTGGAAGAGTGCGGAGAGCACTGGGACATTGGAGAGGCTTATTGCCATCCAAACCCCAGAGAAGACTAATGGTCGTTACCAATGAGAAATCGATGGTAAGCGTCTGTTGTGATAACACAAATTCATTTGCAGTTGTTTTCGAAAGAGGTGAAGAGCACAGGAAAGCTGGGGAGACTTGTTGTCAGTCCGATTCCAGGGAACACCATTTGTAATTATCAGTGAGCAATCGCTGATGACGGCCTGTGTGAGTATATCTAGTAAGTAAACATAATAATTATAATAATGATGATAATAATAGAGGCATCTTCCAAAAAGACTTCCTATCACCACTACTGTTTATAATAGTTATAATGCCACTCAACTACATACTCAGAAAATATGATGCCGGATACAAGTTTACAGACACAGAACAAAGAATAAAGCACGACCTGAAACTATTTGCAAAAAGCAAAAAGGAACTGGAAAAGCTGATAAATACGACCAGAATCTTTAGTCAGGACATCCAAATGGAATTAGGAATGGAAAAGTGTGCACTACTAGAAATTTTAAAAAAGGAAAACTGGAGACAACAGAGAACATAGAACTCCCCAACCAAGAAGAAATGGGGGAGTTAGGCGAACAGGGTAGCTACAAATATCTTAGAGTTCTGGAAGCAGACACCATCAAATCTACAGAAATGAAAGAGCAGATTGGAAAAGAATAGTTACGAAGAACAAGAAAACTCGTAGCAACGAAATTATATAGCAGGAATCTAGTAACAGGAATAAACACCTGAGCAGTATCACTAATAAGATACTCTGAACCACTCATAGGCTGGACCAAAGAGGAACGCAGGCACTTTGACCAGAGGACTAGAAAATTAATAACCATGCACAACGCACTACATCCAAAAGACGATACGAACAGACTCTACATGAAAATAAACGAAGGGGGAAGAGGACTGGTAAGTATAGAAGATTATGTGGAAGACTCAAAAAAGAGCTGGAGAAATACATAACTCAACACATGAAAATCCTTATAACTGTAGCAAGAGACACTGTCCCAACGAACAATACAGGAAGCATCGATACTGGACACAAACAGACAAGAAAATAAAAGTCTGAAGAAAAACAACGACATGGACGCTTCAGAAGACTCACAAGAGAAGAAACCAACAAAAATAGCTGGGCATGGCGAAGAAAAGAAAACTTGAACAGAGAAACGGACTCTTTACTGATGGCTGCACAGAACAATGCAATTAGGACACACTACATTAAAGATAAAATAGATAAAACCCACAAAAACAGTAAATGCAGACTGTGTGGACAAAGTAACAAAACAGTAAATCATATAATAAGTGAATGTAGCAAACTAGCTCAAACAGAATACAAGAACAGACATGACTGTGTGGAGAAAGCAGGACACCGGGAACTGTGCAAACAATTGAATTTCGAATACGCAGACAAATGGTACAAACATAAGCCAGAAACAGTACTAGAAAACGAAAAAAACAAAATATTCTGGGATATGGATATACAAACAGACTAACTCATACAAGCAAGGAGACCTGATGTTATAATAATCAACAAGAATCTTGCAAAATAGTAGACTTCGCCGTTCCAGCAGCCCACAGAGTGAAAATCAAAGAAACGGAAAAACGAAGCAAATACACGGAAATGGCAAGAGAACTGAAAGGAATATGGAGAATGAAGAAAGTCAGTATAATACCAATAATCGTAGGAGCCCTAGGAACAATCCAAAAAAACATGGAAAAAAGACTGGCTGAAATTGGAATCAAAAGGATCATTGGAACTATACAAACGACGGCAATGATCAAAACAGCTACAATCTTAAGAAAAATCATTGAATGCGGAAACCAACCCGCATAAGCTACGAAGGGTCACACGGAATCTACTACAGGAAGAAAACAAAACCACAGGAAGAAAACCACATCACAAACAAAGAAACAGAAAATGCAAGAAACATCACTTCATAAGCTCCCCCCCCCTCAATATATTACACCGGCCTCAACTGACACGACACAAAAATGAACCAATGAACAGAAATAGCAAGAAACACCATCAGCAGGTTAAGCTCGTCACTGGTGCCTTGGGGTCTTGTTATTTGTTCCTTTTTTTAATTATTATAAAAAATACAGTGTTCATTCTCAAACTGTAATGCCTTAAAACAGTTTACTAGACTGAAAAACGCATTAATAAAATATAAACTTGGAAAAGTACACGACAAGTGGAATTACCTCTAAAAATATTGAAGCTGGAATTGAGATTTGAAGAATTAAATGTAGAGTAAAATTAGCAATGTAAAGAGAATAATAAATAATAATGAATTAGGTGATTCATTAAATAAACTTTAATTTGCTTAAAGCATCATTCAAAATGTGAAGAATCCATGAGCGATTGCTCTTTACCACATTACCTCGAGTGGAGTGGAGTGTATTGTGAGGCTGACCTATCTCAGCTATGGAATCTGCCTGTATTTAACAATGTATGTATATTGCACAGGTCAGAAAATTTGTATTTTTTGTGTTACATGCAAAGCACACGTGTTTTTTTTATTTTAATAAAAAAGAATAAACCAAACTTTGACATAATTGACTTATATTCAACTCTTCCTCTCTAATTGGCAGCACCATTTTGTTCCAACTTCTGTTTTTTAACTTTTTCTAATTGTAGTAATATTTGCATTTCTTTCAAGTGACAAATAGTTTTGTTTTAAATTTCAAAATTTTCCAAAAAAATTTCAACTTTGTTTCAAACAGAAAATTTAAACATTTAGTTAGAAAGTGATCAAGTGATAAAAGTGTAGTGATTTAGTCACTAAATTAAGTCACAAATCAGTTAACCTAACTTGTTAATTTTTCTAAGTCATAATGTTTTATGTTTACTTGAGGTGACTATTTAGACGAAATCTTCTGTATAATCAAAGAAAAATATATGGTGGGTGTTTTATGTCATTCTTGTGTTAATCAAAATACCAATATTTAAAAAAAATAGCTAAGAAAAACCATTGCATATGTCTGCCATTTTAGTAACCTTGTGATTAAGTGTGATTGAGTGTACATTTAATTCTTCAACTCTCAATTCCAGCTTCAATATTGTAAGAGTTAATTCCACTTGTCGCGTACTTTTCCAGGTGTATATTTAAGAATATTATCCGCATTTTCAGTCTAATATATATATATATATATATATATATATATATATATATATATATATATATATATATATATATATGTATATATATATATATATATATATATGCGCTCCTTAGATGTTAAGATTTACAAAATAAATAATTTGCCTATAACTGTAATAATAAATATAGAATAATATTTTTTTTAACATGGTTCACCCCAAACAAGGTAGACTGACACTGTAGACGAAAGGGGCTACTGAGAAAAAAGAAGAGGGGAGAAGGTAGGGGGTCAGCCTAAATTGGGATCTGCGCAGCGAGATGTCTGTTTACATTAGTTAAATTTCTGCATGTCAGTACTTTCGGGGAAAAAGGGGGCAGGGAGGGACTTCCTGATGCCAGCAGCAGGAGGAAAGAAGCTATTTGAGTAGAAGGCTCTCCGACATCTGGGGACCTCCACAGTGAATGAATGAGATTTAGTTGATTGTCGAGTTAGTCTAGAGAATTTACGTCGAGGGGGAACCAGAGTAGCCAATTCATCGGAGCATAATCCATTGAAGTATTTGTAAAACAAACATAAGGATGCTACATGGCGGCGATGGGACAGGGACTGGAGCTTGGTTGACAGTGAGGGAACTATTAGGTTGGCGACTCTTTTTTGGACCTTGTCAAGGAGGGAGAGACTAGTAGTTGATGCACCAGCCCAGATGTGACAACAATACTCCATGCATGGGCGGATGGTGGCTTTGTAGAGATACAGGATAATGTCAGGTGTGAGGAGTTAACTAGCACGGTAGGGGGAGCCAACCTTCTTTGCAGAAGCCTTGGCAATGTCTTCAATGTATTTGTTCCAATTCATGTTACCTGTGAAGATTAGGCCGAGGAGTTTGAATGATGAACTCTCAGGTAGGGTGTTATTTGCCATGGCAATCGGTGGTTGGAGAGGCTTCTTGTAGTTGTTGAAGGAAAGTAGCTTTGTCATAGTGGCATTAAAAGTTACCAACCATTTATGACCCCAATCCACTACAGCCTGGAGGTCATTTTCTAAAGATTCAGCCATTGACTTGGATATGATCGCGTCTGTTTTACCAACATGGCGAGAGTAAAGCGTGGTGTTGTCAGCGAATAAACCAATCTCCGACTCTATGTCATCAGGGAGATCGTTTATATAGATCAGGAACAACAAAGGTCCAAGGATAGATCCCTGGGGTACACCTGCATTTATGTCATGTTGCTTAGATGAACGGCCATCGAGGACAACCTGGATTTTTCCTTTGTTTAGGAAGGATCTAATTATATTAAGTAGTTGCCCAGTAATACTGTATGAGCGTATTTTCAGGAGAAGCCCTTTATGCCAAACCTTGTCAAAGGCCTTGGATATATCAAGCGCTACTGCCCTAGCTTCACCTGCCTTGTCGAGTGTGTGATACATGCGTTCAGAGATGACCGTTAGGATGTCTGCAGTAGATCGTGCTTCTCTAAATCCATACTGGCGGTCAGATAGTAGTTTAGCATTAACAAAGTGCCGTACTATCGCTAGATTGATTAAGGATTCAAAGATTTTGGCAAAGATCGGCAGTAGACTGATTGGGCGGTAGTTCTGAGGGTCGGTTCTATTCCCAGAATTCTTGTAGACAGGTACCACAGATGCAATTTTCCAGCTATCGGGGAAGCAAGATTCAGCTAGGCATTTATTTAAGAGTTTGGAGAGGACATTTCTTAATAACTATTACATGTATAAGATCAGGCCCAAAAGCTTTAGCGGTGTCAAGGTTTTTATGATGTCTCTGACCTGGGATGGGGTGATGACCAGGTTATCAAGTGTGGCTTCGGTCCACAAAGGGAATTCAGGGAGGGGGTTGCTATCTGAGTCTAAAGTAGAGTTAGAAGCGAAACGCTGGGCAAGTAGTTCAACTTTTTCAGTGGCCGTGCAAACGACATCATTGTGGTTTGATAGTGGGGGAATCGTTGATTGACCATTATTCACTACACTATTGTAGATTTTCCAGAAATCGCGAGTACCTGGTTTCTGTGACTGGATGCGTTTTTTTGTTAACTCATTATACCTTCTCTTTGCTTCGCCTATCACGGCCTTGCAATTATTTCTTGACTCTAGAAATTTATGTCTATTAGTAGCTGACTTATGGCGGCCGAATTTACGGAATGCGTGTTGCCTCTCAGCAATGGCAGCTGCACATTCTGAAGTGGACCATTGGGGAGAGTGGGGCTTGCTAAAGAATTTTCGCATGGGGACATAGGCTTCAATGCCTGCTTTGACCCATTCAGTTAATTCGTTTGCGCACTGGTTTGCAGGTAGTGAGAAGGTTTCCCTCCAAGGGGCGTCACTGATGTGATCTCTGATTGACTCGAAGTCAGCCTGCTCGTAGTATCTTGTTTTGAGCAACGGTTCATCAGCTTTTGGACGACTTTTTAGGGTGATATGTATCATTAGCACAATGTGATCAGCATTCCCGAGTGGGCTATGAGCTTTCGTCACACACGCCTTGGGCGTTGAGGTCAAGAAGAGATCTAGAAGTGAGGCTTGCTGGTCTACTCGATCGGGGATGCGGGTCGGAAAATCGACTATCTGAGAGAGGGAGTGAGCTAAGGAGAAATTATACGTAGAGTCGCCGGCTGCGTCAGTAAGGCTAGAGAATCCCAACCAGTCGCGGTGGTGGGCATTAAAATCCCCAAATACATGTATCTGGGCATTCGAGTTAATTAAAACTGCTCTATCTATGCTTTCAGAGAAAGAGTTTAGCAGAGTACAGTCCTGGGTCGATGGGGAGCGGTATAAGAAATATAAGTAACTGACGCTGTGATGTAAAGTCAATCTAAAGCATATGTAATCTTGGTCATCTGATTCTAACCTATGTTCTCTGGTAAGGGGGAGGGTGTTCCGAACATAAACTCGTATCCCGTGCATATGTTTGTCAGAGTCTTTACGGTAGAGTGGGAGGTATTCAGTCATGTCAAAGTGGTGAGAGGAGATTGAGGATTTAAGGTTAGTTTCACTAAGAGCTAGGATATCCGGGGAGCTTGTCAGGAGAAAGGTTTCTGCGTCGTTGATGTTGGTTCTAAGTCCCGGGATAGTTGTGAATGTGAGCCTCAAGGGCGGAGGCGAAAGTGTTTTTTGTTGGGTGTTTAGTTTAGGTTTGCTTTTATTTCTTTGTAATGACATGTTTGGTTTGATTATAGAGTGGGTTGGCCAAGGTGGGTACTTGTTTAGTGCCAATAAGCTCACACAACCAGTCCATTAGTCACGACCTGGTCCATGGGGGTTGTGGCCTCGGGAAAGCCAACCGGAGATAATTGCAGGGTCCCTTTCCATGCGCAACATGGCACATACAACTCCACACGGTATTATGCAACTGATGATAGAGCAGCCGTTCTTGGCGCTACCCAAGAGTTTGGGCTCCTTCCTATCAGTCGAAAACAGCAGCCAGACAAGCTGTCTAACCTGTACTCTGTCGGAACAAGAGAGACCCAGACTGGTCATGTAAGACTTAGTAACGAAAAACCGTTCCCCAAGTTTCCCAAATAGAGAGAAAGAGGACGGCGTTCATTGTCCTAGTAAGGAAACAAGGCTAGGCACTGGGTGTTTAGAGGCGTCCCAGCGCTGTTACCTCTGCGCCTGACTAACAAACAAAGAAGGAGTGCAAGGGCCGGCGATAGGCAGAACCTATCTACTCCTTAAGCAATTGTAGGTTTGCAAACCGGATAAGTAGTATAGATGTAGATGTAGATTCTACAAACTGTTACTTCTACTATGTAACTATCTACACCATAACGTCCCTTTCGTCTTCGAAAATGACTACGCAATTCTGCTAATTTTTACTGCCCGGCCATTTATTTCTTTATCCCAAACTTTTTCTGTTTTTTATTCTTCAATTTTTCAAAGTGAAATGGAACTAGGTAATATTTAATTGTTATAAATACCATATTACCAAATTTTATCCTCTGACGAGAAGAATGTTTTCTTTGAAAAACAATGGTTTAAGGATTAATGTAACTCCATGCATCTGAACTTTCGATGTAATAAAAATTGTATTAATTTATGTAACTTTATGTAATTTTGTGCAATTTTTTATCTTCATCTTTCTTTCTTTAAAATTGATTGCTCTACTCAACATATTGAGCTTAATTTTATCTAGATAAATCACTCTACGATATTTCACTTATCGTTAATTCTATTATCATTAGTATATATATATATATATATATATATATATATACTGTTGAAACAGTCGTGAACCCTACCTTCCCTATCTATAGGAAAAAATAACTGCTCGTCTTAAACGAAATGTCTACTGCAGATATAATATTTTGTGATTGCATAACGCGCAATGTGGCATTATACAGGCCACAAATTTGGTATTGCATAGAAAACGCGTGGAAACAGACGAATCAAAAGAGAATTCGAGACTATACTTCAAAACATTCTTTCACGAATACCAACGATTACAAGGATCTCGAAGCCAAAAGTGAGCGGAAACAAAACCGTTCTTCTCGTCGTTTCCCTATAAATTGACCTTGTGCCCGCAAGCCCTCACCTTACCTATGTCTCTTATGTCGATACATTAGAAGTTTCTACAATATTCAGGTAACCAAGCCCCCCCCCGCCAAAGATAAACGGAAACGTACACACAGACAATTCTAACGTTGTCATTTGGTGATTTCAATTCCGTTTAAAGATCGATACGTTAGCAACGCCGTGGAGGAACTTCTGCTCCCCATCAGACAATGAATGAATCGTCACGGCAACACCCACTTTTTGTTCGACTTTACCACGTCATTACTTCCAACATCCACACACCGACGTTGTTATTGTTTTTTCCACCATAAAACACGCAACGAGGCACGCGTGTGTTTGTGCCGCCGTGTACTATTCTTTACAACTGACGCGTTTTTATATATATATATATATATATATATATATATATATATATATATATATATATATATACCTTCCTCTATGGGTGAAGCACTCTAGTGGAGGAAATGATGTTTTCACTTAGCTTAATTCAATACTTGAATTGAGTCCTTTCGGTTACTAGTATTGTATAAGTATAAACACGAATATATCCATTTAAACGATATAATTTCTTCCATTCCTAGTGGTGAATTCGTTAGCTCAGCTGGTAAGACCTCCAACACCAGTTAATCATAGTTGGTTGTAAGTAACCTAGTGTCCAGGTTTCGAATTTCTAGGTTGATGCGCTCCCTACGTCTAGCCACATTGTTGAGTGGTAGAATTACGAAACAGCTCTCTGTAGATGACTATATATATATATATATTTATATATATATATATATATATATATATATATATATATATATATATATATATATATATATATATACTATTATTAAGACTTACATCGGCATATCAAGGTTTTGTCTCTTAGAGACAACTCTGATGAGTCCATGAGTCGAAACCTTGACATGTTGAAGCAAACCTTAATAATCTCTATTTGTAAAATAAGACCGTTTATTACAGTGACAGTGAAGCCCTATTTTCATATACAAAATGCAAGAACCTCACATTTCTAATTTACTGACTCAACGTAGTCGGAGTAACCAATTTGCATAATCATTTACACACTTACATCTCATTAATTCACTACTCGTTATTATTGTTTTCTTTCTTATTACACACAGTCCAAACTATGAATATTTTTTAGATCATTGTTAGAAAATGAGAATTCTGTCGGGAAATCGTTTCATCCAACTATTTTCAGGTCAACTTACTTCTAGGAGTTGCCATCAAGCTAAACAACTTAATTCCAGCATAATGCATTTCAATTCAGTCGTACACAAATCAACCATTTTATTTTTTTTTAATTGTACGTTAGTAACAAAACCTATATCCGAAACTCATCGTGGCTGAGCAAAAAAATTAAGTTAGTATCCCTCCTACCACGAAAATGTATTTTCTTACAAAATTAAATTTCACCATGATGCATTTCGGTTCATTCGTACACCTGCCAGCCATTTCATCCTTTTTTATATTGTAAAAGCAATGTTTCTTAAATTAAGAGCAACACTTTTTTTAACTAAAGAGGTAGCGCCAACACATAACTAGGCATTTGTGCAGTTTAGTAAACAAAGGCAGATAATCCACACGTAACAGTTCATGTCCAACAAGTGCTGTTCGTCTTTCCGACCGGTCAGAACTGAAACGATCAAGAAAAGTTCTGACGTTCTAACAAGCTATTTTCAAATTAAATTTCGTATTACTCATTACATTCATCCGCTAAGCTAGACACATAGTTGTTATCTACATATGAATTACATACACCAAAAGTACCAGCACAGCAACAGGATTATAGTGATCAACGATTGTGCGACACGAGGACAAGTCTCTCACTATCGGCGATCATGAAGTCGGTGACAGACAAAAAGCTCGATGACCAGTAGTCACTTAAACCGAAGGTGTTAGAGCGAATTTTCTCTTCTCCTAGATGGTTGCCTTAACAAAGGCTAAAGAGGACATATCTCCTAATAGTACTGCCATATACACATGGCTGGAACTCAGAATGCTGGGCCCCAGAGTGTGATCAACATGCCGGTGGATCATGCATGTCTCAGCCGGCAGGGCCTAAGATCATCTGGAGGTTTCTGTCAGGGTTGCTGTGGCAGCCATCATGCAGGTCCACAGGGAAAACGAGTGAGGGGTGCGCTGTATATTGTCAATAGGGGATTGATCCCAGAGTGTTCCGGTTACAAAATGGAAACTTATAACTTTTATCACGCGACGAGAGTTCGCATATACAAATGAACTTTGTTTTGCATGGGCGAATTCTCGTTGTCATAAAAAGAGCAGACACTTTGCTCCGGGGAACGGTGGAGAAAGGTTGACGTTGTGGCTACGTTGAGTGCTTAGAGAGAGAGAGAGAGAGAGAGAGAGAGAGAGAGAGAGAGAGAGAGAGAGAAGAAAAAGGAATTCGATTTTTGACTAGACATTTGGTTGTGAACGCCGTGTCGTTCACATGCGTGTTGGACTGTTGTTGGTGAAAAGAACAGAAAGAATAATTCGGCATCCCGTTTGAACTCAGTGACAGAACATTCTTTCAGCTATGAGTAGTGAACAAAATACATTTGATTTTAGTTTATTAACTCTTCCTTACAAGCTATTTCGGCGATTATGTGCTCTTTGTGACATAATAGCGGACGCAAAGTTCGACTTAAAACTAATCCCTGAGTTTGACAGATCTACGTCTGTAGTGGACTGGGTTGAGAGAGTGGAGCTAACCTATTGTTTGTGTGGGGTCAAGCAGCTAAGCAAGAATGATAAGCCAATGTCGAGCAGACGAAGGCTGTGCTCTACAAAGCTTTTGCGAGGGATCCCTGCACGCATACGAATGTTTTACTACCCGGAAACTATTAGCAGACCAGACAGTGGGTGTCTTTTTGCGGCATTGAAAAAGCTGGCCGTTCTGTTTGGAGGGTTGCCTGAACAGACTTTCGTGTACGCATTTGTGGCCGGACTCCCATTTCGAGTGAAGCAACTCCTCAGGGCATCCATAAGCATAGAAGCGACAATAATAGAACAGTTACTTGAGCGCACCCGAGCGATCATCAGGGATGAAGCAGAACTTGAGGGGAATGTCGTAATGACCGTGCAGTCGGCCCAGAGTGTGCTTATAAATCCGCAGAGGATGGACTCACATGCTGAAGTAAATTGTTTCCGCTGTGGGCGGAGTGGTCACATTGCAAAGAATTGCATGGAAAGAAGACGGGGACGCATACGGTGCTTCCAGTGTGGCTGGATCGGACACATGGCCTCAAGCCGTTCGGGAAACGAGTAAGGGGACAAGATATCAGCGCCGCTCTGCTCCCCGGACAAGATGTAAACGAGGTGCAACAAATAATCAGAGTGCATGTCAACCAAACACCTTGCCCAGCGTTTCTTGATTCAGACTGCTCCCGTACAATAGCAAGCGCAAGGTTATGCTGTAATTGGAGCAAGAGGAGCATTAAAATAACAACGATAAATGGCGAGACCCAAGCGTGCTGTGGAGTAGCATTAGCAAAGATTTACATGGACTCTGGTGTATCCGCTGAATTCAATGTCCTCGTGACACGTAAAACCACCATACTGGACTTCGACCTACTGCTCGGATATGACGCTATCAAGGCCCTGGGTGGTGTTCTCATTACACCAGCTCGGACTGTGAAATTCTCTAAAGCATCGATGTGTGCCGCACTTTGTATTGATCGGCTAGGTTTAAAGGTGGAGTTTGATCAACGCCAAAAAATCTGGACTTCGTAGTGGAAATGGACGGAGTATAAAGTACCTATCGAGCTACGGAATGGTGTCACAGAATACCCAGTAGCCGCGAACGTTAGGGCCGCATATGAACAAGAGCTTGACACCTGGATCAAAGATAGCTGGTTGATCTCGTACGCCAACCAAGAGCTTGGATCTCCAAAATGTCACTTATCACTTTAATGGTAGTGGTACAACATAACAAATCAAATGGTGCGACCAGTCATGGACTACCATGAGCTCAATCAATATATAGAGGCTTATACTGATGATGTCGATGTATGTGCAAGCAAGTTAAAAGAGTGGCACCAGAATAGATCGAATGCACGATCTGAGGAAGGCCTATCTGCAGGTGAGGGTCGACTAAAATCCATGACTATTCCAGACGGTGGTATTTCGCGGCAAGAGATACTGCCTGACCAGACTTGGTTTTGGGTTAAATGTGGCACCGCAGATCATGAAGACCATCAATTAACATGTCAAGTCGGCGATGCACATCAAAGCGAATTGGCAGAGTTTGGCCTAACATGCAAAGACCCAGAGCGGCTTGGAGACGGAGCACGCGTACTGAGCCTGGAAGTCAGAGGGGAGGATGGCATCCTGCGATGGAGACGAGGAAATATGATTTCCGGCATCCCTGAAGTTCTCACAATAAGGACCATTTTTCTTTGTGCGGAAAACTCGTGGGACACCTGTCAGTGTGTGGTTGACTTTGTGTGGCAGTGGGTGTAATAAAATGCAGGGCGAATGCGGTAACCAAAGGGGTGAGACGATCAAACAAGTGATACCCTTCTTACCAAAATGTTGAGAGAGCAACGCACGAGGACTCGGCCCGAGGAAAGTGGTGTGTCAATGCAAAAAATATGAATGTATGCGTTGACGCTAGTTCACTAGCATTGGGAGTCCTGTTACAGAAGGATAGAGCCATGTTGGAGGATGCTTTTTTGGTTGCGGCCTGCGAACACCACTCAGCACATCGACCTTGCTGAGTTAGATGCATTAACCTAACACTACAGTGGCAGGCAAAGAGATTGCACTTGCATACTGATTCCCTTTGCGTCTATCACTGGGTGTCTGACACGCTGACTGGGAAAGCAAGAATACGCACCAAGGTAGCAAGCGAGATGTTGATAAGATAATGGTTAGACACCTTAAAGAGTGTAGTTTGGGAGTATGGCTTGGTAGTCAGTGTAACATTGGTCCCGTCATACTGCAATATTGCTGATCAGCTGACACGAGTGCCTCGCAAATTGTACGATGCAATAAAGGTGGTGCTGAGCCCGTTGATCCAACATTCTCTGCTACAGTGAGCGCGATGAGCCAGCAGCAGATAGAAAAGGTCCACATACAGAGCGGACACACTCAAATATAAAGAGGACTGTATTTCATGAGGCGCGTAAACTCAGCAGTGGCCAAATCAGAGGTGAAACAAGTCATCAAGCACTGTGAGATGTGTCAGTCAATTGACCCAGTATGGGCGTGGTGGTGAAAAAGACGTCTGGAAGCAAGTGACGCATGGCAAAAGGTAGGAATGGATATCACGCATTATAATGGCAACCACTTTCTTACTCTCATCGACTGTGGACCAACCGGTTTTGCAGTTTGGCGACCAATTGCACGCCACGACTCGGCAAGCGTTATTCGACAACTAGTGTCCGTCTTTTACGAAAGGGGAGCACCGCATGAGATTTTGGCCGATAACGACCCAGCATTTTGCAGCCAGCAAATAAGATAGTTTTTATGTGAATGGGAAGTTCAGTTACGGTTGCGATGCACTTACGTACAATCAGACAATGGCATAGCGGAACGAAGCCACCGCAGCATAAAAGGATTGCTGCCAGGAAGAAGTGCTCTATTGAGGAAGCAACATACTGGTACAATGTTACGCTGAAGGATGGCGTGTCCCCGACAACCGCACCCGCGAATGCCATCTACACATACCGGACTCGGGTAAAAGGAATCGACATCGTGCAGTCACTTGACAACGAGAAGATGTACGGGTAACATGATATGGGTGATCATGTCTGGGTGAAATCGCCAGGCTGTCGATGTACTACCAAATTGAAACGGGGACGAGTGACTGGCATGGTCAGTCAGCAATCTGTCCTGGTTGATGGAATCCCACGTCACATACGCGATCTCCGTACTGCTTTGGGGGCAGACCATTCAACCACTAGGGAAGTAATGAGTAGTCTGGCACTGAACTATTAATGGGCAACGCTAGTGATCCTCACAAAAATGAAGCCGCGGGTTCGGAAGCGGAAACTTCGTTAGACGATTCAGAAGCATAAACTGGGATGCATTTCCCACTTCGAAGAAGCGCACGAATCAAAAGACCATGCATCAAGTGTGATCAAGAGATCGGGGGGGGGGGGTAGCAGGTCCACAAGGAAAACGAGTGAGGGTTGCGCCGTATATTGTCACTCGGGGATTGAACCCAGAGTGTTCAGTTTACAAAATAGAAACTTGTAACTTTTCTCTCGCGACGAGAGTTCGCGTATACAAATAAGCTTTGTTTTGCATGGGCTAATTCTCGTTGTCATAAAAAGAGCAGACACTTTGCTCTGAGGAACGGTGGAGAAAGGTTGACGTTGTGACTACGTCGAGTGCTGAAAGAGAGAGAGATAGAGAGAGAGAGAGAGAGAGAGAGATAGAGAGAGAGAGAGAGAGAGAGAGACAGAGACAGAGACAGAGACAGAGACAGAGACAGAGGAAGAAAGATGACAAGGAAAAAAGAAATTGAATTTTTGACCAGACGTTTGGTCGTTCACATGCGTGTTGGACTGTTGTTAGTGAAAAGAACAGAAAGAATAATTCAGCGTCCGGTTTGAATTCATTGGTAGATCATTCTTTATACTCTGAGTAGTGAACCCAATACATTTAATTTCAGTTTATTAACTCTTCGTTACAGTTGCGACACCCTTCACAAAACCTTAGCCTACAAGAAAGTGGGTTCCAGTTTTACAGCACTCAGCACTCGCCGTTAACAATGGCCCATTAGGCGTAGCGGTACTCGCTACGTGCACGTGGGATTGGTTTGATTGGGAGAATATATGTGCTAAATTAGGATAGTTGTGCGCTTTAAACATACGTTCACACACACACACACACACACACACACATATATATATATATATATATATATATATATATATATAATGCAGAGAGAATGAGAGAGAGAGAGAAATCTACGCGAAGAGTGACGATCTTTACTGAACCTTTTTTCTTAAATATATTTTTGTGTTGGTATTGTAATCGACGCTCACAAGTCGCGAAATTACTTTGTGTAATGTAGAAATCCACGCGAAGAGTGACGATTTTTACTGAACGTTCTTTTAAATATTTTTGTTATTATTGTAATCTGTGCCTACAAGTCGCGAAATTACTTGGTGATATATATATATATATATATATATATATATATATATATATATATATATATATATATATATATAAAAAACTTGCTCAGATTGTAGAAAAATACACTCGTTTCCCCGACGCTGACAGATATTTGCATATCTCCTTGACTTTGTCCTAACAACCTGCCCTGGAGATCTACTATTTTGTCTCCTCTGAGATCCTCCGATCATTCACTTATCTCAAATCGAAGTTGTTTTTTCATCACAGACTGATTGGGAATTTGAAAGCTGGTTTGAACAGCCTCAGATCTTTTATATCTGAGACCGCTCTACATTCCATTTCCAGAAAGAATGTGTTTTGTGCCGCAACCGATATAACTGATTGGTTAATCGCAGGCATAGACAGATTTATACCCTCCAATTTATTTATCTACCTCCCACAAGGTAAGATGTGACACAAGGTCGGGAAAGTGGGATTAGATACGCCAGCGCTCGAGAGGTGAGCACTCTGGCCATTAAAAATTGCCTTGGCAGCCCCGTCGGCATTCCCCGGTAGAGGCGCCTCAGACAGTAAGCAATAAACTTACTCCTCCCAAAAGAGGGGAGGCAAAGCCTGGGAGGGTGCACCTCCTAGAACTGCACAGCACCGGCAACCCCCAAAGGCCCGGACGATACCGGTTTATTAGGCGGGGTCCAACAGAAACCAAACAGTCAGCCATTGTACACTCCTGACTGTCTCGCCGCCATTGCTCACAAAAATCACTATTGCAATTGTTTTCAACGAAATAAATGCTCTGAAACTAAAGCTACATTTACAACTGGGTGCTTGAAATTTTGATTAGATAGAAATGACTAAATATTTAGTAATATATATATATATATATATATATATATATATATATATATATATATTGTTTCATTTTCCTTCAGTCGAAGTTCTCAGAAATCAAGGGACCCGTTCCTGGGGCTAACACTTGATAACTATATGAGATACATAAATGTTCCATGAAAATTCTCCTTTACCTGTCAAACGTTGAGTTAGTCAAGAAATTCAGAACATTAATTTTCCTCTCCCCAATTGACGAGTTAATTATTCTATAGTATATATTTCTTGTGGTCTCTTGGTCTTACCGTGCTATCACTTGAGGGGACATGATTTGGAGAAGATGCACCATTCCTCGTATGAGCCAGTGTATAACCGTGTGGAAGGGATCTTATTTGTTATTTTGAATAGTTGGTCAGGGTTTACTTGTAGGGGGAAGTATCCTCATGTCAAGTGATACTGACAAACCCTTGTACAGAGAGACCGAAGACACTCGAGGATAGGGTCTAGTAGGTAATTCAAACTATATATATATATATGTGTCTCTCCGTGTGAAAAGTATAATTATTCACCAACACGTGTTTCGTCGTTTTACGGCTCGGCAGCGTGGCTGATACGAGCGAGATTGAAATCAGCTAAGCTAATGAGCTGTAAAACGACGAAACACGTGCCCGTGGATAATTATATTTCATAAATATAGACGTTCGCCATATAGGGCCATCTTACTGGTGAACGGGAAGAACATTTCTCTCTTAGAATTTAGGTAATACTTCTATGTAAAACGATATTTGAATGCGTACATTTGTCCATATCGCAAAAACGACAACAAAATATAGGATTTATTTATCATCACGTCGTGTAACAGTTTGAATTGGCCTCATTGGTTAGAGCGCGCGGAATTGAGTTAAAGATAACTCGTGTTCCATGGTTCGAATCGTGCGATCGGTTTGAACAGTTATCTCTACACTGAAGATTTCACAACGATGAAACGTATACGTATGTGGATAATAATTAAATAAGAATTATAAATACATATATATATATATATATATATATATATATATATATATATCACATAGCGTTATTTCGCTGCGACTTGGATTAGCAATTAAAAATAAGACCATTCATTATTTCATGGTTCTTTATTTGCAGATGTCGTCATCCTTCAATAGAAGAATACATAATAAACATTTCTTCCAAATAAAGGACATGATGTCGAAACTGTCAATCCCCACTGAGGGATTGACGTCTCGTACTATTTCTTAATGTCTGCGACCTTTTACGGGACTCTGACGCATGGAAATGTAAAAATAAAAGATAAGGGAAACCCCAAATATCGAACCTTTTACTGCATCAGACAGACAGACCCGCTGCGAGATTGGTTATTTATTTGACTTCTCCGCGGGAAAATCTAAATAAATAAATAAATGAATAAATGAATATGAGTAAATATAAATTAAACGAATAGAAAGAAAAAATGCACTTCGTGACCTTTTTAAGGGGAACCTTAACAGTATGTGTGTGTGTGTGTGTGTGTGTGTGTGTGTGTGTGTGTGTGTGTGGAACCGACTATTATTTAGCTCTGATAACTTGCCATTTCTCTATTTATGTAAACAAGAAGGGCTGTACTTAACAAATCCAAGTGCAACAATATGCTAGATACTGCACCCATGAACAAAGCAATCGACTAGATATTCGTCAAAACATGCGACTGAAAGTGAAGACAGACAGATAGGAAGTATATATATCATATCTGTGGCATCACATTAGTGAAGGGAAAATTATTCCAACTAGCATTTAGGTAAAAAGGGTTTCTGCATAAATAATTGAATTAGTTCGAAAGTATCGCAAAACAAAATAAAAAAATAAATAACACCTAAACACGCACACAAACACACACACACACACACACACACACACACATACATATATATATATATATATATATATATATATATATATATATATATATATATATATATATATATATTATAATATTATATTTTTAGTGTAGAGAAAAATGACCGCAGTGCTAAATTACATATTATTTTATATTTAAAAAATCACTCTGAATTAGTGTGATCGTCCATCGATACTTTCGATTTTGCGAAAATATTGGAAACTCAGTCTGCAGGACTAAATATATCAAATGTGATAATCTAACCTATTGTTTAAAACTGGGTGAAGAAATAGCTGTCGATGATAAGACTACAGTTAGGCTCCCCTATTAATTGTTCGGTCAGACGTACATGTGTACATACATTTTATATATATATATATATATATATATATATATATATATATATATATATATATATATATATATATATATATATACGTGCACATTGTCATAACAAGGCCTAAAAATGTAAGGGGAGATAAAAACAATTAAAACAATATAAAAAATGAGAATACCTAGTTAAAAAAAAACAGAGTTAAAAACAACAAACTAACCCGTTGAGGGGTCTAATTTAATTTTAAATAAATCTAAAACATTTGTTCAGTATCGAAATGAAACGAAATATGCCCTAATCATCCTCGGTTCTAATCGTGATAATAATAATAATATTTATCGGTAATCTCGTATTTTAAATGCGCATTTATACGCACTTGCTAACAGATATCTAACACCCCTCCACAAATCCAAAAATATATTTTCTACATGCATCAAAGGAAGTCATCAGAGACGCATACTGATCTTATCGACGATTTTGGATACTTTCGCATGATATCAGCTGAGACAGCTAACCTGACCTGAGGCCGGCAGCTTCAGATCGTCTCATTTAAAGCAAAGTGCTACACGTTAACATAATCAAACTTTTCAAGTGCAAAAAAGATTGACCTCTTATATTGAGTTGAGTTCTGCAATCTTAGCCAATCAAAACACTCCACATATAACTCAACCCTGTATGACGAGACACGTAGCTTCCAAGCATAACGACTCCTACGTTTTGAGCAATTCTTATGCTTTTTTACATGGCTCTGTTCTTTTCAATTAAATCTATTTAGAAACAGTTAATACAGCGTTTATGATATTTTTCAGCGCTTTTGCTCTCACTACTCCTAATATCTCTATTTTTGCAATTGCTCAGTACAACGGCTGTCCCGTAAAGCCACTTAAACCAACTTCTGTTGGGTCCTACTGGATGATGTATTCTGTCAACATTGTTCGACTAGTTTGATATATTTGCTTTTCTGTCCATCGTTCGCCAGTGTGATGCTACAAGCAACACCCACGTTATGCACTGATTCGTGCTGTCAAAGTACAGAATTAGAGCTGGTCTGAGTGTTGACACGCCTATGTATCAGGGTAATTTTAGTTGTGGCTTTAGGTCGACTACCAAATGTAATCAATCGACTACGGATAATAACAGGTATACATACTAGCTCTACCTATCAAGTTTGCCTGAGAATAAAAGAGAAAAATTACTGAATTGTTAACGTAAGACGGAAATTAATTTTGATGACTAATTTGTAATCAAATTATATTGTGAGATAATATTTTTTTATAATTCGCTTTATTATTTTACGTTATTTGATTTATAGTAAAAAAAAGAAATGGTTATTAATTCATGTGGAGACGAGAAACACACAGAGACACGCATGAAGTCGCATGATTTGATCACTATATTTATTTTTTATAGAATTCAAGGGAGAGAAGTCAGTATAATTACACACAATAACGTTTAATCTGTTTCGGTGAGTAAGAAAGCATTTTTCCAGAATTTTTCCAAATTTTTAAGAATTTTCTTAGATTGAATAATTATTTTTAGAAGAAAACTTAAGCGAAATAAAATATATTCGTTGCAGAATGTGGACGAAAAAATAAAAAATAGGCTAGTCCGAATAAATTATCAGTATATTGGATATTATTAGTATATTCTGACTTTGAAAATACGAAAACATGTCTGGATTTAATCTGCCAAAACTATATAAATATCTATATGATATTTAAATTATAAAAAATAATAAACCGTAAAGAACGCCATACAAGACAACTTTTTATTTTTATTTTCAATATAATTTTCGCCGATATACGTGCTCCATAGATATAACATTGAAAGTTATAGTATCATAACTTTTTTGTAATCATCTCTATTTTTTTGTTCATTCGATTCGTGTGGTGTATAAACATCTTAATTCCGGGTATAAGCAATATATACAACATCAGTTTTAAATTTTAATGTTTTTTTTGTAAGGCGATATGGTAGGGGTTCGTTGGCATAGTAAATTTAACAAAAAATTAATGCCTTGCCGAATCTTGCTTCCCTGATAGCTGGAAAATTGCCTCTGTGGTACCAGTCTTCAAGAATTTCGAAGATAGAACTGACTCTCAGAACTATCACCCCATAAGACTACTCCCGCTCTTCGCTAAAATCTTTGAATCTTTATAGTCCGTCACTTCGTTAATGCTAAATTTCTTTCTGACCATCACTATGGATTTAAGCAAGCACGGTTTACTGCGGATATTCTTACGGTCATCTCTGAACACATATACCATACACTGGACAAGGCAGGTGAAGATAGGGCGGAAGCGCTTGATATATCAAAGGCCTGTGACAGAGTCTGACATAATGGTCGTCTCATAAAAATTAATTTATATGGTATTACTGGACGAATATTTAATATAATAAGATCCTTCCTATTAAAAAGAAAAATCCAGGTTGTCCTCGATGGCCGTCCATCCAAACAACATGATATAAGTGCAAGTGTGCCCCAGAGATAGATTCTTGGACCTTTATTGTTCCAGATTTTCATAGATTACCTCCGTGATGAAACTGTGTTTGAGATGGGTGTATTTGCTCTACTCTCGTAATGTGGGTAAAACGGACGCGCACATATTCGAGGCAATGGCTGAATCCTTAGAAAATGACTTCCAGTGTAGTGGATGGGGTCATAAATGGATGGTAACATTTAATGCTGCTAAGACAAAATTCCTTTCCTTCAACAAGTACAAATAACCTCTTCAACCAACGATTGGCATGGCAAATAACACCCTATTTGAGAGTCCAAGATTCAAACTCCTCGGCCTAACATTCACAGGTAACATGAATTGGAACAAATACATAGAAGACATTGCCAAGGCTGCTGCAAAGAAATTGGGATCTCTCTACCGTGCTAGAAAACTTCTATCACCCAACAGTATCCTATATTTTTACAAAGCGACCATCTGCCTATGCATAGAGTATTATTGTCACATCTAAACTAGTGCACAATTTACTAGAGTCTCCCTCTTAGACAAAAAGGGCCTCTAATCTAATAGATCCCACACTGTCTACTAAGCTCCAGCCCCTGTCTTATCGCCGCAATGTTGCATTTTTGTGCTTGTTTACAAGTACTTCAATGGAATGTGATTCGATGAACTTGCTGCTGTAGTGCCCTTCGATGTAAATACACTCGACCAACACGACAATCTGCTAAATTCCATCCATTCACTGTAGAGGTCGCCAGATGCAGGAGAGCCTTCTACTCCAATAGCTCTTTCTCCGTACTGCCGGCCGTTGTAACTCCTTCCCTGCTCCCTGTTTTCCTTGCTGTATCGTCATGCAAAAATTAAAAACTAATGTGAACAAAGATCTCGCGCATAGCTCACAATTTAGGATGCCCTCCTAAACGTGCACCCTTATTCTCAGTAGCTCCTTACGTCTACAGTGGAAACTTGCCTTATTTGGGGTGCACTAAGTTGATATATATTTTTGTTTGTTTCATTTTACTTCAGTCAAAGTTCTCAGAAATCAAAGGGTCGTTTCCTGGAGTAAACACTTGATCTCTATATGAGATACATAGACATTCGAATATTCCATTAATATTCTCCTTCACTTGTCAAACGTTGAGTGGGTAAAGACGTTTAAAACATTAATTTTACTCTTCCCAATTGACCAGTTAACTATGTTATAGTACATCTGTCTTGTGGTCTCTTTGTCTTACCGAATTCCAGGACAAAGAATTCATCTAGTCTGGTGCAGTATCCAACTAAATGGTGTTACTTGATGTAACATTACTTGAGGAAGCTGCACCATTCCTTGTGTGAGCCAATGTATAGCCGTGTCGAGGAGATCTTATTTGAACTTCGAATACTATTATTTTGAATATTTGGTCTGGGTTTACTTGTAGGGGAAAGTATTTTCATGTCAGGTTGGCTTGACAAACCCCTGTACAGAGAAACTTCAGACACTCGAGGAGGGTGTCTAGTAGGTAATCCAAACTCTCGTGGTAATTCAAAATCCAGTGGTGTCTAGTAGGTAATTCGAATTCAAACACACACACACACATACACACACACAGTTTTTCATGGTAAACAACTGATGATCCCTTAAATTAGTGTTAGAAACTAACTAATATAATAACTGTAAAAAATAAATTGACTTACATGAGTGATTTTCCACTGGAAGACTTGAGACTATAAGTTTTTTTTTTGTTTTTTTTATATAATTTTTTTTTTATATATAGTTTTAATGGTTGAGAAACTTCCGAGACTATATATATGTCTGTGTATATTTAAAGGATATTAATACAATATTTTTTATATTATATTACAATCTTACTTGCGTCAGTGTGGTTTCATTTAAGTCCTGTATAATATGATGTTTCGGAAAGAAAATTTCTCTTGTCTATATGTGTGTTCAACATTAATTCAAACGTGCATATGAAGTCGGTTGCCGGTGAGGACTGTTCGGCAGAAAATGAGATGGAATTGAAATTAAAATTAATTCAAATATATTTTGTTCAAATCTATTGTTTATTGTTAATCTTATTTTTTATTACGTATATTTTATAAATTTTTATTTTTATTTTAAATTGAATTTTATTTATTCACTTGCCGGTTCTTGCATTCAGTTTCAGTTTTATTAAGTAGTTTAAATCTTCTAGACAAGGAAAAAAACTATTTTCTAGACAAGGGAAACAACTCTGTTAAGAGTAGTTACCCGTGTTCGTTAACATCTGTAGCTGAAATTTTTATTTTTATTTAAAATTTTATTTTATTTATTTATTTGCCCGTTCCTGTGTTCAGTTTTAGTTGAATTAATTAGTGTTATTTTCTAGAAAATGGAAACAATTCCGTTGACAGTAGTTGTCCGTGTTCGTTAAAATCTGTGCTAAAAGGTTTAGGTTACTTGTTTTTAAAAGCGTCGGGGAAAGACTTAATGTTATTCATTTATTAGTTTATTTTTGTATTTTTATTTATTCAATTTTTGTTTCTTATTTTTCTTATCTGCTATTCAATGTTGAAATAAATATTATTCTTATATAGCGAATATTTTTATTTCAAGGCCTAACTCTGATTGTTACAAAGCAAATATTCTCGCCGGTAATATCGTCAATATTTATTAATTTAGTAAGTCATTTTTTAATTATTTTTCCTTATTCGGCATTAAATGATGAGTAAGTATTAATCCTATATTGTGAATGTTGTTATGCCTAATTTTAATTATTATTATCATTAACAAAGTGAATATTTTCGGCTTAGGTTTATTGGTATTTAAGTATATGTGTTGTAATTATTTATTCTCTTTTTGTTTATCTTATTTGCTTGATTAGTTGTATAATTGACGTTTATTTATTTGAAAATATTCTATTTAATTATTAAGATATTTAAATATTTCTTTTTTAATTTATTTATGTATTTTTTTTTTGAAAATATTCTATTTAATTATTTAGATATTTAAATATTTCTTTTTTTTATTTATTTATGTATTATTCTTTTTTTGAAAATATTCTATTTAATTATTTAGATATTTAAATATTTCTTTTTTATTTAATTATGTATTATTCTTTTTTTGAAAATATTCTATTTAATTATTTAGATATTTAAATATTTCTTTTTTTTATTTAATTATGTATTATTCTTTTTTTGAAAATATTCTATTTAATTATTTAGATATTTAAATATTTCTTTTTTATTTAATTATGTATTATTATTCTTTTGAAAATATTCTATTTAATTATTTAGATATTTAAATATTTCTTTTTTATTTAATTATGTATTATTCTTTTTTTGAAAATATTTTATTTAATTATTTAGATATTTAAATATTTCTTTTTTATTTAATTATGTATTATCTCTTTTTTGAAAATATTCTATTAAATTATTTAGATATTTAAATATTTCTTTTTTTATCTATTTATGTATTATTCTTTTTTGAAAATATTCTATTTAATTATTAAGATATTTAAATATATCTTTTTTATTTATTTATGTATTATTCTTTTTTAGAAAATATTCTATTTAATTATTTAGATATTTAAATATTTCTTTTTTTATTTAATCATGTATTATTCTTTTTTTGAAAATATTCTATTTAATTATTTAGATATTTAAATATTTTTTTTTATTTATTTATGTATTATTCTTTTTTGAAAATATTCTATTTAATTATTAAGATATTTAAATATATCTTTTTTATTTATTCATGTATTATTCTTTTTTAGAAAATATTCTATTTAATTATTTAGATATTTAAATATTTCTTTTTTTATTTAATCATGTATTATTCTTTTTTTGAAAATATTCTATTTAATTATTTAGATATTTAAATATTTCTTTTTTATTTAATTATGTATTATTCTTTTTTTGAAAATATTTTATTTAATTATTTAGATATTTAAATATTTCTTTTTTATTTAATTATGTATTATTCCTTTTTTGAAAATATTCTATTTAATTATTTAGATATTTAAATATTTCTTTTTTATTTAATTATGTATTATTCTTTTTTTTTTAAATATTCTATTTAATTATTTAGATATTTAAATATTTTTTTTTATTTATTTATGTATTATTCTTTTTTGCCACCTATCCGTTGTCTGGTTTTCAGCTCGTGAAATGGTGAATTTATCAACTCTTAAATTTATTAAGACAAGCTGTGATTGCTAATCCACTTTATTTATTTACTTTAGATTTGTTGTGGTGGTTTGGGTTTTCTATATTATATTACTGATTGCAATTAGTTA
Source organism: Sepiola atlantica (assembly GCA_963556195.1). Taxonomy (NCBI): domain Eukaryota; kingdom Metazoa; phylum Mollusca; class Cephalopoda; order Sepiida; family Sepiolidae; genus Sepiola; species Sepiola atlantica. Next base: position 54,405,046 of record OY744538.1, read on the forward strand.
ATTGTTAGTAGTTGTAGCCGGAATGTGGACTATATAACATTAGAATGTTGACCTAAAATATTAATTGTTTATTATATTCATTGGATGTAGATGGCCGTTACATTGTGGAGTAGTTTGGTTATTTCTTGTCGTAACCCACTTGGTTAGTCTCACCTCTGAAAGGTTGGTGGCATCCCTTTTTCTTTCACAATACGCTAATGACACTATTAGGTGTGTTACTGGTGCGATATTAGTTGGTTCATTTGGTTAAATTAATTGTAAAATTATTAGTTCAAAAATAGAGAGATTACCACACTTTTGGGCGATAAGTATCGCCACATATTAAATATATGATGTGGTCACGATAATCTTCAAACGTTGTTTCTTCTGAGGGGGTACAGGTAGTCATTTGTTGTATTCTTTTCCTTCTACACTACGTTATGCTCTGTCTCCTGTGATCGCGATAATCTTCAAACCTTGCTCCATCTGAGGGAGGTAGAGTGAGTCATTTGCTATATCCTCGTTTTTACACAATGCATTAATGAATATATCTTGTGGTGGCGATAATCTAAGCTTGGCAGATTATCAATAATAACATCACTACTTACCCACGTCACTAGCAAAGTGCATTCGCAATTTCTGATATCGTAATCCAGTTCTGATGTTATATTCATTGAGCAAGGGCACGTCTCACCCTAGAAATATCTGTCTTATACTCTACTTCAAATTATTTTTGCATTTTTCATTTTTTATTTGCGCTTTGAAAGATTCATCTCTTGCCTTCTCCATTTTCTTTCTTTCGTTCGCATTTTTTATCATTTTTTTTTCAAATCTGTTCTTTCTTTCTTCACTTTTTTCTTCTTTCTTCTTGTTCTTTTTTCTTTCTTTTCGTGTGTTCTTATTTCCTACCCGTTATTTCTTCAAATCGATTTCTTTTTTTATATTTTTAGATCTTTTCTTTCCTCCTTTCTTTCATATTTTATTTCAATTTTCCTTCTTTGTCTTCTTCTCTCTTTTCTTTTTATTATTTATTTCTGCTTTTCATATCTCTTAGTCTTTTCTCACTTCTTTTCTTCCTTCTTCATTAACGTATTCTCCTTCTTCTTCTTCGTTTTTTCTCAACAACCCAATTATCATTTTCTTTCTTTTCCCTCGTTTTTTCTTCCTGTTTTGCTTAACTTTTCTTTTTCAACTCAATATTTTATTTGTATTCTTCTTCTGTCTTCCATTTCTGGTTATTTGCCTGTTTCTCTCTCGCTCACTTTTACCGTCTCTCAATTTCTGTTTCTTCTTCTTCTTCTTCGTCGTCTTTTCTCTCTCTCCTTCTTATTCCTATACTCTATCTCTTCCTCCTTCTTTCTTTCCATCCTTTTCTTCTTCCTTATATTTTCTAGCTCATAATTATTTTGTTTTTTCTTACTCTTTTTTCTTTTTCTCTTCCCCTTTTTCTCTTTCCTCTTTCGTCTTCTTTTTTTCCTCGTTTTATTTTCTCCTTTTTCTTCTTCTGTCTCTTCTCCACCTCCTTATTCTTTCTTCTTCTTCTTCTTCTTCTTCTTCTTCTTCTTCTTCTTCTTCTCTTTCATCTTCACTTTCTTTTTGTCGACTTCACACCACAAACCAGAACACCGTCTTACCAAGAATCTCAACCCTTGAAACTTGGCATCTTTTCGCCTTCGTGTGGGGTTCTCATATCTCACGTACCGACAACGTACTAACGCCCACCGCCAACCGAACCCACCACCCGAACTACCAAGTCTACCCCGCTACCAACGACACACACACACAAACACAAACACACAAACATACAGTGAACATTCGATATTTTACATGTGGCGGCCGATTTTCTTTGTCAGAAAGACACTCGAAAACCTTTTGTACAAGAAAGTTTTCTATTTTCTTCACCCGCACGCAGGTTTATCCGTGCCAAATCTAGAATCAAAGTGTAGCAGCGGTTTTGATCTCGCTTAGAGGAAAAGAAATTCTTCTAGAATAAGGCAATTTTTATTTTTGTCCTAATTTTGGAGAAATAAATGTTGCCAACATTAACACTGACCTTGGGTCTAATTTTGCTTTCTACTTTTTTTCTAATTTTACTTAATAGGGATACAGGGAGACGCATATATATATATATATATATATATATATATATATATATATATATATATATATATATATATATATATATTACTATTTAATTAATTTCCAAGTCAGAAACATAAGAAATACATTATAACTAAATAAACAATTTCTACGCCGAGATCGTGATTTGAACTCGTAACTTTAACGTCATATGGTAATTAGGACGAATCTGTCCGACGCCCTACCATCTGAGCAAATGTGACAAACTAAATTGGGGCAAATACATAGGAGACATTGCCAAGACTGCTGCAAGGTAGGTTTGCTCCCTCTACGAAGCTAGAAAACTGTTCACACCTGCCAGTATCCAATATCTCTACAATGCTACCATTCGCCGATGCATAGAGTATTGCTGTCACACCTGGGCTGGTACACAGACCTTCTTAGACAGGGTCCCAAAAGAGACTCTAGTCTAATAGGTCTCACATTATCTATTAAGCTCCAGTCTGTGCTTCGTCACCGCAATGTTGCATCCCTGTTCTTGCTTTACAAGTACTTTTATGGAATATGCTACGATGAACTTGCTGCACTGGTACCCCCTCGACGTAAATACCACCGACCGACCGACCCGTCAGTCAACAAAATCTTACCCCTTCACTGTAGAGGTCCCCAGATGCTGCGGGGGGGGGGCTTTCTAATAGCTTTTTTCCTCGAACTGTTAACCTTTGGATTTCCCTCCATGCTCCCTGTTTCTCTGACTAAATTGAATGTTAACAAGCAACCCGCTGCACAACTCCCCACTTAGGATGTCCCATGCGAGTATGGCCCCTAATTCACAGTAGCCCATTACGTCCCAGTGGCAATTGCCTTGTTTGAGGTAAATGTAAGTAAGAAAAATGAGTGCTATTACAAAAGCAACTCGCAAACAATCTAATTCAATATATATGTTAAATCTAGTCTAATATATACGTTAAATCTTGTTATATATATTTTCAATCTTGTCTAATAAGTATATATTTTCAATCTAGTCTAATAAGTATATATTTTCAATCTTGTCTAATAAGTATATATTTTAAATCTAGTCTAATAAGTATATATTTTCAATCTTGTCTAATAAGTATATATTTTCAATCTTGTCTAATAAGTATATATTTTAAATCTAGTCTAATAAGTATATATTTTAAATCTAGTCTAATAAGTATATATTTTCAATCTTGTCTAATAAGTATATATTTTCAATCTAGTCTAATAAGTATATATTTTACATCTAGTCTAATAAGTATATATTTTCAATCTTGTCTAATAAGTATATATTTTCAATCTAGTCTAATAAGTATATATTTTCAATCTAGTCTAATAAGTATATATTTTCAATCTTGTCTAATAAGTATATATTTTCAATCTAGTCTAATAAGTATATATTTTACATCTAGTCTAATAAGTATATATTTTCAATCTAGTCTAATAAGTATATATTTTCAATCTTGTCTAATAAGTATATATTTTCAATCTTGTCTAATAAGTATATATTTTAAATCTAGTCTAATAAGTATATATTTTAAATCTAGTCTAATAAGTATATATTTTCAATCTTGTCTAATAAGTATATATTTTCAATCTTGTCTAATAAGTATATATTTTCAATGTTGTCCAATATATATGTTCTATCAAGTTCAATTTATATTTTCAATATTTTCTAACATATAATTTACATCTAGTCCAATATATATTTTCACTCTAGTCCAATATATATTTTCACTCTAGTTCAATATATATTTTAAATCTAGTCCGATTGTAAGCTAATTTCCATGCATAATTTTACATGAGAAATTAACCCTCAAATGTGTCTTCTTTTATGTGCGAATCTGAAGGCGTATATGAAATAGAGTTATGAATAAATCTTGCTGAAACACCAATTCTCGTCAGATCACCAAAGTTAAGCACATTTGGCCTGATCCGTATTTAGACGGATCACCGTTTGGGAATTGCAGGTTCCGTCGGTTTTGAAGTGGGAGTGACTGGCAATTCTCTTCCGGGTTATGGATGAAATAGTGAGGTATCATTGATCCTCAAGCCTTGGTAAGGCAACTAGTTGAGGAGAAGGAACACTCCTACTCTACTTACTCTGGTATTGCTTCTGTCTGTCTGTCTTGGATTTCTCCTAGTCGCTGGATTGAAGCAACAGCGGATCCGGGTAAGTGCGGTTGCTATTGCGCAACCGCGCTTCACTATAGACTCGTCATCGCGAAGGTACCCGTCAAGGTGATGATCATTGTCGTTATATGGAGAAGGAGATCAACAAGAAAGTAAAATATTGTTTACCGAACTGTTGATCAGGCGATTATCAAGATGCAGGCCGCCGTGTTGTTGTCGGCATATTTCAATGAATCAAATGCGGGTGGGGAGGAGGAGGAGGAAAAGGGAGGAGGGGGAGGGGGATGATCTAAATCTGTGATTATCGCTCCCTTCGCTGGCAAATCTCTCACATCGAGCATACTTTACCCCCGATGACGGCGACACGGAATCCTCCACGTTGCTTTAGCAACTAAAGTTGTTGTGAAATTATAGGACGACCATTTCAGTCGACGCACGTGGACCAAGGGCAGGTGCTTTGATGTCGCTAAGCAAAGAATCAGATACGAGAAGTAGGAGGAGCTTCCATTGATATTCCGACATTCTACGGATTAAGCAAGCCGGTGCACATGGCTAGAACCGTTTGGCTACGTTCATTCATAGAAACAAACTTGTTGTTGTTGTTGTTCTTCTTCTTCTTCTTCTTCTTCTTCTTCTACTAATTATTATTATTATTATTATTATTATTATTATTATTATTATTATTATTATTATTATTATTATTATTATTATTATTATTTAAATGTAGCCGGGAAGCTCAATGTTTATCTGGGAAGCTCAGATGGAAGGAAGGGAAGGGGCAGGGAGGAGGGAATTTTATGTGCATGCAACAATTTCATCATTCGGTGTTGTTAATGCCAACAATAGAAGTGGGCTGTCAGCGTAAACGTGTGCGGGCGCACGGGGCCTTGTCATACGATGGCGTCGTTCAAGTCACGACGAGCGGCACGAAAAGATTTGGTTGGTTGGATGGTAGGTTGGTTAGTTGCCCTGACGCCGATCGACCGACCAATTGTCAGTGTCGTTCGAAATTAGCGGGAGTATTTTTTTCATTTACACACACACACACACACACGTATATATATATATATATATATATATATATATATATATATATATATATATATATATTAGATTTCTTGAATGTGAGATGATATATATAATTTATGATTTATATATATATATATATATATATATATATACAATTACATGATAAGATAATGTTTGATCCTTGAAATCAGTTCATCGTTTGTGTTGCAAGGGGGGCACTGTAGGGGTCTTTCTTAACTGTACCCCACACATAATATTCATGATATTGCAATCAGATGAGTTGGGATCCCGATATTGGGACTGGTGAAAAGATTTTCTCGGAGGTGTGACACGGTGCCACATATATGGCTTTTCCACGGCCACTCTCTCCACTCAGCGCTTGACAACAGTGTATAGCAACTCAATATTACCATCTGAATTACGTCTGAGCCCATTTTCAAAGATGGTCATCACAATTGCAGTGACTTGCTTTTCATAATGCGAGGACTCTAAGCTAACCAGCTGTTGTTCTGCGGGTTATGTATCCCCCGTCTCGTCTGGATGTTTGACCTTGTCGAGGAGTTTCGTACATTTCGTTAGCCCTTGCAACTCTTGAATCAGAACTAGTAAGGATCAGCGTTCAGCGTTTTTTTTTTATTTTCATATTCGCCACTCCGACGCCCATACCTTGCCTGGATCTTAACGCAACTTGTTTGCAGCTTTTCGACTAATGCCCTTGTGCGGATATAGTCAGGACGTCTGCCATGATCCTGCTTTCTAGCTACTTTTTCCACATCTCCATCACAATTCTCCTACTCATGTCGTACGACCTTCAAAGTATTCAAGGAGCAATGAGCTGGAACTAAGATTCCCGAATGTTCGAATCAAGCGCCAATCATCATGACGCAAGCCACCCCTTCCAATATACTGGTGCTTTTCAGTCGTCCATCGTCTCCAGCTCTCAAATTCACCAATACTACACAGAAACAGCTATCTATTGCATTTTACTGCTATTAAATGCTTCAAAATATTCCGAAATTAAAAAAATATTAATTATCAAACTTGTCTCGAACATTCCGTAGTGATCCATAGAAAGCTGTTTCGTAAGATCAAGGTTCTTCGCTGTAGTTAGACAGAGTAGATGTACTCAAGCCGATATTTGAAACTCTAACGTTAGGTCACTTTCAACTGTGATCAGCGGTGTGATATATCTTATCCCAGCGTCAACTAACTCGCTACTGACAGTTGAGGTAATTATAGAGCTTTATGTATTTTCTTCATTTACATACATTTTCCACCCTACTGATAATTTAAGAGAACTCTTTATATATATATATATATATATATATATATATATATATTTATTTAAGAGAACTCTATTATATGTATATATATATATATATATATATATATGGAAATTGAAAATAAAAAACCAAAATTATTCATGTATTCATCAACATTTTGTTTTTATTATAAAACTTCCTCATGAGAATTGCCTGAAGAAAATAAACAAATACAAGTACCAAATGTTTCAAGCTGAGAAAGTCTTATAATAAAGCTGAAACGTTGATGAATACATAATATATTTTGTTTTCCATTTTCAATTTCCATTACGTCTGAACACTTTTTCCATTCTTTATCATATGTCATATATATACTAGTGTAAACCCTCTATCAAAAATGGGGGAAAATATTATGCTTCGCCAGTGTTCACACAGTTATTTAGCTAGATATATAACTAAAATACTAATGTAAAATCGTAGAATTACGTCACTAATTTCACCTTATATATATATATATATATATATATAAATTATTATAATAATTTCTGATGACCTAAAGAAAAAAACTAACACCGTTTATGTTTTATTATAGAGTGTTGTATTTATTTCCGAATTCATATTAGGTGGTGGAGTAAATCTGACTTGCTTTCGTCCTGGGGCTAGACAAAAACATGTGTTTTACTCGCTAACTGTTGTGTGACGGAATGAATGTATATTTATTAATATAAAAATAGATACACATTGGTCTAGAGAAGGATATGTATATATATATATATATATATATATATATATATATATATATATATATAAATTATAATTTATTTCATTTTGACTACAAAATTAATTTTGTTTCACGAGAGCAGTTTGAGAGGCTCCCGATCCTCAGGTCTTGAAATAACATTATGCCTGTTAAAATAAGTTCACAATCACACAAAGTTTTATGTAGGTGACAGAAATTTAAAATAAAAATTGAATATGAATAGAAATAAAACAAACCAAAACAAAAATACAAGTAAGAAGAATATATAAGTCTGTTTATATACATCTATCTCAGTTTGTTCATGTGTATTTGAGTATGTATCTGGAAACATTATAGTACTCAAGAAACACCTTATCTAAAAATGGATATCTGTACGCCAAAATATACGCTAGTATCCAAAAAGCATTTGTCAAATTAGCACTGGTCAGACAGAGACATTAACATACACATTAAAATCATTGTTTATGGAACATATATTTCCATGTAAAATGGAGAGAACTTCTAGTCGCCTCTGTCTGCTTAAAATATTTAACTAAAAGTATTTTACATTGGAGTATTACAGAATGATAAATTTTGAACAATTCAATGCCATAAAAAATGTCAACCAAATGCACTACACAGGAAATGTCTCTCAAAACTTCCCTAGCGCGAATAAAAGGCTCGGTAAACATTCATAGCACACACACACACCTAAAAGGACAATTCAAAGATTGTATGAATAAAATCTAAACACGAGCACCAAATCAAAATGCTTGAAAGTAAATACGATGCAACCAAGAAAGACACAGAAAAAAGATAGAAAAAAGGACCTTCATGAAAAAACACTCTTTTTATCTGTTGACAGCTGGAATTTTCGTGTATGTTACCAAGTTTCTCTTTCAAAAACCGGATATATCGGTCACGTGTTGTCGTTAGTTAATGGGGATTTGCAGGCAGAAACTGCATCAATCTGCGTATTATGTGACAATGTGTACAGAACAAACTTAGGATTAGAGAGGAATATAACGTTCGCATAAGTGAACTCAATGAATCCTTCGAATAAAAGCCGCCAGGTTTGCTTAAAGGCAAGAAGATTCATAGATTGCCTTAAGAGTAACCTCACAACACGTCAGCATAAAGAAGTAGAGAACAGAGACTGTGCCGTGATGGGATTATTATTATTATCTGTTAAGATGAAGCAGTTACTATCCTGTCAGCATAGAAATAACTGATGTTGTGTTGAGATGTGTGGTCCATCAACTCTGAGAAAAAGACCCATGGACTTTGTTAGAGTACCGAGGAGAATGAAAACTCCGAGCTAACATCCGCCTCTGTACTATCGTACTTTTGCATGTTTCTGATTACTGTGGGTGAGTGTCATGTGGCGGACGATTAACACGACTATATTATTAACATAGACAGCATGGCGATAATCGTTTAACAGCCATCATGTATATATGTATCTATCTACTTGCAAACGTATATATATATATATATATATATATATATATATTTGTTGCAAAGTGGAGGCTAAGCAAGTGCAAGTTGGCAGCATAATTTAAATTGACAATTGTCTGATGACCTCTACTCGTCTAATAAGTTTTGATTTTTCGGGTCAGCCGTCCTTGGATTAGCACTGCACACGAGTCGACCTAAACTAAAAGCTTTTAAAAGATCAACATGTTCTCTCCGTTCACCGGATCACTAGGAATATTTTTCGGGAGAAATAATAGAAAAAAAGACTAAATGAAATTGAAATCACTGATGAAAACAGCCCAAATATTTTTTTAAATCCTCGACAGCGGAAACCAACTCACATAGCCAGGTTACAGTGAGTTACCACAGGTAAGTTGAAATAGCATAGCACTTTGTAAACACAACTAGAACATAATCAAAAACAAAGGAACTTAAACTGCCAGGATAGCTATATTAGTAAAACCGAATAATATAAAGAATCCTTCGTTGTTCTTTGCTTAAGAAACGCGGAAAGTGGCCGTGAAAGTTCTGAGATAATTGACAGACCGATGAGGCAAAGCATTAACTAGATTTCCACTAGAAGGGTACGAAAGCACTGGAATCGAGAAAACCCATCTTGTCATTAAAATTTCAGAGAAAGCCATCGGCCGTTATCAGCGAGAACTGAATGATATGCAGCTGCTGCGAGAATGTTAATTGATTTTCAATAGTGATCGAAAGAAACGGAGAGTATCGAAAAGTTGGTTGTTGGCATACGGACTCGGGTGAACATCATCAACGATCACTGGTAATGTTCGGGTGAGAACTCTCATCGAGTAAGAAATAATAATAATAATAATAATAATAATAATAATAATAATAATAATAATAATAATAATAATAATAATAATAATAATAAATAGCTACAGAAATTCTCAAATGCAGAAACCAACCAACATAATCAAGTAACGTTGACCAACCAAAGGTAAGTTAGAATATAAATAGAACAAAAATATAGAAACAACATGACAAAAGAACGGAACCTGCCAGAAAATTTGGCTAGTATCTGTTCTGATACTACATTTCATCTTTTCTGTCCTCAATGAATGAGAGATCCTTCTCGACTGAGACAATTTTTGTTTTTCTCCTAATCCAGAATGCCGCTTTTGGGGGGAACTGGATTTTTCCCGCATTAAAAATCGACCTGTTTTTCGATCAAACAAATATTTCAAAATGTGCAATTCTCTTCCTGACAAAAATGGCGTGTAACTGATGTTATTTTACAGGGAGGAGAATCATTTTTTATTTTGGGAAAGATTGCTTTTCGTGGAGAACATCAAAACCTTTTTCGAGACTGACAAAGATGATGATGTAGTTAAGTATAAACTAGCCAAGTCTGAGATATAAGACTGTTCGGAGAATAGTAATAAGATGCCAAATATTATTTAATTTTCATAGGCTAACCATGTGTGAATTACAATTTTATATATTTTTGCTAATTTAAAAGAATTTCTCCAATTATATATATATATATATATATATATATATATATATATATATATATATATATATATATATATATATATATATATATATATATATATATATATATATATTTAGATTTTTCACTTAGAAGATAGTATATTCAGTAAAGACCGGGATTAGTCCAATAAAAATAAGATCGATGATACTTGATTACAGGGTACATTTATATGTGTTTTTTTTTAAGGTTTACCAAAACATTTCTTTCAAGAAATCATTCATCACAACAAAAGACTTTTTCCTTTCATAGTTTATTTATTTTTCAGATTTTTCAAAGTTAAAGAAGTTTTTCCCTACACGTGTTCGCAGTTCATCGGGGGAATTATATACCTGGAATAAGAACCCCAACAACTGACAATACCCAATATGATGTTGCCCTAATTTAGGCCATTTAAGAAGAAAAAATAAAAAAACCCTTAAGAAAGTAGTTCAAGAAATGTTCACAGTATGGTTGCTACTATGGATACTCACAAGAAATTAGTCCCAATGCAGTCTAAAAGAATCGGGAACAATGTGCGAGAATACACTTCCTCATTGGGCGACACAACGATGAAAGTATCCCCCTCCAAACAAAAACAAAACGGTTAACACACAATCCACAAGTTAGCGTTCCAAGCCACTGATAGTGTGGGCATTCCGCATTTATTCTATCAAAAAACACAGTATTAACGTCCATTAGCAATGTATGTAGTCGTACGAACATTTTTCTAGGGTTGATCTGCTCCCACTCGGGATAAACATATAACGAGACAAACGATCATAATCCCGCAGAAACTCCCTTTAAGAAAAAAACTCCATAAATACTAGATAGTCTTGTTATTTATCAGAGTAGACATAGGTCGAAATGAATGATCCTAATTCCGCATAAATCATTTTTAGAAAATCATGTATAAGGAATTGCTACAAAATATTGTTTACAAAAATCTAGTTTCTATTTTAAAATAATTTAAAAAATAATTCCCTAACGGCTGGGTCTGCCTATAACACTCTGGGGAAAATATTATTTTATTCTGTTTAAAGATGGGAGTCCCCGTTGTCATTTTTATGATTGAACCAATTCACATTCTGAGTGGACGTATATCGGGGCAGATAACCCCAGTTCCTCAGAAAACCAACTCAAAGAAAAATACATATACTAAAAACAAGAAACTAATACAAAACACTGTTTTCAAAAACTGATTTCTATTTTAAAATATTTCTTAACGGCTGGGCTAGTTTGTTTTTTTTCCTCCCAGGAAAACATCATTGTATTCTTAATTAAAGGCGATAGCATCGTTGTTTCTATTTTTAGAGGTGATTCATACGCTTTCGAATTATACTTAGGTCGGTGCAAATAATCCCAGTTCCGCATAAAACATCCTGAAGAAATCGTATATATACCAGATATAAAATATTACTGCAAAATAGCGTTTTCAGAAATCTAGCTCATATTTTAAAAACAAATTTTAATGGTCGGGGCCGTTTTTAACACTTTGGGGAAAATATCGTTCTATCCTGTTAAATGACGAGAGACTTTGTTATTATTATTTCCATGGTCGAACCTTTCCGTTTCGCAGTAGACATACATCGCGGTAAAAAGAAAACATTCTGAGAAATCAAATATATCCATATATCAATCAATATATACTAAAAAATAAACTATCAATACAAAATACTGTTTTCAAAAACCATATTTCTATTTTTAATTGAATCCCTGACGGCTTGGACGGTTTTTTAAAAAAATATTTTTCCATTCCAGGCAAACATTATTTTATTTAATTTAATCTAATTTATTTTAATTTACTTTAACTTAATTTAATTTAATGATGATAGCATCCATGTTGTTATTTTTTTATTTTTAGAGCTGATCCATTCTTGTCCGCAGTATACATAGGATTGGTCGAGTGATCCTAGTTCCGCAGAAAACTCCTTAAAAGATCGTATATATACCATAAATAAAATATATTAATACAGAATATTATTTTCAAAAAGCCGGTTTCTATTTCAAAAATAATTTCCAATGTTTGTGACCGGTTTTAATATTCTGAGAAAACACTATTTTATTTTATTCCCTTTAATAACGAAAAGATCATGCTGTTGTTTTTATGTTTATACAGTTACTTCCGGAATAGGTATAACACTGTGCAAATGATCTTAATTGCACGGAAATAAATTTCGAAAAATTTCTATATATACCAAAAACAGAAATATTAATATAAATATTGTTTTCATAAGTCTAGCTTATACTTTAAAAAGATTGTCGTTAGTTGCATATATATATATATATATATATATATATATATATATATATATATATATATATATATAGAGAGAGAGAGAGAGAGAGAGAGAGAGAGAGAGAGAGAGAGAGAGAGAGATTGTTGGATTATTAATACATGTTCCGAATTTGTTTAAAAAGCATCTTTATTCATACAATTATTCATAAAACAGAAAAAAGATCAGGGTGGATAAGACTTTGTGACGATTTCATGACGTGAAAAAAAGAGTAAAAGCAACAATTGAAAAGCAAGGAATAAGGCAAAAGAAGGCAACGATACGTTGTTTCAAAAACTTTTTTCTGATATGTTTTTGATAAACATCATTTTTTTTCGAGTGTCTTAATATTAGGTTTCATATCATTATCTACATAAGGATTTTGTTTATTGGTTTATTTTGAAAAACGGATGAATAAATAAAATAAAGAGAACAATTTTGATATTTACAGTTTGTTTGTTTTTTGTTTTTTTACTCTGATAGGAAATAAAAATTCACTGAAGAAGCCTTTTGAAAACATCTTTTATATTTTGAAGAGAAAATGTGTGGTTTTTGAAAATGGGCAGAAATAATTGTATGCATGAAGTGAATAAAGATGTTTTAAACAAATTCGGAAATTTTATTATATATATCAGGTTGGAAAGAAAGTAATGTCGTTTTTCTCCAACACATTTATTTCGCCTGAAACATTCACATTAGGGCATTTTTAATCTTTTCAATAATTCCCCTTACTTTCTATGACTTCTGTCTAACGATTAACTAGCTTCTTGATGCCTTCTTCAAAACATTTCTCTGATTTTTGACAAAACAACAAATTTAGGTCATTTTTTAGTTGATCGTCATTTTCATTAATTTTATTGTTTAAGTGATGCTGCAACGACCGGAAAAAATGGTAGTCAGATAGAACAATGTCGGATGAATAAGGCGGATGAGGCAAAACTTCCCAATTGAAACTCATGACCTTTTTCTGAGTGAGTTTTGCTGTGTGAAATTTCGCGTTATCATGCTGAAGCACTACACCCTTCCTATTGAGTAATGCTGGTCGTTTTTTTATTAGAGCTATTTTTAGATCATCCAGCTGCGAACAATATTTTACTGCTGTGATTGTTTGATTAAACTCTAGTAACTCATAATGAATCAGTCCTCTCATGTTCCACCATAAAGAGAGCAAAACATTCTTTGGTTGTAGTTCTTGTTTTGGAACAAGCTGCGGACTTTGGTTTCGGTCTAACCATTGTATTTTGCATTGGGTATTCTTGTAAAGAACCCATTTTTCATCTCCAGTCACAATTCTTTGCAAAAATGGTTCTCGATGATTCCTGGAAAGCAAAGATGTGCAAACAGTCAATCTTTGATTTTGTTGAGCGTCGGTCAAATCGTGAGGAACCCAGAGTCCAAGTTTTGAAACTTTTCCTAACTCGTGAAGGCATGAAATAATAGTTGTATGGGTTGTATTGAATTGTTGAGCTAATTCTCTGCTTGTTAACTTTTGATTGGTCTCCACAACGCCTTTAATAGCGTCTTTATCAATTGATTTTGGCCTTCCCGAACGTCGCCGAGCTGACAGGTTAAAGTCTCCAGAAAATATTTTTGCAAACCACCGTTGATATTTTCGATCATTCAGAACATTTATACAAAAGACAGTTCCAATATTCCTTGTAGCTTCTGCAGCTGAGTTTCCTTTTTTGAATTCATAGAGCATGCAATGTCGCAGATGTTCCTCACTAATATCCATTTTTTGACGACTGAGACCGTTAAACTTAATATTTTCTAACTATTTACTATATCTGAAAGGCAAAGCAAGATATTAAGACACCAATTCACTAAAAAATATAAAACTGTTTATAACTTAGGAGGCTGCAAAGTGATGAAGTAAAAAATATGCCATTACTTTTTTTCCAACCTGATATATATCAAGGGAGGCACGAGAGCGCTCTATCCCTTAATAGACTTCAAAAACGGCCTATGCTAGAAATCTCATTTCTTTGATCAATCATAACTCAAAAACCAATAAACCAAATTAGTTAAAATTTTGCACAAAATTTTTTTTGATAGGTTCTATAAGTGTGTAGAATTTCAGCATCATTAGTCAAGGCAACCCAGAGATCTAGAAAGGTCAGGCATGATTTTGTGTTATCCGTGTGTACGTACGTACGTACGTACGTACGTACGTATGTGCCACCCTGTATCTCATCAACTATTTGATGGATTCAGCTGATTTTGGGCAAAGATAGAGGTTCTAGGGTCTAGGTGATGGCATTTTAATTTCAGTTTACTATATACCTTAGTTTTCCAGAAAATCTTAAAAAAACTTAAAAATGACCATTGTATAGCCTTTACAAAAGTAGTGATTCCATGAAAATGCCAGTATACTGAAATCATATGCCCTTAATAGGGTTAAGATGAAAATTCATATACACTAAATGTACAAAAGCAAGGAAATTCCCAAATTGTTACACTTTTATTGTCATTAAGGGTATGCGAGCACAACAGGGCTATGTATTTTACTGGTAGAATTTTTTCTTCAGCGCACCTCACACTTTATCCACTCATGCATAGAGATTTATAGTGTAGTGATGTGATAATGAAATGGTTTGGTTGATATGTAGTCATACCCTTAATTAATGACAATAAAAGTGTAACAATTTGGGAATTTCCTTGCTTTTGTACAGTTAGTGTATATTAATTTTCATCTTAACCCTATTAAGGGCATATGATTTCAGTATACTGGTATTTTTCATGGAATATATATATATATATATATATATATATATATATATATATGTATATATATGTATATATATATATATATATATATATATATATATATATATATATATATATATATATATATATATGTGTGTTTGTGTATGTATATAAGCTGTGGTCTATTTCTAAAAAAACTGGACCAAACCGAAATGAGACGGCAGATATACACAAACAAGTAGAGCTATCAATAATAACTAATGAAATGCACTTCGGTTAAATTCTTTACTTCAGTTTCACGATTTTACACGACCATAATGCCTGTTTCAGTATAAGACAAAATAGCTGACAATGAAAGAGATGAGAGTTTATTCATTTATTTTTAAATTCATATCTTTATTTGTATATTCAAGGTCTCGCATGAAAGTCTTTCATGAAAATTAATTCGTATCGTCTTACTAGACGAACATTTAATATAATTAGATCCTTCTTAGTCAAAAAAAGATCCAGGTTGTCCTCGATAACCGTACATCTAAACAACATGACATTAATGCGAGTGTGCCCCAGGGGTCGATCTCTGAACCGTTTTCCTTTCATTTTTATAAACGACCTCCCTGATGCAATTGTGTTCGAGATGGGTAAAAGTGCCTCTAATCTAACAGGTCCTACACTATCAACCAAGCTCATCCCCTGTTCGATCGCCGCAATATAGCATCTCTGTGCTTGTTTTACAAGTACTTTAGTGGAATATGCTCAAATGAACTGTCTGCACTAGTGCTCCATCGATGTAAATACCGCCGACTAACCCGTCACTCAGCAAAATCGCACCTCTTCACTGTAGAGGTCCCCAGATGCTGGGGACTTTCTACTCTAATAGCTTCTTTCCTCTGACTGCAAGCGTTTGGAAACCCATCCCTACTATCTGTTTCATTCACGATACCATCATGCAGAAGCTTAAATGTAATGTGAACAAACACCCCGCTGCACAACTCCCCACTTAGGATGCGCCTAATTTAAAGTAGTTTCTTACGTCTCAGTGGCAATGTGCTTTGTTGTTGGTGAACGTTAGTAAAACAAAATAATGTTTAAAAGTATCATATTATCATTAGTGATCGAATAAAAAAACATAAACTTATAGTTATTCTTCATTTATTATTTATTTACTTTTGTTTTATATATTAATGTTTACTAATGTGTACACCAAAGGACAATTGTATTTGTGTTCTGTATTTACTATTTATTGTTGATCATTTCGACGATTTTAATTACTTAATTGGAAAGCAAGTATCTGTTTATTTGTTTGTATTTAGCCATAAAGTTTTATTTCTTGTTTAATGAATTTAATAAATTAGTATATGTCAAGTAGTTTAACCGAGACAAATCTAGGGATTATCAAGGGCAAATTATAACTGAAGCTCTATTTGCACATTCATTCCGAAAGAAATACATTGGCGACGGCTCTGATTACTGGGGCCTGAAGTTTGAAAGAGGACTACTCCATTTAGCAACAAATAAAGTATATATGAACATCAGCCAGCATACTCGCCAGGATCCAATACATGTAACCTGTGTACGACGGAGAAATCGGAAATTTTACATGCCATTCTTACCCCGAGGAAAAATTCTTTGAATAAAAGGGTAAATATTTTCAAGTCATGACCTTATAAATGAAAATCCTACTAAAAACTTGGCCTTCCTGTCAACCTCTATGAGCTATTCAGCAGACCTCATTTGGTGCTTCATAGATTCATAGACTGGCTATCTCCGACCAGCCCCTGCCAGCATTACCTGCAGTTAATTATCAGCTAGAAGCTGGCACTGACACGCATCCACCCAATGAATGTCCCAATCCTTTCTCAACTTTTTAATTTATTTTTATTTTGCATTAATTTATTTTCTCTAAGTCAACATTATTTATGTGCCCTACCTGATGTTTCGTTTTCTTTTATTTATAGAAAAAGAAATATAGAAAGAAGAGAAACATCATTTGGTTAACACCACCCTATAAGCAGATGCTAAAAACAAAACTTGGCAATAAATTCTTGAATCAACCCTAACATTACACACAATATTTAATAAAAATATCTTAAAACTGTTCTACAGTTTTTGTGTGTTATGGAGTAAGCTTATTTCAGGAATAAATGGACTTAACTAGACACATAAATACAGTAACATCTAAGCGTTAGCGGCAACGAAGTTTGGCAGTTATGATCCCAAGCGCATGACCCGTACTTCTGTAACGTACTTCTGTTAATACATTTTTGTTAATTATACCACTGTCTTTGTCTTCATTGTTGCCGTCCTGCAAGGTCACAACACTGTGGAAACTGAGAAATAATAATCAAGGCCCACAATAACACAAAAGAAAACGTGAGTAGAGAAAAATGCATAGAAAGAGTGACAAATAGAACAAGAGCAATAACACAACAAAAAACAATTACATAATCACTAATATAGTAATAACAAAAACTATAATAGCAATCACTCAAATAGAAATAAGTTAATAATAAACTGTAAGTATAGAACTCGTGCACTTTGACCACTACAAAATAACTGCTTAGCCAAAGGCATCGTTCACTATGACAATATTTGCCCTCGAAAACCTGAATAACAAAAATACTAGGAGAAATCTCCCTAAAAATTGAAACTATGTATAACAACCATAAAATCACATTTAATAACAACAAGCACTGATGCAAAGTATCACTAGCGAACCATTACTGGGGGTTCAAAGAAGGCGAACGCTCGCCAATAATCGAGTGAAAAATATCACGATGGGCCAATACATGCAGATATTTAGAAGAACCGTGTAGATTATGTTTTGAATGAGAAACTAGAAATTGTATATATCTTGTCACATACAGCCTTCGTCGGGACCACGGCGGAGAGTGCGTGACAACGATAAATATAAAAAGGTAAAAGTGTCCAGAAGTGGCTCGTATGTTCTTATGATCCTATATTATCAACAGAATAGAGAGGGGGATTCTCCAGTTCAAGTACTCACATAGTAAATAAGGAATAATAGCGAGCAGGTAAAAGACGATTCAAACACCACGTAAAGATTCAAACAATATTTAGTTATAGCATAGTAAGAGAAGGGATAAACATGTAATAACAAAAAAACAAGTAAAGTAATATTTTAGGGGGAGGAATAATGTGTAACGTTAACTAATGGCGAACAAACTCCATGAACAAAATAGTTTCCTAAACAAATCACGGACGAAAAATAGGTTACTCACTCACAGAATGTAGAAGGTTGTTACAAGACTTCCCACGGGAGTTGAAAAGTTCAATTATCCAGGAATATCACACGTCACACTCATCCGAGATAAGCACTGATATTTAGATGTAAAAATTAATTTGCCGATATCAAGATGTAAGAGTTCAGGAATCATATATATATGCGGGCGTAATCATAGAAGTCTCAAATAGGCGCTATGTAATCTTTACATAGGATATGTATTCGTCATCTCGGCGGTAGTGTTATATACTTACAATTTCGGCAGCTGTGGTGGCGCAGTCTCGAAAAGCCTTTGTTCTCGGCAAATTATTTTTCAGCATTGAAGAAAATCTCGGAGCAATCCGCCCGGTTGTAAAGTCAGATCCTTTCTCTGCTTCGTCCTTTTCTTCTTCTTCTTCTTCTTCTTCTTCTTCTTCTTCTTCTTCTTCTTCTTCTTCTTCTGCTTCTTCTTCTTCTTCTTCTTCTTCATTTTCTTTTTCATAGCCCACAGCCTACAGCGCATACGCTGGTTGCTTCTACGGGCTAACAAGAACTTTTTGGTCGATTCGTCAACTCCTTTTTATATCTATTCTTTGCTGAGAAGCCTGGGCAGGGAAGTGATGTGTGAAGGTTTCTTTGAGTTACCAGGCGACGAAACTTTGCATTGATTTAGTGTCAAGATGACACGAAATGTTTGGTTAGGATCAAGGAGAGGGTGTCGCTAACCGGAAATAAGAGTTAAAATGCGACGACTCTTTGTTATTTGATGTGACGTCACGACGTTCGTAATGTTTTGAGAGACAATAGTTGAGTGGATGTATCGTCTGACTTCCTCTCAGCTAGGTTAAGGACGGGTGCGGGGTGTCGCTAGTAGGACGCAAGACTCGCTTATCTTAAGTGCAAGGATAGATGTGGAGTGGATTAGACGGTGTCTATCCAGCAGGATACAACATTTCTTCCTTTATAACTTTCTTAGGGTCAAAGGACAACTAGAAAAGACACGGAATAAGATAGATTTGGCTCACTTTGATTTAATATTTATAGAAATACATTTTATTTCTCTGCTAATTTCAATTCAGCTACCCTGTATTTGTAACAATATATATATATATATATATATATATATATATATATATAGAGAGAGAGAGAGAGAGAGAGAGAGAGAGAGAGAGAGAGAAGGGGAGATATGAGTATTAGAAGGCTATCACAATGCAAGAAATGGAAATATGTCGGCGTTGAGAAGTAAGATACAACAAGTGAGGTTATATATATATATATATATATATATATATATATATATATATATATTATAGCAAATCTTACTTGATTAGGCAAGACTTCAACACAGTAATGTAATGTGTGTAACCGTGTTCCATAATATATTTCAAGGAATACCTCTTTATCAAATAGTAGGTGTTTAAAATCTCTAAAACACGTGCGTAATGGTAATATTGTGATATGCTAATAACGCAGTAAATATTAATATCCACAACAAATGGAATAAAACTATAACTAAATGTTTTTTATTGTTTTTTTTGTTTCAAAATTTTATATTTGACTTAACTGATGAAGTGTGAAATTTGTTTAAATTAAATTAAAAAATGATTGAATACCGCTATTAGCTATTACCCTCCTCTCCACGAAATATATATATATATATATATATATATATATATATATTTAAATAATATATATATATATATATATATATATATATATATATATATATTTCGTGGAGAGGAGGGTAATAGCTAATAGCGGTATTCAATCATTTTTTCTTTTTAATATTATCTATTTAATATTTTATTAATTATATAATATTATTTTATTTTATTCTAACGATATTTATTTATTTGTTTTTTTATAATAATTGTTTTTTATTTTAATTTATTTTCATAATTAACTGGTAAATATGTTTTGATTGATAATAGTATCAATCAAAACATATTTACTCGATTGTGTGTAACTCGCAGTAAATCTATCAAACAAAATAAATTCTTTTAAATGACGAAGTAATTGTTGTTTTATTTATCTGTGAATGCTATCATTATCTACTTACTCTTAAATTATCAAATGTTGTTATGATTTTAGGAAATTTTTATTATTAACATCCAGAATTTAATTTATTAACGATTTTTTATTTAATTAAAATTTTATTTAATTTTTATTTATTTATATTTTTTATTTATATTATATATTATATATATGTGTGTCTGTGTGGTGTGTGTGTATGTGTGTGTAGGTATGCGTGAGTATACACTATATATATATACATATACACACGCATATATTTATTTATAAACGCATATACGCCTATGAAGGTGTAGAGAGGGCTAGCTAGATAGACTGATATATATATATATATATATATATATATATATATATATATATATATATATATATATATATATATATATATATCCAGATAGATAGATAGATAGATAGATAGATAGATAGATAGATAGATAGATACACATTGAAACTGATTGATAGATAAATATTAACGGACTAAAAAAGATACATTAATGAATAGATAGATATGAACAGACTGAGAAAGATACATAGACAGTAAGACAGACAGTAAGACTGACAGTATGACAGACCAACAAACAGACAGACAGACAGACAGACAGGATGAAATTTCAAGCAAACTAAAATGGTGTTGTGTTCTTCTGTCGAAAACTAAATTGACGCTGCTTACAATATGCATAAATGTCAATTTATGACACTTATATTGGCGTCGCATGTGTATCTGCGGCCGAGATGTTTATGTGACTAAATTGTCGACTGTTCATTACTGTGCGATGATTTAATCTATCAGAGATTCATAGGCTTCAATGTAGGGTGAACATGAGACGGTGGAGTGTGAGAGAGGGGGGAGAGGGTCGTTCGAACCGGGTCTCATTGGTTAACACGTGATCAAACACGCGCCGGCAACACGAATTGTAAATTTGTGAATGAAAACCTTTTATTCGCCTGGAGTCCAGCCGCTACACACACACACACACACACACACACACACACACACACACACACACACACACACACACACACACACACACACACACACAGATAGACACGGACTCGAACACACATACAAACACGTGCGCATATACACACAAAATCACATACAAAAAACATGTGCAATTCCATATGCAGGAACACATGCATGCATACACACCCGAACGCACATGTATACAAATATGTACAGACACGCATACAGTTACACACACATACAGATGTTGCATTGATCAAAAGTTCTTGCAAAGTAGTGACGAATTCACAAAAATGTAATTTCCTTTTTTTTTTAATCTGTTATCGATAAGAGACGGGAGAGTATTGATGCAGCTGGATATATTTCTGCTTTCACAAATGAATGTGCTAACAAGTTAAACCTTTGAGCCTGTTTATAATTTGAAAACCGTCATGTTCAGTATTTGAGCTCGTAAAAGAACACTGTTTGTGTTATGTAATGCATTTTACCATGAAATAGAACGCATGCACACACACACACACACACACACACATATATATATATATATATATATATAGTTTGAATTACCTCTTGAAGAGTTTGAATTACCAACTAGGTAGTTTGAATTACCTACTAGACACCATACTCAAATGTCTTCGGTCTCTCTCTTAAAAACACTATAAGACAGTGTCGCTTGACAAGGTTGTTTTACAACGAAAATTCGCGAAAAAAAAATTAAATAAATGAATTTTTCATTTAAAATTGCACGATTGTTTGATTTTCAAAATATTTCACTTTTATATATATATATATATATATATATATATATATATATATATATATATATATATATATATATATATATATATACAGTTATTGTTTTGTTTTTTGCGATACCGACCGGTGTTTTTTACCGGTAAGTCAGAAACGCGCGTCCATGTCTAACTTTTGTGCACGCAAAAATTAATTTGTAAATTTATTATACAAATCTGTATACAATAAATTAGTTTACAAATTAATTAATTTAATATATATATATATATATATATATATATATATATATATATACATATGTGTGTGTGTGTGTTGTTTGTAGCTGTGTGTGTGCACGCACGTTTGTATTATGGTACTACGATACAGTGAAAATTTGATTAGTCATATTGATAGCAATTGTTTAGAAAGATGTGCGAAATTCGAAAAGAACTACAACTTAACCTTAACTAAGCAGACATCCGCTAATTTATAGTGATTTTTCTCGCACCTTTTACAATCGCCAGTAAAATACGTCTACTCGAATCATCATTGTTCAGGAGATTTATACTTAAAGATTACGCAACTCTTGTTTCACTATAGACTAACAACGCAGGCATCCTTACAGGGGGTATCCATTGTTATTCGAGACTGAATGTATTCATCCACACACACACATATATATATAGTCATCCACACACACCCACATATATATATATAGTCATCCACACCCACACATATATAGTCATCCACTCGACTACGGAGCGGGTGCTGTTTGTAAGTTACATCTCAATGTTTTATATAAACACTGGCAACCGCCAAAGAGTGCTCTATTTCTTTATAAAAAGCATTGCATTGTTGCTAATAGAAGTTTGCGATATGACTTACTACATATATCTTCTTTTTTACTACTTCATGTATCACATGTATTATAAGGTCATATGATATACTATGTATATAGTTTAACTATTTACTTCACCGGTGTTCAGTAGGTGACTAGAGCTTAGTATTAGTAGTAATAATAGTATTATAAAATATTTCTATGGCAAGTAAGCTACACAAAAGGGTCCATGTTGCATTCCCGCAGGGAATCATCAGGCTAAATGCGGCGATGTTTTGTTCGAGGTTGGATTCAAAATAAGTCATGTTTACTCTACCTAACTAACAAATCATGTCCGTTGTTATTACTCCCTCACAGACTAATATTTTCATTGGCCGATGGACGAACTCCTCTAAAACAAAGGCCTCGTTGACGCACTTCGTTTTTATAAAACGTATGTCAAATTAATTAATGGCCTTATTTTAACACATGATGACTGAAATAATTTATCTTTTCTATTTGAGGAGTTACAAATTACTCCTTGCTACTTTAAATATCTATTTAGTTTAGTTTTTAATTTATTATTCTATTTTTGATATATATTTATTTATAGTTATCTTAAATTGATGTTTATTCTATGTCTAAAGTTAGTTGCTATTTCGTTTCTACAATTTAGTGTTTGGGATCGTTAAAATTAAAATTTCTAATTTCTCATTCAAATATAATCGACACGAGTCGTCTAAATATTTGCGTGGATTGGCCCATCCTGATATTTTCTACTCGTTTATTAGCGAGCGTCCGCTTTCTTTGAGCTCTCAGTAATGGTTTGCTAGTTTTGAATCGGTGTTTTATCTTATTAAATGTGCTTTAATGGTTATTATACCTAGTTTTTTTTTTCAGGTAGGTTTTTTCTTACGTGGTATGTTTTGTTATTCGGGGTTTCGTGTGAAAATGTTGTAGTAAACGATCTATTTGGTTAAGCAGTTATATTTCGTAATGGACAAAGTGCACGAGTTCTACAGTTAGTTTTCTCTTCATTATGAATATTCTTATTTCTGTTTGGGCAGTTGTTATTATTGTTTGAGTTATTATTGTTTCTTGTGATTGTATTATTGTTCTTATTGTGATTGTTTTTATATTTATCAATTTTCTTACGAATGTTGTTTTTTTTCTCTACTGCCCTCGTTTAGTATTTTATTATTGTAGTATTTTGTTATCATTTCTAATTTTCACAGCAACTGTAAGACAATTTTAATTTATTTTAATTGTATATTTTGTTTAAGGGATTAATTACGGGAACATGTTTTTCGATAAGATTCAGGAATTTATTGCCAAGTTTTGTTTTTCGCGTCTAGTTATAGGATATAGTTAACCAAATGATCTTTTAGAAATAGAAGAAAGGGAAACATAAGGTAGGGAACATAAAAAACATAAAGTTTTTAGCGGCTGGTTATAAGGTGGAGTGAAGCAAAAGATTTTTCTCTTTCTTCTATTTTTATCTTTATCTTAATAATAGGTATTTGGTTGCTTATATTTAATCTCGATATTATCATATCTACTATATTTAAAGCTGTGTTGTAAATGCTACTCGAATTCTTAAATACCATTTTGCTACCAACTTTATTGCTAAGCCTACGTTCGATATGACTAGGAATATGTTTTATCATTGATGGGGATTATTGGACTAACTGTAGACATAGAATGAACATCAGTTTAAGATAATTATATCTCTATGAAATGAATAAATAAAATTAATGAATACAATACTGAACTAAATAAATCTCTAAATTAGCAAGGGTAAACAAAATAAACAAAGAAGATAAATTATTTCAGTGACCACGTGTTACATTAAAGTCACCTATTAATTCGAAACACCTAAAAACGAGGTGTGCCAAACCGACCGTCAAACAAAAGAAAACGGTGTCAAATAAATGGCAGCCAGACGTTTGTTTGAGAGACGTTCGACCATTGGCATATGAAAATATTAGTCCGTGAAGAAGTAATAAAAACGAATCTGATCAATTAGTTAGCTAGAGTCAACACTACTTAGATAAAAAAAGCCATCGCGAACAAGAATCCACGTATTTAGCCAAATGATTTCTTGTGCGATCAAATATGGACGCCTCTGTGTAGCTTATTTGCTATGAATTTATTTGCAATATATATATATATATATATATATATATATATATATATATATATATATATATAACTTATAAGAAACTCCCCCCCTTTAGAGGCATCCCTTTAGTAAAAGAGAATAAATGTTACTACTAGTATTTCGTAATGATTTCAATTATAAGTATCGCAAATAAAAATATAAATAAGTAAATAGCATCATTTATAAGGCGATACACCTCTAACTGTCTAGGTTCGTGGCAGTCACTGGGATCCAGGTTTCGAATCTCAATAAGTCTAGCTATGCACAAAATACGTGTTTGTAAATATATATATATATATATATATATATATATATATATATATATATATATATATATATGTGTGTGTGTGTGTGTGTGTGTGTGTGTGGGTGTGTGTGTGGTAGTCTAGCCGCACTGAAGAGCTGTGATAATACAGCGGTACAGCATGTCTGTGGATGACTTAATAAGCCGCTCTTCTTGAGTTAAGCAATGTCATCAAATGATATGGCCTGCTGCTTCTTAGCGTAATACAAAGCTCTTTGTACATAAATTAATAGAGCACTTTAAAAAATAAATAAATACATAAATACATTTTTTAAAGATTTAATTCATCAACGTCTTTCTTGGAACAATGTAAGGCGTTCTTCCACGCGCGCTTCTCTCCGATGTATTCTTAAAATTCTCTCACTTTAGACCATTTTGTCATCAGTATCTGAAGATGGTTCGAAGAAGAATCGAAAACGTGTGTGACACATACAGATCTTTTATCAATATATTTTATTTTAACACAAAGAAAATCATTCGAAATATTGAAAAGATATAACCAAACAGAGGAGTTCTGTTATATTTTATAATGTTTTCGTGAATATATATATATATATATATATATATATATATATATATATATATATATATATATATATATATATATATATTATATTAATGCAAACATCATAAATATATATATATATATATATATATATAATTATTTATAAATAAATATTATTTTCAAAATAAACCACATACACAAGTGTTTCAGGCAAAACTTACAATTGCCAGTATGTTAGGAGACCATAGCCGCCTGTCATACGATTCGAACCACAATACGAAAGACATGTTTGACGCGTACCATGTTTGCCGCGGATTGTCTAGAAATGAGAAGTAAGTTAACATCAAAATAGCAAACACGGCGGCTATCCAGCATGCAGCAGAGGAAGAACTCAATAGGACTAGAGTTATGCATTACGTAGAATGACGGCTTGTTTTCAACCTAACTAAAGTGCTCAATCTTGCGAGAGCTTAAAATAATTAATTTCATGCCAAACTTGCAATCGTAAGAATGAGAGGAGACAATCCCCGCTGTGACTGAGATTCGAAACAGGGACTCCAGTGATGACGTCCGGCGTTCTACCACTGAGCAATGAACCCCGCTAGTAACAGTGAAAAAGAAGTATCACATTATAAATTATGCTATATATGTTTGTTATACTGATAGTTGAAAGAATTCAATTATTTTTCAGGAATAGCATTATTTCTATAGAAATAATTATTTCCTTCACATTTCTATTGAAATAATGCTGAAAAATAATTGAATACTTTCAATTATCAGTATCGTAAATGAATATATATGGCATAATTTATAATGGAATAATCTTTTCCACTGCTACGAGTGAAGTTCGTTGCTCAGTGGTAGAGCGCCGGACGTCATCCCTGTTTCGAATCTCATTAGGTCTAGCCACAACTTAGCGAAAAGATCTACCACTCGCTTAATAACCGCGGATTATTCTCCAACAAACAAAAAGGATGTCGGAAAGCGACAAGATGGATATATAACCTGATATGCATCAACCAAAAGATACCAAAGAAGCTAGAAGAAAATGAACATAGCCATTGCATATATCGACTACAAAAAGTATACTATGTTATAAGCCCCAAGCATAGATAATTAATTCTTAAAGGTATTTAAAATATCGGATAAATTGTCAACTTTACGGAGAAAGCAGCTGAAAAATGGAGTTTGGAACTGACAGCTGGAGGACAACAAGTGACGGAGGCAAAAATACAAAGACGCAGTTTCCAGGGAGACTCTTATCTCTGCTAATCTTAGTTATACAGGGTGGGCAAAAATAAGGGTCCTATTTTTAAAAATTCATAACTTTTTTATTTATTGATTTTTTAAATTTTTTTTTTTAGAATAAGTAAAGGACCCCTTCCGAAGCAGGCATGAGCCGTATTAGCCCTAAGGAACGTACCCTCATTTAGAAAACATTATTTTTGCTTAAAAAACTCAAAACAGTGTAAAAAACAATACTTTAGTTTTTGTAAGTTTTAAGAAGTGTTTTTCGGCTAAAATTTGTTTTGTTTATTTCAAAAAATCTCGGAAGGGTCAGTCTACACACACATAAAGTTTGGTGAGTTTAACTTTTATTTTGTGGAAGTTATTCAAATTCAAGTTATTCAAATTTAAAGATAGGACCCTTATTTTGGCCCACCTTGTAGCTATGATGCCACTAACCAACATACTCAGAAGATGTAATGTAGGATACAAATGTACGCATATAAAGAAAAGAATGAACGACTCGATGTAAAAGGGGGATCTTATGCTACAAGCAAACAAAAACAGAATTATGTAGAATGACTGATGAACATAGTTAGAATGATTAGTCAGAATATAGAAGTGCAATTCGGAATGAAACAATAAAATGAGATAAAGAAGGGAAATCTCGAAACAACGAAAGACAAAGAACTACTCGAGAGGTGACGAAGCACTTAATCAACACGATACTAACTATAATTATTTCGGCAATCTAGAAGTAGACGCCATCAAATGTGTGTAAGTTGCAACTAATGTTCTCTCTTCGGTTGTCTAAATATGATTTTCTTATAGACTTTGCTCGTCGTTAGATAACTATAAGTATAAGCATATTGCGCTGGTAGATTTACAAGAGTGTCTATTTACAGAAGTACATGATAGTATGCTACAAAAAGACTGCGTCCGAGACTGTCACAATACTTCGTCGTAAGCTCTATACAACTCATATATTGTCTGGAAGAGTCCATATCTTCCCGAAATAGGATAAATCATTATCACTACAAAACACCTTCATTTTAGTATGGAGCCACTATTTTTTTATTTTTTTATTTCACTTAAGTCCGTAATCTTTCGCTTTCTTTTTGATCTTCGTTGTTCAGAAACTGTTTGCAGAATTGGTATAACAAATGTGTCGAACACGACATTCATTAATTCGTCCTCTAGTGCATTACTCTCGACAGTATCTGAATATCGATTCCTCATGTGTCTTATGGCTAAATATGGATCCCTATACCATGTTAAGCAGGTTTCCAATACGTGTATTCACTATTCCTGTTTCCTAATAGGATCTATTGCTTGTAAACATCGGAAAAAACTTTGAAGCGTCCCTTCGTTACTTTTTTCCACGTCCCGATTTATCAAACATCGTTTTAATCTTCCTTTCAAACACTGATTTTGCTGGCGTCATGGGAGACGGAACATTGTTATTCAGGGTCTTCCAATACACCTTCAAAAATCTTTGAATGGTCTTTGCAGTAGGTGTACCCCTCGCTTTATTAAGTGCTCTTTTGAACGTATCCACGAACCGTTCTGTCTGACTATTGCTTCTCGCATGGTACGGCGCGATCGTGATATGCTCCATTACAAAATTTGGACAGCATATTTTAAACTAACTAGACGTTAGAAAAATCTACGTGGATGCTAGACCATGTTCGGTCAGTTTGGGGCCAGGGTCTGCACTTTATAGGTGTCTTTGTTTCCAAAGCAGAACTTTTTCATATTTTCACCGCATTTTCAATGTCTTTGTCAATGCTTGTCCAATACACATAACTTCTCATGGGATTTTTCATTTTCGAAATGGCCGGGTGACCGGCATGAAATTATTTTAGTATCATTTTCTGTAATACTGTAGGAATAACCACTGGATGGCCGTACATAATTACTTCATACCGGATATAATACACTTCCGAGATTTGTCGGTGCTTTTCGTTTTATTCCTTTTTATGTCCTTTTTCTTTATTTCTTTGAGTGTTACTGGAAGTCTCTATGTAGTCTTTACCTCTACCTCAGTTTGTAGAGACGCAATCACTGGCTCTACAAAGGGGCCAGCATTATTTGGAATAAGTCTAGATAATCCGCCAGCGTGACTGATTTTTGATGATGGGAGATACTCCATTTTATAATTGTAATTGAGGAGAATGGTTCCCCATATCTCTAGTCTGTTCGCAGTAGACGTCGGTAACCCTTGTTTGGCCCATACATCGGTAATAGTGGTTCATGGTCGGTTTGCAACAAAAATGCTTTCTGTGAACGAAACAATGAAATTTGGTGACTGCAAAAATAATACCCTATGTTTCCTTCTCAATTTGTGAGTAACTCCTTTCTTCAAATAATAATGTACGAGACGCGTGTGCGATAGTTTTTAGCTATCCGTCTTCCATTTTGTGTAATATGCAAGCTCCAATACCGTACGAACTAGCATCAGTAGCTATAATGATTTCGAGATCTGGATAGTACTGCGTCAAAAATAATTCTGATGGGAGAATATTTTTTAGTTTTTCAAATGTCTCCTAGCATTCTGTCATCCAGACCTAATCTTTTTCTTTTTGTAATAGCTCATTAAAAGGCGCTGTCAAATTGTGCCTGTTTGGAATAAACACATTTTAATAATTTGCTAAACCAAGAATACTTTGCAGCGACGATACGTTCTCCGAAGCCGGCATATTTTTTTATCGCACTGGCTCGCTCTAGGTCTGATCTTCGACCATATTTGTCTATAATTTTCCAGAGATTTTATGTTTTCCATGATTAAAATTCCATTCCCCCCCCCCCTTCAATTTAAATCCATAGTTCTGGACTCTTTTAAATACTTCCTGTGCAAGCGATTTGAGTTGATCGGTGCATTTACTCATCACTAGAATATCATCGAGGTAGGTTGTCGCAAATTCTAGTCCGCTAAGCAATGTGTTCATTACTTGTTGAAAAATAGCTGGTGCAACCTTAACCCCAAATGGTAATGTTACGAATTTGAACAAACCCCATATGGGTATTTATATAAAGTAGATTTGAACATTCCTCGTATAGAGGTATTTGTATATACACATCATTTAAATAAACCTTTGAAAAGATTTTCCTCCGTTGAGTTAAGGGAATGTCTCTTATGGACAAGGCAGATGATAGTGGTAATCCTTTAATGTCTGGTTCAATTCTGTGGAGAAATCAGCATAACTATGGCTGTCTGTACTTTTATTACGTATAGTGTAGGCGAAGCCTACTCGCTTTATTGAACTGTTAAATATACACCAATTTTTCTAGTCTATTTAATTCCTTGTCAATGCTATCTAATGACGCAAATTGTTAAAAAAACACATTATTTTTAGAAACTGGTTGAATAGATGGTTTCAATTAAAATTTTGATAGTCATTTTTTTACATCTACCTAGTCCCCCAGAAAAAAAACTTCCGTAAACTTTCTTTTAATTCATTTTTAGTTTCTCTGCTTCAGCATTTAAGGTTTTTTATATTTTGACAGAAATAATTAATTGGCATATCCCATAATTGAAACTTTTCTATCCAGTATGTGCTGAAAAGGTTATTTGAGTTGTTCATCACAAACATTTTCAATTTCAAAGTATTTCCTTTTAATACAACGTCAGCGATTAGCCCGCCCTAAAAAAAGCACAAATACACGCCCACACATATACCAAACAAAACACATACAGATTCACACGCAAACGACACATTCAAAAATGCACATATACACGGAAAAATTCACACACGTTTGATAATTAATTTACCAAAATCGTTATAATAACTAAATTTAGTAAAATAATGTAATGCTTTTTAATGTATATTCATGAAATTGTTAGACGTATATAATTTCCAATATTTCAATATTTTAATACATGAGGAATTGTTAAGAATAAAACAGCCATGAATGGCGTTCTAGTCGACAGTTTACATGCTTCCAAATTTCTTTGCTAATTTATAATAACTTATTGTCTGCGTGTTGACGAAAATTGTGAAAGAGAATATATATATATATATATATATATATATATATATATATATATATATATATATATATATATATAAAGCTGCCTAAAATCTATACCCTACTCCCTACCACGCAGGATCTGTACAATAGTCAGTGATAAAGACCTCCGGATTGTCCGACTGGAGGAACTACGGAACACTTTAAAAAGAAGAGGATACCCGCTACAAATAATACATAAAGGTATAGAACTAGCAGAAAACATTCCATTAGAACAATTACGAATCCCCAAAAAACGAAACAAAGAACAAATATTAGCATACATCTCTACACACAACAAAAACAATCCAGAATTATTCACAGAAATAACAAGAAACCTAACCCTACTCAACCATAACAACAAACTAAACGACATATTAAAAACAACGAAAATAATAAAAAGCAAACGCCAACCGAAAAACATCAAACAAATGTTAACCTCATCCAAACTCAACCAACACACAATACAAGGGGTCACAAAATGCAACAAGGAAAGATGTGGGGTCTGTGACATAATAATAGAGGGGAACTCATACACATTTAAACACCCAACACAAACATTCACAATAAAAAAGACCTTAACTGCACCTCCAAGAACGTTGTCTATGTGCTAGAATGTACAACATGTAATGAAGCTTATATAAGTGCGACCAAAACATTTAATAATAGAGTATCTTTACATAAAAGCAACATTAAAATCAAAGAAAACCGTAAATTATTCGTCTCCCAACATGTGCACTCATGCAGCGGAGGAAAATTTAAAATAATGCCAATTTTCCAAAGCCAAGATTACACTTACTTACTAACACAAGAAAAAAACTTCATATTTAAATTCAATCCAGCATTAAACAGATCATAATCCTAACAACACACACTTTTATCAAACTTTATCCACCTCTAGTTATATACAAACATAAATAACTATTTATAGTTATCTATAGACTGGAAAATTCTTATTCAAGGAAGATAATCTTAGTACATAACTCCTTATTACGCACTTTTACACAGCTATGAGTCAAATAGCAACTGAGCGGCTGGAGAACACGACCAACGTTGTGTTTACGGCGGTTGATTAGAGTCTCGTCTATTTCCACCGTATGCCCTGGGCCTCCGAGTCGCCGAGGGTTGCGCGACAGATATTCCTTGCAGACCTCCCGCAGAAAATTCTTCCAATCCACTTGTGTGGTTGGAGACAGTACGCCGCATTCTTTGCGTAGATTCTTTCCTGTCGCCATATCCTGGGACCACAGGTAGATCATTTTCAGTATGGTTGCTATTTCAAGATTTTATCGCGAAAAAAATGTCCTCGATCGCAAAGACACCCAAGCCCTGCATTCCTGGGTGGGGCATCTCCATGCATACTTGTCCGATATCTTTTTTTCTTGACGTCAAGCGGCAAAGTCGTGCACATCTGCTACACCGCATTCTGGTCGGCAGAAGACATTTCTGATGGCATAAATTCATCACCAGCTCCGGAGATTCCAGGGTCTGATACAACTGCTGGAAATTAATTTTTTTCGTTCTGCTAAGCGTTTCCTTCCAATTATTATCGGCTGCTTGCTATAAACTGCTTTGCAGCATTCTGATTGGTCAATTTTTTCCCCAGTTTTGTTTATACAGCCTCGTTTTCGACTCGGCAGCTCTCGGGCGCTTCCGCAACCTGCCCGATCGCTGCGGCCGAGCAGTCACGGAAATTAGGCGCATATCCTGGAGTAGTACCAATATTCTAGTTGCTTTGATGTATTTTGAATTGTTTTCAGGGGAGGGGCATAATATGAGTACAACCTTCTATTTTATAATTCAAATATATCAGCGTGCCATGGTAATTAGACAGCAATTAAGCAAGATTTATTGAATTTCAATTTCTTCTTAAGACCCCGAAGCTTAAGCCTTAAATATTAGACATTTCTTTAAAATCAAAATCACGTAATGGATTTTGATCAAAATTTAAAATAAGGATTCGATACATAAGGTTTTATATCATTATATTTTGATTTTAATCCACGTAACGGGTTCAAAACTGTTTTGTTTGGAGAATTAATTTTACCCGTCCTTCGGAGCATACTCCTCTCATTATATCTCACGTCCATGTTTTCAAATGAAGATCTTCAAGCACAATATTATCTTTGCTAATTTCTGGGGAAGTCTTTATGTTGCATAGCCCCTCTGATTGGGCCGCGGCTGTTCTCGTTTACTATACTAGTCCTGGAACGGGCCGTGGCAGTTCTCGTTTAATCACTCGTCATTTTTAACACCATAAATCATATAATTTGCATACCTTTAAATTTCTCGTACCCTCTCTTCTTTCCTCGTCGCGTGAAGGGGTGTGTCGTCTAGTGGTTGAATTCTTTCTTCTTTCTTTCTGCCGAAACATCGCCGCTACAACAAGAACTTCATAACCGACTCCAAAGACAAAACATCTTTTAAATTTATTTTCTGTTTTATTTCAAGCGTTAGTTATCCGTCAGCTGGGAGATATTCACTAACGTCGAGAGAGAAAGAGAGAGCAACTTACTGCTTTCGTAAATACTTATCAATTAAGTCTTAACCAGTCGTAGAGGGGGAAAAGAGATCTTTCGCCTGTATTTTCTTAGGGAATTAATTTCCTTAATCAAATTGCGGACTACATCCTAAATAACGTCTGATAGGTTCGCCTCCAAAACCCAGACTGCTAAAACTAGCTTCTTACGAAGAACGAGTGACGTCACGGATCCCTCTGCTTCCCACGCAAAAGCCCGTGACGTCACTGAGCCTCTATCGTAGGTGCACATTGACCCTTGATCTGAGGTCTCGTCACGCGGTGACCCTGTCACGTCTGTGAGCTCCAACTGTGAGAACAGCCTTATTCTGCACTCGACTGCACGGGTCCCCCCGCACTATTTCGCGCAAGTCAAACCAACGATTTCCGACAGATACGTCCATTTCCATAGGGCCATTAGCCAACATTCCTCCCCTCCATATACAAAAAAACAATCTTAAGATGTTTATTTTTACACACACCTCCGCAGGGTCTGATCAGAACTAGGGGTTAGCACGACTGGACATCTCAGTTCCACCCTCTTGACCCTGCTTTTTCAAATCGGCCCTATTACATTTTCTTGGATGTAAGGAAATTATCCTTACGATCGATATCGGCTCAATGGCCATCCCTGTCACAATCGATAATAGGACACGCTGGGTGTTCCCCTGTCGCAAGGTTGCTTGACCACTTGACCCCACGGGCATCTGCACACGATACCTAGTCACACAATTCACCACACCAATCCATTAAATTCTAACAAAACACAGGGCAAAACAGAAACCCCCCCATTTTAAAATTCTCATATTTCCTTTCGGGTCAGCCATCTAATTTCTCTGTAAGATATGTCTTATCATACCATTCGACCGCGTGCGCTTTTTTAACACGGACCAGAGTGACCCCTTAACTCCCTACCCAATATAATCCGTCTAATTTCCTCTGATCCGGCTCGCTGAACTTTGTTTATCCCTTCCAAGGGGGCTTACAATAACTTCAGGGCCGGCGACTCGCCTTTCAATATCCTACATCTAAGGGGCCCAATTCATTCCACATTGATCCTACCCACTCTTCGTAACTAATTCCGACAAGTCCATCGCCCTGGCGCCATATCAATCCGCTCCGGGCCGAAACAAATTCACTCACACGAACCTAATTTCACAATCATCCAGATCCGTTACACCGCTGGTTGAATTCTTTCTTTCTGCCGAAACATCGCCGCGACAACAAAAACTTCATGACCGACTCCGATCCGAACACAAACAATCTTTCAAATGTAATTTCTGTTTTATTTCAAACGTTTGTTATCCGTTAGCTGGGAGATATTCACTAACGTTGAGAGAGAGAGAGAGAGAGAGAGAGAGAGAGAGAGAGAGAGTAAATTACTGCTTTCGTAATTAGTTATCAATTAGGTCTTAACCAATCTCCCCCAACAGGAGCATTTTAAATTGGAATAGCAATTTTTAAAAATCCAGAAGTGTCTTTTGTTTTTTTAATTTCTTCTCTCTCTCTCTCTCTCTCTCTTTCCATTTCTACTTTAGTTTCTTTCTCGCTCTGTCTCTGTCTGACTGTCTTCTGTCTTCCCGTCTCTCTCTGTCCATTTCTACTTCATTCTCTCTCTCTCTCTCTCTCTCTCTCTCTCTCTCTCTCTCTCTCTCTCTGTCTATCTATCTGTATGTATGTACGTCTTTCTGTTTGTCTCTCCCCCTCCATTCCCTCTCTTTCTCTCTTTCCATTTCTACTTTATTCTCTCTCTCTCTCTCTCTCTCTCTCTCTCGCTCTCTCTCTCTCTATCTATCTATCTATCTATCTATCTATCAAAACACTCTCTTTTTGCCAGTGTGCATGCTCGTACACGTTTTTCGCACCACAATTCTTGTGTGCAACTATCTCTACGCGTTATACAATGCGTAAGTCACGCGCAGACTGTGCATGCGTCTCCGCTCCGCCTTTGTCAGAAAATCACCAATAACAAAAAAATAAATAATAACAAGAGACAAATAAAAAGAGGCCGATAATGAATTTAAAAAAAGAAAAATGTATTGCAAAAAATAAGTTAAAAGCAGAAATGACCGCCGTGTTCAACGATCATGACACATTGCATAAAAATATACCCCCTCCACCGCCCCGTCTGCAGCAGCGGCGATTGACATATTTTCATGCGGTTAACCCGCCTCCCCGGCCCACTCTACCTCATCCTCTTTCTTTGGGGGATGGGGCTCACTCGAATATTTCCTTTTATTTCCCCTATGAAAAAGAAAGTGAAAAAGAAAAAAAAAATCCCCGATAGAAAAATAACTGAATTTGAATTATATATATATATATATATATATATATATATATATATAATTTAAATTCAGTTTTTTAAAGTAACGTATAGCTTGCTTTTTGGAGTAGGGTGGGGACTCTTCTCCAAAAGGTCCGTGGTTGCTACGTATTAGCTTTTACAGAAGTGAAACTTAGTTGCGTAACTATTTGCTGGAATTGTTTCGACATATAACTTATCCATCGACCAAACTGAATTATCTTAGATAAAGTGATTTTAGTGCAAAAATAAATGCGAACATTTCTTTAGCTGTTTAGCAGAAATCTCTGTAAAGTTTTGACAAATCTCAATTATACACATTTGATAGACAACAAATAAGCATTGCATAACTTGGTATTCGGTAACAAACCTACCTATAATCACGCCGTGGAAGGTTTAATCAAACACTAATAGGATGAATGAAGCGTAATTGTCATTTTCTTATATGAATTTCCCACTATGTGACATGTATGGCAGCTTTTACAATTGTTAACCACGCACCTTTTGATTCTTGGCCAATAAAAATGTCCCGGAATATTTTCGTTCGTTTTATTCATTTCTAAGTGACTAGGTTAAGGGGGTTTCCAAAGCTGTACTGGAACGATAAATTTTCGGAACAATTCTATAGACTCAAACAGGCGAGCCCTCTTCAGAGGCACCGGTTCGAATTCTGTACGAATTTCATTTTTCACTTTGTGGTATTCTTTGCTTATCTTCAGTTCCGCGAACTAAATACTCGCTTTTTACATACATTATCCACGCAAATATAACATCAACAAAAAAGCAGGTTAATACATAACATACTCTATGCTGTCGGAAATAAATTTCCAATAATAATAATAATAATAATAATAATAATAATATATATATATATATATATATATATATATATATATATGTATAAAGTTAGGTATGTGTATATGTTTATATATTTCTATGTATATACTGTCGGAAATAAATTTCCAATAATAATAATAATAATAATATATATATATATATATATATATATATATATATATATATATATATATATATATATATATAAAGTTAGGTATGTGTATATGTTTTTATATTTCTATGTATAGAATTTACTCTTAACAAATTAACCGATCATTATGAATTTTGAAACACCTGCAAGACGTAATGGGTCGGAATGTAAGCTATATTTGCTTAATTCAGTTTTATGCAAAAGGGATAAAAATAGTGACGCACACAGAAAGAACTAAATGAGAGGCGAGGCTGTGCTGGGTTGCTTTGTTGTACTCGAAACCCAATAAAATGAGCTGCATTTTCCAATTAAAGGGCTCCTTTTTGTTTGCCTGGGGACCTCACGCCGTATGGAACCAAGAAATAGAGAACTCGATATTGAGTTGCTCTGATCGTCGACTGAGTTGCTTGACTTATAACAAGACCTGCTTACAGTTTGAATAAAGTTAACGAAGAATCCCTAACCCTAAGCTAATCCTAAAAGCCAGTCTAACAGCACAATAAAGATGAATTTTTAAACACGAAGTTGATGTTTAATGTATGTACAGCTGAGTTTTTTTTTACCGATAATAATATTTTTTTCTTGGGAATATTTGAGTCATTTTCGATTTTGTCCTCGTATGAAATTACCTCTCATTCTCTAAATTGATGCCAAACTCTGTTGAACTCGGGACTTCTGATCATAGTTCACAACGTGAGGGAGGGTTTGGACCGATCAGTGGAGATGTTTCAACACCACTAATTTTCATCAGCAGGGATAAGTTATTCAACTCAGCATTTACGATATCCAGAGAAACAACGACGGCCAAGCTCGGTGATGTCACACTAACGCTTAAGGATGGGGGGGTACAGTTGTACTATTCGTGGGTTTAAGAGGTCGAAATCATAGACGACTGAAATAAACCGAAATATTGGAAGCGAGTGACCTACATCATAATGATTTGCGCCGGATTCAAAATATCGGAAATATTTGCAGGTCAACGACCTTTGAATACAATGAAAGCCATGAGATGTTAACTGGGGAATTGCGACAGCTAATTCGGAGGGAAGCTTCACAAAAAACTGCGACAAAATCCAAGCAAGGCGATGCGGAGTGGCGACAATGAAGAAAGCACTGAATGAGGATCCTCGCTACCTATAATACAACTAATCACCGAACAGGGGAAAAGAGAAGCGCTTTACGAGAGCCAAGAAACTCCTGAACAAAGTCAAACGATTATGTGTGGGACTCATTTGAGAAAGACAACAACCATATTACCTACAACACCAACGACGAACTGATTTTCTTTCTTTTCCAAAAAGTTTCAAATTTGTTTCAAACACACTGTATTTATTTCTTATTATATACTGACAAGACCCAGAAAATTGAGGAAAACAAGAAGCCTAACCCTCTGTATAATTATTTTCAACCCAAATGCTAAGCCTTTATATATGATATAAAATATTCTTATGGTAAAATGAAAACAACTATTGAATTAGAAAAAAATAACAACGAATAGTTAATTAACGCCATTTCCTTTTGCAAAGTAATATGCAAATTAGTAAATATTACGATGTCGATCGCATGCACATGATCAGTATATTAGAAAGCTATTGTGATTCTATTGTAAACTTTAATCTCAATGTCAGTGCAATAAATCGCCCAACTTTATATATACATATACAGGGTGATTCATAAGTCACTTAGCTATTTATTTTTGAAATTCTAAATTTAAAAATACGGTAATACAAAACAGAAAATTTATTCAACAAATTCATTTATGGCAAATTTTCAAAATTTCCACCTTCGTTCTGCATGCATAGCTCCATTCTTTTTTGCAAGGAATTTACGACTCTTTGTAGCATATTTGATTGATTGAGTGTTGTGCGAAGGAGGCTTTTTGTTCACATCACGTTTCCATTGCCTTTCAACAAGTGTGGGAGATTCATCAAATTTGGCCATTTGAATAACAATAAAAATTCGCTCTTCAATTGTAAATGACATACTGCCTGAAAAAAAGCACATATGATGATTTACACAAATTTAAATAAATAAAAATAAATATATATAGAAACAAATATATAAAGGAACACATTTAAAATAACAAATAGCAGTAAGTAGAGAGTAAGATAACAATCATCAAAAGTTCATAGTATGTTTGCGCTTCATATGGTAATCATTTAAAATAGCTAAGTGACTTATGAATCACCCTGTATATATATATTCAATATTTTTTCTGTAACTTTTTACCATTTCAATGTTATAAAGGACAGATTTACGTAATTTCATAAAATTTATTTTTATTCATCATACAGTTGTTTCGGCAAGCACCAATATATTTGTAAAATGCTCCTTTGTTACTTGGTGTGGCTATCTTCAGTGCTGATTTCACAAAACAAAGCAAAATCGGCAAAAAACATGAAAAACTAGGCGATCAAAGCTTAAAATTACAATCAGTACTTATTATCAACATTATCTCTCTCGCTCTCCATCTCTCTCTCTCTCTATCTCTCTCTCTCTCTCTCTCTCTCTATATATATATATATATATATATGTATATGTATATTTATTTATTTATTTTTTACATGGAACTATGGTCTCGTTATATTCATGTGGTAACATATATGTATCTTATCCTTTTATCGATTTGTATTTTTAATCATTCATCATCAGCTATAATCGTTAATCTAAATATTCCTGCATTAAAATATATATTTCCACTGACCGTCCATTCTTGTTTCACCCAGTTATTTCCTGTTTTCTTTGGGGTTTTAGTCATCGTATTTCTTATTTTATTTTCTTTGTTACATTATATTTTTATAACCGTAAATTTACGTGACTTCCGTTTTGCCCGTACTACCGGAAGTTAACAGACTTATCTATTTTCTAGCCCATAATTACCTATGTATATCTACAATATTTTGGAGATTATCGGTAGTATTTAAAATATTTATAGAAACTATTTTTATATTTAATTATTACCCCTTAAAACATTAGAAAGAACAATGGTATTTATAAGTGTGAATGCTCTTTGGGGATAATAGAGCTAATAGCTACATTGGTTTTATAACCACTACCCTATCCCATCGCCTAAGCATGCATCTTGTAAACTGTAGCTCAATTTACCAACATCGACAAAAATATAACTTCCCTTCTCTTATTTAAGACAAATGTTAGTTTATAATATTGAAATAATACATTCTGAAACCAATTTAAAAAATACGCGAAGCTATATTCATTACAACTCAACAAACTACAATTAATAACATTACGTATGAAACAAGTAACAACATTTTAAAATGATTAACGTGATGCAATTTTATCGTGTGACGCTAATTCTAGCGTCGACGAATTTAAATTGTTAACGTCTATTCTTGAACTGACTTCACATGCGCGTTTTTCATCTATCTTTTACAATTCTCTTCATTTCTGTAGCTTTAGTGTTCATTTGCTTTTACGCCTGATGCTGATTCGATGAAGAATCGAAAGCGTTCGTGATACATAGATTTTTTTTCGTGAACATACATTCATTTTTTTTATTTTTACAAAAACACGATCATTAGAAATAATTCAAACATAAAAAAGGTATAATTAAGCCGAGCATTCTGTACTTTTTAGCAATGTTGGCTTATATATATATATATATATATATATATATATATATATATATATATATATATATATATATTAAAAGAAGTGGGGCTACCAACATTTGTAAAAAACTTTTTTCAACAATTGCTTGTTATTTTATTATTTTATTATTTTATTATTTTATCATTTGATAATTTTGTGATTTCGTTTTGAGCTTTCCTGCTGTCTCTCTTTAGATATATTCTCTATCTGGAAAAATGTTTTATTTTTAACAGTTTGATGTTTCTGCGCATGTGCGCGCGTATATGTGTGTGCGTGCGTGGGTGTATGTTTTTTCATAGTTTTTGCTTCTCTGAGGCAAAGTTATTTATTTTTTTAAGTATGTGTGATTTTGACTTTTATCTTTCTCATCGTCTTCGTGTGCGGCGGTTGAGTACACTTTGTTCGGAATGCTTAAAGTTGGTCTTCAAATTTTATGACTTTGTCGGCACTTTGTCTGCCTGTGTGTGTGCGTGTGTGTGTGTGGCTAGCTATGGTCCGCGGTCCGGCGTATACATGTGCGTCTGCCTCCGTCCATACATACATATACTCACACACACGCACACACAGACGCATATATATATATATATATATATATATATATATATATATATATATATATATATATATATATATATATGAGAAAGTAAACGTGTCCATTACACAAGACTTTGCCGCGAAATTTCCCATTCAACTATGTTACAACATCTATATTTAGTTATGGCTGTGTAATAATTTAGAGGAAAGTGTTAATTTTGTGCCTACAGCTTTAGGAAAACTTCGATTGCAATGTTAAAGCGACCCCCCTTACCCAGCGTATTTTGTACCCCCATCGGCAACACAGTCCCTAACAGAAGTAGTAGTATATAGAATAATATCTATCTTACAAATGCACCGACGTTAGTAGTTGCACCTTCCTACAATAGTTTGTTAAAATAAAAAGTAACACTTCCAGTAACTGTAACACCCTCAACAGCGATAGCCCATCCAGTAGTAGCAACACTAGCACAAATAGCAATGCATTCAGCAATAGCAACGTCAATAGTAGCACATCAATAACTAACGGGAACATCACCTCTAACAGGAATACTACCTTGAACCACACAGCACATCCAGCATCGGTAGCATATTTATTATCGCCACTACTAACAGTAGCAACAACACCGCTGTCAGTAGCAATATATTCAATGATTAGAGTACCTCCAACAGTGACAGTAAACCGTAGAGTAACCTCCAGCAGCAGCCATGCGCCTAACGCCAGCATCAACACAATTAACACTAGCAATGCATTAAACAGTAGCAATTTCAATAGTAGGAATTTAAACTGTAAGAATAAATAGTACCTTCACCTCCAGCAGAAATATATTTTACATTAGCCAAACACTCAGTGTTAGTGGCAATACCAGCAGTACTAACACAACCAACGGTAGTAATGCATTCAGCTGTAACAACGAAAGTAGTGGTACTTAAAACAGTAAAAATAAATAGTACATTCACATCCAGCAGCAGCAGCAACCCCCTTAACTACCAACCGTTCTTTATTGTGGTAGGGGTAGTGGCAACCTAGCAGTGCTAGAGCTATGCCATCTGTCACTCCGGTTTTGGGAAGGCTCGTTGATGGCGGACAACTCTGCCACCCAGCGGTATTAATGGCGAAACTCGACTAACAGAGCTATAGAAAAATTCATGGGCACGTCAGAATCCGTCTCCCTCTGACTGCCTTTGATTCTGCGTCTGGCAAGCAAGGGTAAATCAACAGAACGAAGATAACATAGTTGCTTCTGCGCATGTCGCATATACAACCGCCGTTTCTTTGTCTGTTCTGAGGTAAACCTTTCCCGACTTTGTATGCAACCGCTGAGCCCTGCTGCTATACGTGTCGGAGGGTGAGTCGATAATCTTGCAGGTCGAACGAATACCTACGACAAACCAAGGGGACGTTATGCAAACCCAATTCTCATAAGGCACGATCTTCGTTAACTGTTTAAAAGACCGATTTGCTCTTTGTAACAGCAACGTCTCCACTAATAGAAACGCTATCAGTAGTGGTTATGTGCTTATGTATTCAGTAGTATCAACAATACCAATACTAGTAATATAAGCTAAAGCGTATAAACAGTAACAATAAATGATAGCATCACCAGTATTAATACCTCCATCAGTAGCAACACTTCCATTATGGCCAACAGTAACAATGATTTCGACCGTATCAGTGGTAGTACAAAGTACATGAATATTATACATCATTAGAAGAATACCTGTCCCAGGACAAATAAAATGAATTCCCCAGAACAGTTTTGCACCAACATTTTGTCCCTTTTTCATGCTACTAAACTTTATGACTCAGCTACCCCGTACCGTATATGGCTACCGCTATTAAAGCGCCCTCCATGCGATGCCGATGCAGGCAATTTTTATAGTTACGGTGTCGCTGGGAGTCAACATAAGTTAAGTGTCAAACCTGCTTTCTCTGAATTTATTCATTTTTTCTTTGCATTCATGTTAAAATGTTGCAAATTGTCGATTTTTGTTTCTCTCGTTTTTTTGTTAAG
The DNA here is from genome assembly GCA_963556195.1 of Sepiola atlantica. NCBI lineage: Eukaryota > Metazoa > Mollusca > Cephalopoda > Sepiida > Sepiolidae > Sepiola > Sepiola atlantica. The sequence goes on from OY744538.1 coordinate 54,448,179, forward strand.
ACTAAACCTACCCTCTGGCCTGAAGGTATGGCTGTCTTTCTCTTATCTTATGTGTACTTACTTGCGAGAGGGTAACTTATCTTCAACTTTCTGTTCCCTCTGGAGTGTACAGTGAACTTATTCTATCAACACACACACACACACACTCATATATATATATATATATATATATATATATATATATATATATATATATATATATATATATATATATATATATATGAAAGTCTTTTTTTTCTTACCTGCGCGGACTCGGAAATACCCGACCAGTACACGGGCGCAGGCCATTTCCCCTCTCGGTGTGTCGGACCCCTAGACCTTGCTAGGTCATCCATCTAAGAGAATGAAATCTCTGACAATAAAACCTTGCTACTAAGCACTTACGTCGTGGTAGCAAACCGTTGCGAAGGGAGGTCTCCTTAGTCCTGATCGACAACCTTCCTAGAGCTGGAATCTCGAACAAAATATCCGGTTTGCAAATCTACAATTTCTTAAGGAGTAGATAAGGTCTGCCTATCGCTCGGCCTTTGCACTCCTTCTCTGTCTATTAGCCAGGTGCAGAGATATCAGTTGTGGGACGCTTCAAATGCATCCAGTGCCTGGCCTTGTTTCCTTACTAGGACAATGAACGCCTTTTCTCTCTTCCTGTGCAACTTTTGGAAGTTTATTCGTACTAAGTCTTACATGACAAAACTGGGTCGCTCTTGTTCCGACAGGTGAGGGTACAGGTTAGACAGCTTGTCTGGCTGCTGTTTTCGACTGACAGGACAGGAGCCCAAACTCTTAGGTAGCACTAAGAACGGCTGCTCCATCATCAGTTGTATAATACCGTAGTGCCATATCGCGTATGGAAAGGGGCCATGCAGTTATTCCCGGTGGGATTTCCTGAGGCCACAACCACCCATGAATCAGGTCGTGTCTAATGGACTGGTTGTGTGAGCTTATTGGCATTCACAAATATCCGGGGACTTAGAACCAACATCAACGACGTAGAAACCTTTCTCCTGACTAACTCCCCGGATATCCTAGCACTAAGTGAAACAACCCTTTAATTCTCAATCACCTCTCACCACTTTGACATGTTTGATTATCTCCCACTCTTACCATAAAGACTGACAAACATATGCAGAGGATACGAGTTTATGTTCGGAACACCCCCCCCTTAACTAGAGAAAACAGGTTGGAAACAGATGACCAAGACTACATGTGCTTTAGATTGACTTTACATCACAGCGTTAGTTACTTATATTTCTTATACCGTTGACCTTCGACCCAGAACTGTACCCTGCAAAACTCTGCCTTTGAAAGCATAGATAGAGCACTCTCACTCGACTCGAATGCCCAAATACATGTATTTGGGAATTTTAATGCACACCACCGTGACTGGTTGGGATTCTCCAGCTTTATTGATGCAGCCGGTAACTCTACATATAATTTCTCCTTAGCTCACTCCCTCTCTCAGACTGTCGATTTCCTGACCCGCATCCCCGATCAAGTAGACCAGCAAGCCTCACTTCTAGACCTGTTCTTGACCTCACTGCCTGAGGCTTGTGTGACGAAAGCCCATAGCCCGCTTAGGGATGCTGATCACATTGTGGTAATGATGTATATCACCCTAAACACTCGTCCAAAAGCTGATGAGCCGTTGCTCAAAACAACGAGATACTACGAGCAGGTTGATTTTGAGTCCATCAGAGATCACATCAGCGACGCCTTATGGAGGGAAACCTTCTCACTCCCTGCTGATAAGTGTGTAAATGCGTTAACTGAATTGGTCAAAACAGGCATTAAAGCAAGCTCCACTCTCTTCAATGGTTCACCTCGAAATATGCAGCTACCATTGCTGAGAGGCAGCAAACATTCCGTAGATTCGGCCGCCATAAGTCAGCTGCTAATAGACAGAAATTAATAGAGTCAAGAAATAAGTGTAAAGTAGTGATAGGTGAAGCTAATGGAAGGTATACAGAGATTACCAAAAAAACGAGCTCAGTCACAGAAACTAGGTATTCGCGATTTCTGGAAAACCTACAATAGTGTGGTGAACAATGGTCAATCAACGATTCTCCCGCTATCAAATCACAATGATGTCGTTTGCACGGCAATTGATGTGGCTGAACTACTTGCCAAGCGTTTTGCCTAAAACGCGATTTTGGACAGAGAAAACCACCCCATCCCTTAATTCCCATTCCGGACCGAGCCCACACTTTAAAACCTGGTCATCACTCCATCCCAGGCCAGAAACACCAGAAAAAACCTTGACACCTCCAAAGCTTGTGGGTCTGATCTTATACTTGTAATAATAATAAGGAAATGCTCTGCTGAACTGGTCCCTGTCCTCTCCAAACTCTACAATAAATGCCTAGCTGAATCTTGTTTCCCCGATAGCTCGAAAAGTGCCTCTGTGGTTCCAGTCCTACAGGTTAACTAATAGCTTCAAGCAACTAGGACTTCGTGCAGACCGGACAATCCTGAGACACAATCTCTGTGAGCTTTGTGGCGAAGTCCGCCCAGCCTGATACAAACAAAAAAACAAACCAACAGCAACAGTTCACCCCATCACAGATAAACTATCTCTCTTCGCTTGTTTTCTGTTGCCTTAATTTCAAATTCAAATTCAAATTCAAATTCAAAGAATGTGCCATTATTTTTACATTGTTGTGAATGTTCTTGGTTTATCGTCTGCTTTTTCCATCTCCTCGTTTTCATTCGTCTTTTTTATCTTTTATTTTTCTCTCACTCTAATATTTTCATAATCCATTCGTTTTTTTGTTGGTACCTCCAAAAATACTATTTATATTTAGTTGAATGGCCGAAAAACAACGATAATACTAGACTTTGGACAATAAATTTTAATTCTAGATGGAAATTATTTCCAAGTTACTATTTTAAAGGCTTTAAAATCACATACAAATTTCCCACACGGTAAACATCACTGCCGAGTTTACGTTTTCATTATCTAACATATAAAGTTATCTTGTTAATAAATAAATAGCATTTAAGCTGACACATCAAAATTTGCTTTTGATTAGCCAATTTTCACTGTTGTACGATGTCGTTGTCAATATAATGTCGTACTTTGCTATGGTTTATTTTTTAAATTACTTAGTTCATCTACGGATTAGCTCGAAAATCTTACCTAAAAACATTAGGAACTGTTCACCACTGGCGACTGGCGCTGTGAGCTTCCCAAGCATCGCATGAAGCTCCTCTTACCCTAAGAAGGCAGAAACCACCCTTACAATACTATATAAAGTTAAAATCAGACCACTAACCCCTGCATACGATACTATATTCAAATCACCCCATCGAGGAGCTACGGGAAATACTCGGAAGGAAATTAAAAACCATCCGGCGAATTGAGTGGCATAGAAAAAGAAGGAAAGAAAGATCAAGGAAGCGAGCCAATTTTGTTAGCAAACCTTTTGGCTTCGCAAGAAATTTTTATAGGATTAGCGCAGTGGGCAATTGAAAGCATCGGAAGGAGAAATCAACATCTATCTGCGACCCTGAAAAAGAAAATACATTGGGTATAAATAACCGTTTGATTCCTCAAGAGCCACTATTGTTCCCATTTGACACAGAACAGTCCACCTGGAAAGAGACTCAAGAAGTTGGGAGATCATCAAGATCCACTTCAGCACCTGGTCCGAGTGGGGTATCTTACATCGTGTATAAACTGTACAGAAATTCTCCAAAGGCTATGAAAAATGTTAACAATCATATGGAGGAGAGACGGGATCGTGAAGCAATGTAGATTCGCAGAAGGGTCTTGGATTCATTAAAGGTACTGTCCCAATTCCGTATTTTTTCCTTGCTTAGTATAGAGAGCAAGATCTGTTTCGGGTTATTACACGGAAGAATGTAATTCTCAGAAATGGCTATATTCATACATTAGTCCAGAAAGGCGTGGTTGCCGGTATTTCAGGCTACCTGGGTATACTGGAGTCCTAACACAACTCTCGGGAGAGGCAACGGAAAGTAGAGGAGACCGGAAAGTATTATTGTTAAATCTCGCAAATGCCTACGAGTTCATACCACACAAACTAGTAGACGAAGCCCTAAAGAAACATCACGTTCCCCCAACAGTATGCGAACTAATAACGTTAGTCATTATGCTATGAAGAATTCCGGCTGAGGGTAGTTTCTGGAATGATAGCGTCAAGATGGCAGAAACTGGAAAGGGCATGATTTCGGGTTGTACATTGTCACTGCCCTCTTCTTGTTGGCCATGAACATGCTGGTTAAGGCAGCTGAATTCGAATGCCGTGGCCCATTGTCCAAATAAGGTACGCATGAGCCCTGATAAGAACTTAGATGGACAACAATCGTGACAACGACATCAGTCATGGGAGTATGATGGCTTTTAAAGAGGCTGGAAGAGAATATTACATGGGGCAGAATGAATTTCAAACCAGCAAAGTCGAGGCTTCTAGTACTGAAGAAAGGCAACCTTGCGAAGAAAGTCCGATTTACGATCGCAGATGCAACAATACCTACCCTAAGTGAAAAGCCTGTTAAAAACTTGGTCAGGACTTTCAACAGTAGTCTTAAAGACACAGCCACTTTCTAGCAGGCTATTAAAGACCTTGATGAGTTACTGACACAAATAGATAGAGCGAGATTGCCCCGGATATTGTGGCCTTTGATTTTCTATGATTTTTCGTATTACCCCAGTTAAAATGTCGGAGAAAACCATCAGTAATCGGTTGAGAAGACGGCTTGGCGTACCAAAATGATTGCGGCCTTCTATGGTAACAAGGGAATTCGTCATCTGTAGATGTCTTTTGAAAGGAATTTTAAGGGTTCCTCTACTTTTGCTGCAATTGACTCTTTAACCCTGGGACCGAGGTGAGGCCCTACTTTGTTTTAAGAGTTCGTCGTTGGACCTGCATTCTTCTTCTCTCTTTTGGGGCATTCGATTTTCACCTCAGGTCTAACTATATATATATATATATATATATATATATATATATATATATATATATATATATATATAGAGAGAGAGAGAGAGAGAGAGAGAGAGAGATAGGTATGTGTATACATTTATATATTTTCCCGACCCGCTTCCCAGATCCTGAGAATCAGCAAGCCTCACTTGTCGATTTATGCTTGACAAAACTGCACGAGGCTTGTGTGGCGGATGCTCATAGCCCACTCCGAAACGCACATCACATTCTGATGATGGTTGATATTACCCTAAACCTCCCACCTAAACCTAAAACGCCGTTACTCAAAACGACTAGATACTACGAATGGGCTGATTGGGAATCCTTCAGAGATGTGATAAGAATCACCTCACTAAATAGTGCGCAAAGGAAGTAACGGTAGTGGTTAAAGCAGGCTTAAAAGCATATGTTCCCACGCGGAAATTCTATAGCCAGCCCCACCTTCCACAATGGTTCACTACGAACTATGGAGCTGCTATTGCGCATAGGCAGCAAGAATTCCGCAGCTTCAATCGCCTTAAGTCAGCTACAAATAGACAAACATTTATAGCATGAAGAAATCATTATAAAGTTGTAATAGTCGCAGCTACAAGTAGGTATATCAAGATCTTAAGAAAACGCATTGAGTCGCAGAAATGAGGAAATCGTGATTTCTGAAATACTTCAATAGTGTGGTGAACAATGGGCAATTGGTAATTCCCTCACTATCCAACCACCATAATATCGCTTGACGGAAACGGATGAGGCTGAACTGCTTACCTAGTGGTTCGCCTTAGACTCCACCTTGGACTCTTCAAACCAATCCGTCTCCAAGTTCTCACTACGGACAGAAACTACACTTAATCATATATGCGAGTACTTACTTATATTGAAACAGATACATACACGTTTCCAAAGTACATACATATATATATATATGCATGCATACATACAAACACATACACATGTATATAACTCTGCATATACATACACATACGCATACGTATACGTATACATATTAAAACATACATACACATACCTCTAGACTTACCAATCTCATCGGAAACCCCACAGATAGACGCAAATACAAAAATACACTTTTCAACATCCAGCATTAAAAGCATAACCAACTGCCCTCACGCAGGGACCACACGTATACGCATATAGTTTCAAATTCCGCCCATTTTACTTGTCTTCGTTACCGAGAAGGCTACCCATATGCATTCAGACATGCATGCCCATATATATATATATATATATATATATATATATATATATATATATATATATATAAATGTACAATCCTCCACATTCATATATGCATACAAACGCAAATGTGTAAATATATAAATACAAATATATACATGTATAATATATACATGTATATGTACGAAATAAAAATAAACTGAACCTATCCATATACGCATACAGACATGCAAACATACACATATACATACACACATATACACACCTACATATATGCGCATACACACCTATACAAATACATACACATATACACGATATATATACGTATATGTGCACATGCCTAATAACACACATAGTGGGTACATACACACATGAAAACACAAAAACACACACAGGCGGATACAAGTGCAACCAATCATAACATATGCTGCATACTGAAAGATATAAAAAAATATATGCACATACGTACACACTGATATATATACATATACTGAGATGTCCGAAATATATGGTCCAGATTAGTAAGTGATGTAGGGACGGTACCTCGCGTAGATCTTGGAGGCTGGCCATTTAAGTTTACAGGTTAAGGAAAGGGGTTTCTGTTTTTGTTCCTCTATACCCGATAATGCGCAGGAAATTGGCAATCGGTCGTATACCGATGATGCAAAAAAGTGATATGTGTGTGAGACGGATGCCCAGGTATAACATACGACCAATTCAGGGCAAAGGTCGCCCGATGATCGATTTTGATGGGATGGCCGGAGAGCCGATTCAGATCGTAAGATGACTTGTCTTATATCCCAGAATGAGAATCGTGTGATGCCGATGGATTTCCGGTTGGATTCGGAGGATTGGAGCCCGGTTGTGTTTGGTTCCAGATCCTGACCAGTCCCAGGGATGGGCGTTTGGAGAAAAAATCCAAGGATTGTTTTTTTCTGATAAGAGAGGAAGGTATGTTATATTATGAGGGGCCCCGTATGCCTAAAAGTGTGTAGGTCCACTAGTTTTTATTATGAGAAGGGGTGAACTTTGTCGAGCTCGGTGCAGGTCACGCTGACACGCACCGTAGGAACTGTTATGAGTCACTCGTGTTTTGAAAAACTATAACAAGGTTTCAAAAGTCGACGCCGGCACAGACAACATCGGGTCAGAAAAGGTCAGAAAACATGAGTGAACGAACATGTTTTGCATGACTCTCCCACGTGTACATCTGTGACGTCACCCCTTCTTTAGGAGAAATTTAGGTTTGAAAGTTAGTTACGGTCGACCTATCTGAAGTGCTCAGGAAGTGGGAGCAGGGAATCGAAAAATGTAATCGCTCGTCGTAATGGCTGGGTCTCTTGGAGATCCAGTAGTAATTCCCGTCGCATTTCTCCAGCAGGAAGAATGAATGAATGAGGACCACGGAATGAATGGAAGCAACCCCCCCCCCCCACATCGAATAAAAGACTTGAATCTCTCTGAGGAAAAATTGTCTCCGCGTTTCTCTTCTGCCTGTCGATAAAATTTATCCACAGATACCGATCACAACCAAAGAGACACAACGAAATCGACAGCACCAACGGCGATCACGACCAGGCGACGAAAGAAAACGTAAGGTAACTTTTTTATGCATAACATTTTGGTCCTAATCTGTAAAACGGAAAGAACTAAAAATCGAAAGATATGCCTAACGAACAATGTTAAATGAACTGTGTTTAATTTAAAAGAGAACTATGTTTAAAATGCGTAATTTGAAATGTTTAAAGAGCAGATGTTTTAACGAGAATTGTTGAAAATAGGTTGACAGTTTAAAGGCTTAAAAGTGCCATAAAATCGCCCTAAGGAAATCTGTATTAAAATCGCCCTGTTAAAAATATTGCTTGAAAGTGCCTTACGGAAATGAGTTAAAAAAAAGATTGAAACCGCTTAATAATCTTCTCATAAACTTTCGTTTTGTTTTCGGTTCGGAGAAGTTTTAATTAACAAGTGTTATGTAAAAAATGCCTTTTTGTGACCGTAATCAGTTGTTTGATTGGTTTAAGAGAACCCCGCGGTCCAGGCAAGAGTAGTGACTATGCAACACAGACATACACAAACAAATAGATAAACACAGCACTATATTGTTTATATATTCTTATTTACATCCATTCAACCCAAACCAGCCACTGAGACGTAAGGAGATACTATAGCATTAGGGGCCATATCGATAGAGACATCCTAAGCGGGATGTTTATTCACATTACATTTAAATTTCTGCATGTTAATACAGTCAAAGGATGATGGATCAGGGAAGAAATTCTAAAGGCGAGCAGTTTGAGGGAAGAAACTATTAGAGTAGAAAGCTTTCCGACATCTGGGGACCGCTACAATGAAGGTGTAGAATTTTGACGTTTGTCGGGTTTGTTGGGGGTATTTACGTTGAGGGGGCACCAGTGCCGTGAGTTGATCGGAGCACATTTCATTGAAATACTTGTAAAACAAAAACAGAGATAAACATCGTGGCGATGGGACATGGGTTGGACCGTGGTTGACAGTGCAGGACCTATCAAATTTGAGACTCTTTTTTAGACCTTGTCTAATAGAGATAGACTAGTGATTGATGCTCTAGCCCAGATGTGGCAACACTACTCCATGAACCAATGAATGGTGGCTTTGTAGAGATATAGGTTGTTTCAGTTGTAAGAAGTAGTCTAACCCGATAGATGGAGAACACCTTCTTTGAAGCAGCCTCCTCAATGTCTTCTATATTCCAATTCATGTTGCCTGTAAATGTTAGGCCGAGAAGTTTGTAATGATGAACTCTCGGGTAGGGGGCTGTTGCAATCGGTGGTTGAAAAGGTTTCTCATAATTGTAAAAGGAGATGTGTATTAGTAGCATTAAATGTTACGATCCATTTAGGTCCCCATTCCATTACTGACAGGATGTCATTTTCTAATGATTCAGACATTGCCTTGGATATGTGATGGTTCGCTTCGCCCACATTTCTAGAATAGAGCGTGGTGTGATCAGCAAATATACCCATGTCAGACACTATTTCATCAAGGAGGTCGTTTATGAATAGCAGGAATAATAAAGGTCCAAGGATCTACCTCTGGGGCACATCCGCATTCATGTCATGCTGTTTGGATATGCGGCCCTCGATGACAACCTGGAATTTTCTTTTAGCTAAGAAGGATCTTATATTTAATATTCGTCTTGTAATACCATAAGATTCAATTTTCATGAAAAGACTTTCATGCTAGACCTTGTCAAAGCTTCAGATATAGAAACATACATAAACTTATGTAGCATATAAACGGTTGTACCCATATGCACAGCCATATAACCACTCTAAACACTCATTAGTAGAAATTACAAAGTAAAAAACAAGAGATTAACAAAACCATAATCCTTAAGGTGCAAATAACCATGCTGATTTCTGGAATGGAAAAGATACTAATCAAATCTCAGATGAGATTAAAAAACCTAAAGAAACAAAAAACAAATGGCAAATTCTTCAGAATTACGAGATAATTTGGAAATTCTCTAGCATGTATACTTTATTATGTATACAATGAATTGCTTTATTGTTAAGATGTTTTCCTTTATCACGGAATCTAATAATTTAGAATTTCTCGTTAAGGCATATATAACATGGTATATTTAGAGATCTATATCTTCTCCCCTTGTAATTATTTCCCACGTAACTATTGACGGGTAAAATATATTATATTATATATTTTAGGGCGGAATTTAAAACTACACGTGTATGCGTGTACTTCCTGCGTTACAGCAGTTGTGTATGCTTATACGTCTGCTCTGTCATTTCCATTTTCCAAGGCCTGAAGAATTTCAGCTAGTTTGCAGTTTTTTTTCTAAAATATGATTTATTTTTGTTCCAATGCAAAGGAACTAATTGTTATGAATGAATACAGAGTTACGTCATTTTTTTAAGATAACGGTTTTTTTTAAATAATTCTGGCCTGAATAAAGTATTTTCTGAGAGGAACTAAATTGAATTAAAGTTTACTTTTCTTAACAAAATGCTGCAAAAAGCCACAAGAAAAACTGATGTGCTACAATGAAACATTGATTTTTTTGGAAGAAAGCTATCGATGAGAGGGTAATGATTAAGACATTGACTTGACTGTATTAGATATAAAATATAGATACGTATATAGACAGAAACAGTCTGATATAATAAACTATGTGCACAGTAACAGCATGCCAAATACGTGTGTGTATGTGTGTGTGTATGTGTGTATGTGTGTGTGTGTGTGTGTGTGTGTAGGTGTGTGTGTGTGTGTGTGTGTTCGGGGATGGGATGGGATATCTTATGTAGAATAATACCAGATCCAACAAAAGATAACCTTCAATTCTGGTTGATTTGAATCTAACGAAATCAACTGAAAAAAATATTCTCAATCAAAACTAATTATTAGTAGGTGTTTACCTTCCTAGCACCACCGCAGTAAGATGTGGCACAAGGCCGACAGGTGGAGATTATAGGCCAGCACACAGGAGGTAGTGCACTCTGGTCCTGCAAAAAATGTCTGAACAGCCCCGTTAACATTCCCCGGTAGGGCGCCTCGGGTGATTGGCATTAAACCAACACCTTCTCAAAGAGAGGAGGTAAAGTCTGGGAGGGTGGACCTCCTTGGATTACCCATGAAAATATGTCAGCCCGACAGAGCATGGCCAGAAGAAACGATAATAGCCCACTTTGAAACGATAATAGTCCACTTTGAAACGATAATAGCCCACTTTGAAACGATAATAGTCCACTTTGAAACGATAATAGCCCACTTTGAAACGATAAAAGTCCACTTTGAAACGATAATGATCCACTTTGAAACGATAATAGTCCACTTTGAAACGATAATAGCCCACTTTGAAACGATAATAGTCCACTTTGAAACGATAATAGTCCACTTTGAAACGATAATAGCCCACTTTCTGTCGGTCTAATTGTCGAGGACGTATCCTCGTATGAACAAAACTTACTCAGGCTGTGCCAGGAATTACTCAAAAGTGTCCAGTTCGTCTTATAAGCAGGTGCCCCCTTTCAGCACACGCCTTTTTCCCAGATACAAAATGCTGCCTCTCGCTTCACCTTCTCTCCCCTGTTCCCTCGCCCCCCCCCCCAAAAAAAAAAGAAGAAAGGGATTGTCTATTGTCCATCTGAAAATCAATTCCAGTATTTCGCTTCTTAATTGGCCTTAAGAGTGTTTGCCGTCCGATTTTTTTTAGTTTTGTATCCTGTTCTTCTTCCCATCTCAGAAGCTACCAGTAGAAATCGACCGTGTCGTTGAAATATTGATCAAGTGATCAGAAAGGACGATCTGCAAATAGCCAGAATATCGGTCGGTCACGGTCGCGAGGAAAAGAACAAGAACCGACATTCTGAAGAAGTGTTTATTCAATCCGTGCGTTTAACCTTGTAAATGTCATTTCAAACCTAAACGTGACTGCTGGATTGGCAGACGGGCAAATTTAAGTGTGACAGACCAACAAAAACGTTATTCCAAACTCAACTTTGACAGACCAACGAAAATATAATTCCAAATTTAAGTGTGACAGACCAACGAAAATGCTATTCCAAACTTAAGTGTGGCAGACCAACGAAAACGCTATTCCAAATTTAAGTGTGACAAACCAATGAAAACGCTATTCCAAACTTAAGTGTGACAGACCAACGAAAACGCTATTCCAAACTTAATCGTGACTCTCTGATGGACAAAGCTTCTCATATATATGCGAGGACGCATCTAAACTGAACGAGTACCAATTTTAGTTTCTTCCAGATCGGATGACCGAATTCTTTCTTTCATTTCGACTAAAAAAAAACAGATAAATTACAGAGTAACGTTGACTAGAGTTACCACCCCTTTTCGTTCTGTCTGCGTGTGTTCAACATCAAAAATGCAGAACTTGGAAATGTGCGTTTTACATCAACAATAAACATTCAAATGCAATCGGTTATGATAAACTTCCAGGATTATCTCCCTTAAATGAAACTTATAAAAAACTGATGATTCAAAGATGGCTGCCTTCAATGAAGCCACTATTCTGTGGTAATTCTTGTTGCTAATTCATCACAATTGATTGAAGCAAAACGTTGATTCCATTCAAATCTGCAGTTTACATGCACCACATAATTTTCTTTTAAACTCAGCCACATAATCTCTATATTAATATAATTGTGTGATACCATCTCGTGTACATGTGTGTTTCTCGCAACTGCGTCACTTACACATCAGTATTTATTTACTTTTAATCGAATATTTGTTGAAATAAAAAATGCAATAGCGTAAACAAAAACAAATTTTTAAATATCCTATTTAAAAAAATAATTTTCGTACGTAAAAATCCATCCGAGAGCACCCACTTACGGGTTTGAAAGAAAACATTTATTTGATATCCAGACCCAATAAAGACAGCGGTAGAAATACAGACGCACACGTATTTAAAGTGTGTTTAATATTTCAGAAAAGCAGATACCCAAAGCAAGACGTTTCCAAAATAAAGATATATTAAGATCCTGAAACAAAAATATCTTTGCTAAGACCCTAGACAATCAATGCCAAGTAGTTACAGTTTAAAAATGGATATTACGACTTCAAAACGTTAGTTTGAAATTTCAATTTATTATTTTGTTTCTTATGGCTGATATATTTCGAACTAAAATATTATAAAATAAATTTTGTGTTTTTATTTAAACTAAAGATGTTTAATTATTTAATGCATTTTTATTTTAATTTAAACGCGATTTAAACCCTTATTTTTAACATAAAAATTACATTTAATTTCAGAATATTTTCAATATCTAAAATTATTCATCCCAATAGTTCAGAAATGTAAATCATTAATTAAAAATTCCCTAGAGTTTTGGATTTTGAAAAGTTTCCAAGAGTTTAACCCAGGCAACACCGTGTAAATACAGATATCACTACAAATTAAACACATTACCGCTACTAGCTATATGTTAATATCTTTTTGATACGTTTGTCAACAAAGAAGCATCATTCTCGGTGTTCTAGGAGCTACAGTATTTCCTTAAAGGTCAACCCTTCCTCACCGTTGTAGAAGCCTGATAGTTTCAGAACGAACCGACGAACAGGGTGCTGGTAAAACTCCTGAATAGTAAACATCAGGATCTGTCATACTCTGGTCGTGTTTCCCCCTGCGTCTGTGGTAAGTAAAGATTGGTCAGACGCGGAACTACAAATAAATGGAGCGAGGATAATAACGTTGCCTCTGCGGATGTGTAACCTCCATTGCTTTGTGTGTTCTGGGCCAAACTTCCATCGACTTCGTGTGGGACCACTAGGCCTTTCTGCTCTAGACGTTGTGGATATTAACCTACAATTTGCAAGTCTACAGAATAGCTACAGCCAACGAAAAGGGCATCATGCCAACGAGAGAATACGAAAGCGCGATCTTCGTGTGCAGAAGTCCCATTCGTTCAAAAACACTACAACAATAGCAGTTGCAGTAGAATGGCCTTAAAGTCATCCCGCTCTACACCGCGATAAGGCTTGTTTTAGAGCTTTGCCGTCGGAAACTTTGGTTTCTGGCACCAAAGCAGATTTGACTGACACCTTGTGGTATTTGAGCCGTAACCTGGCTAAAAGTGTTTTGGTGAAATCCAAAGATGTCTGCACCAGGATTCGTTGGCCTCTGATCGTTCTTGGCAATCCGTCTGTGGACAATCTAAGGCATACAAGGACGTTCAGTCATCTACTGCAATGCAGGGTGAGGATAACAATATTACATGTGAAACCCCCACTCAATGCCTACAGAGGACGACCTTCTTGAATTAACTATTACATTACAAGTCTTTATAGAGTTTCGGGACGGACAAGGAATGATATGTCTTAGGTAGGTAACAGTGCTAGACAATTTGAGATGGGATGATGAATAAGATGTAGCAAGGGAAGGTTGGGAGAGAGGAAGCTGATTACATGGAAGGGGCAGGGGAGCAAAAAATTAGAGGCTTCAACCCAGCTCCTCAAGGAAGCTCCTTCTATGGATATACACTAACCTTCAGTAACCCAATATTGGGAGAAGGTGTGGATGAGATTGATTAAAACTGCATGGATTAAGGAACCGTTATACTTGTACCATAACTTATGCAACACGGAGACAACACCTCTTCGCTCATGTTTAGTAAAGGGCCATTGTATTTAATACTGGAGGGCTTCCTCCCTACACAATTATGTATGTATCCATAGGTTTATAGGACCTAATGCTTTTAATGATTTTCCAATCAAGGGTATAGAGGGTGTTGTTTTGTCTTAATAGACAAAATATGGGAAGCAAGACCTGTGCAAGTGTCAAGAAACTTAGTTCCATAGTCTACGCTTGATAAGCCCCGCCGTAGCGCACAAATATACGGCTTCATAAGAAAGGGGGCTTATAGGGGTAGGTGTAGGGATCCATAATCAATACCAATATCCGCACCATCAGTCTTAGTGCTAACATCCCCACTAGGATCATGTGTCCCTTAACTCTCATGAGCTATTCCAAAGACACAAGTTTTGATCATTGTAGTTACATTCAGGGCACTGAATTTGGGGGCCATTGAGTTTTGAGGCTCTATTGCTTTTAGCGTCATTTGAGCCTATTATTTTCTCACTCAAGTTAGGTTTAGTAGGAGATTCCGATAGTGTTTTTTTGAATAGTTTGCTATATTTATGTGGGGCTCTATGTTTGTCTTCGGAAATTTAGAAAAAAGCTTTAGGGATATTTGTTTGGACATTTTTATTGTGATGCGTGTAAAACTAGGCGCAGGTCTGTCTTCTATTTTCCCTATAGGACTCCTATATGTTGATTACTATTGGTACAGTTGGTTTTAGTAGTGTCTCTAGCTGGGATTGTCATGCCCATATTGTGGTTGATGATATTGGACTTAAATCCAGCAGGTGTTCGTTTTACTAATTGTCCCTTTAAGCTGCTCTGATGTATTTATATATTTGATTAGACCCTGGTTTGACCCTGACTTTTACAAAGCAGCATTATAATATTGGGAATTTTCCTCAAATATTTGCTTGTTAGGCGAAATTCTAGATATTCTATTAGCGACGTTTAGTATTATAAAATTAATAATCGATCTAGGATGGTTAGAATCCTTATGGACGTAATAAAAAGAAATGGTTAGACTTGTCTTATTGCTCGTAAGTTTTGGCTGGTAGATTAAGTGTTAGGAAATTAACTACTTTTCTATTTATGTCTATCGTTATTTTTAGATCGAAGTTCTTAAACAGTTTGTGAAGCTATTATATTTTCTATTAGTTGTTCTTATCGTGAAAATAACATAATCTCTATAAGGTTCCCCTCTATATCTATGATATCTTTAAAATGTTCATGTATCCCATTAAGTAAAAACAGTCCCACCTAATCAGTAACCTGTGCTGAGTCCGTGGATCCTGTTAAAATATTGAAATGCTCAGAGGTATCTTTTCTTGTCCAAAACTTATTGTCAAAATGGATTATTGATTTTCTAGCCAGAATAATTAAGTCGATTTTTTTTTAACAGAACAGAAACCACTACTTTATCAAGGCCGAGGCCACCCGTGGACAAGTGTTAATGTGATTTCTATTTATCCCCTCTCCAGAAGATTAGACACGAGTGTCATGTGGGTTTGATGGAAGCGTTTTCAGTGGAATTACTTGGATCTGAACCTGGCACACTCAGGTTCTCAGTCCTCTTTGGGGAACATGAAGGGAGCTTACCTGCGAAACGTCCTCGTGTTTGTCTGTCCTGTGCGCTGCAGATGAAAGAAAAGAATTCAACATGGCGTCCATGAACCTTTATTACGTACGGTTCACGCAGAGTCTCGCGAAGTCACGTTGCACGCATGCAAATTAGGTGTGCCTCAGTATAATAAAAGCGGGTCTCTTACCGTCTTAAAACGATTCGGTGCGAAGTAAGTGCACGTGTGACGAACGGTCAGATCTGCTTTGGAAGTTGACAGAGGACGTTGTGATCTACGGACAGAGTGATTTGCGTTTCTTTGGACCTTCGTTATTACTACATCCTCGTCGATACCAACTAAGCCACTGTGCCATCCCTATAAGTCGATTTCCGTAGGCGTTATGTCGAAAGATTTTTAATCAGGTGAAATGGACTGGTAATAAGAGTCGATGTCAAAAGCCAAAAATGTAATATTATGCTGGTATTTCAAAGTATTAAACCAATCGTAGACTTGATTGGAGACGTCCCAAAGGGGTACTTAACATTTTCTTTAATATTGGATATTACTTTATCCGAAATGTTTTTACTAACAAGACCTATATTTGATCTGGAAAGGCAAATTAGTCTAATTCATAAGTTATTGTTAAAGTATTCTTTGTGGTCCTTTAAATTTAACCTAGGAATGCATGGAGCTACTATTTTTGTATATTTATCTATCTTAAGGCCTTTAGTAAATATTTAGCTCCTTGGTTTATATAGCGAATGGAGTTCATGTGGGTAGTCTTCTGGGTTTTGTGTAGTTCCTTATACAGGATGGTTGTGTATTGCTCATAGGTCATGTTATGAAAAATATTTTTTTACCTGCAGAAACAATTATTTTATTTTCCTGTTGTTGATTAATTTTTCTAAAGAAATCATTTAGTCTCATATTTATTGTTTTTTTTTTTATTTTAAATCTTTAGTTAGATTCACCAGGTCTCTCTCAAAGCTTTCCAAAGCCTAATTCTTTTAGGCTTTCTATATGATTTCAGTTATCACTGGAAACAGAAGAGAACTCATTATACTTTCGTTGCAGTTTCAGTTATACAATGGAATTATTAGATAACTGTAAACACATTAAATCAAAATTTCAATCAGCATCCAGAACCAGTATTATCTTAATTTATATTTTTCTTCATATTATATATATATATATAAATATATATATATATATATATATATATATATATATATATATATATATATATATATATATATATATATAGGTCTTTCTCGAAATATATTATGGAACACGGTCACACACATTACATCACAGTGTTGAAGTCTTGCCTAATCAAGTAATATTTGATATATAAAAAACTTATTAATTTTTTTTAAAGAATATATAAAAAAATCACTTGTTTTTGTCTTACTTCTCAACGCCGACATATGTCCATTTCTTGCAATGTGATAGCCTTCTAAACCCTTCTCTCTCTCTCTCTCTCTCTCTCTCTCCATATATATATATATATATATATATATATATATATACGGCTGGAAATCAAAAGTAAAAATGTCCTAACTGACATCCCTAAGTATTTCTTTTAAATTGTAGAGGGCAACCTCAAGACCCCTATTCAAATACAGTAAACTTTTTAACAGAAAGTACAATTAGGCTCTCCTTATCTACAGTACATAACTTAGAACAACGTATAATAAAATCCAGTACAGATAAAATTAATAAAGCCGAAAATTAATAACATAATACTAATGCAATTGTTCAGATAAAAATATTTACGTGTTAGAAAATGTCTGCACGCACGACAGCGTTATATACAAATGTATAATTGGGCAATTATTTTTTATTCAAGCAATAGAAATAAGAATATCTCCAACAATATTAATAACAATAATAATAATGAGACGAATAATACTGACATGACTAGCTTTTCAAACTCACTTAGTACTAAAACCACATGCATAGAGACCACGTCAGGTGTTATTAAGCGAAGAATCTCTAAACATAAATATACATTCAATAATGTAGATGTTTCTTAATTTACATCATTATCTAATCATATATAGGATTTCAAAAATAAAAAATATATACCATATAATATTAGATGGCTAATAGTTAAAAAAAGTTAGAGCTTTGAGATAAATTTTGTAGGATATGCTTGGATCAGTCATAAGTAAGCATACTGGTAGTCTATTAAATAAAAAAGATAAGATCCTTTCTAATTGTATGCATAAGAAATGGCCAAATATAGGAAGTTTAAGGTCTTATAATCCCGTATTTGCTTTTTCCTTACACTATTTTAAGTCACTTACACAAAAGCACAAATAGTATCTTAGTATCCGAAACATAGCCACTCTCTTAAATACTGAAACACCTATTTTTGTTTATCTCGCACACCTAAGCAGTTTGAATCATACTAATTTCCACTGTAATTTATACTAATTTCCACCGTAATCGATACTATTTAATAATAATTAAAATTTTAGGAAAGCGACACTGAATTGAGAACCGATAGATATATATATACTTAGTTTACATGGCCTTTTGGCTAAGATCAAAGTGTAGTATCTGTTCCGATGGATACTGCACTCCATACTGGTGTTGTCTTGGCCTTCGGGTCTTGATTTACGCCGGTCAATGGGTCTGTCCTGTGCAGTTCTGGAAGGTCCACCTTCCCAGGCTTTGCCTCCCCTCTTTGGGGAGGAGTAAGTTTATTGCTTACTACCTGAGGCGCCTCTGCCGGGGAATGCCGACGAGGCTGCCCAGGCAATTTTTAAACCCCACTTTCCCGACCCTTGGGTCACATCTTACTTGTGGGAGTAAGATAAAAAAAACTGGCCTTGTGCCTAACTCCTGGAGAGGAGTAAATCAATACTCGACTAAATGATCCTCCATCAGAAAATGATTTGTTTTTCTAGTGTAGTCAAGGCATAACCCGAAAAATTAAAATGTCATTTATTCATGGTAGAATCTTCCTCAGATTCTTTCCCATTTAATAATAATAAAAATAAATCTATACAGAGATGGTCTCGTTTAAACTTCTTAGTCTACTCTTTTATATAAAGTAAACTGTTGTTTCCTTGTAACTTTGACTGCACTAGAAAATACAAATTCATCATACGCTACGAAACTCGCCACTTCATTCACCTACTTCATTCGAGCATCTTTCAAGAAACTTTCATTTAATATCACCCTCAAACATTAAATACTATTATTAGACCTCTATGTCTGATTCTTTCAAATACGTAATCTAAACAGAGGATAGCATACTCATTTCCCTCCTAATATTTTACTCCTACCACGCAACTTTTACGCACTGTAGATAATATTACATAAGGAACTAATATTCGAAACCCCGATTACTATTTTATTTTTAAATCATCAAAACATACTACTTATAACATAAGTATCATAAACTGAATAAGAAACGCTCGCTTCATAAGATTACACGAATAACAGAATACCAAGTTTGTGCCTAATGATTTCTTACTAATTCACTTAATTTTATTCACATTCTGGAATTTCAGAATCAATAAAAAAAAACACCTCAACTTTTCACCAAACTAGATTCAAAATTCAAAATGGCGTCCTCCATCCACTTCTCCCACGTTCGACGCCATTTTGCTTCCAATTCTTTCTCTTTTTTTCAAATCATAAATTATTATCATAATTTACCATTTAGTCCATACAACCTTTAGTACTCACATTCATGACATTTTAAAGGCTTAAACGTCATTTTCCAACACATAACAGCGCAGTCTTCGATTCAATTGTTTACAAGATTTGTACGGTAGCCCGTAAAGTAACTTTCTTGATGACGTTATCAGCTACAATTACTTTAGGTTCACTTTCTTGAATAGATTACCGGCTAGAATTCGTATCTTCACATTACTATTAGTGTTCACTCTTCACGGCTTTTCAGTACATTATTTACGCTACATAAATAACGTCTTCGTACAACAAAATTATTTATTAAATTCTTACGGCTCCATTAGATTTTTGTCAAATCCTCGTCATTGCATTGTCTTCATTTTGTGCGTATGTGTTTCTCATGCAATGTTTTTATTCCTTTTCAGTTTTACCTTTGACGATGAACAATAGACCTGTGTCTAAAATATACTATGCCTCGCAGTCTTGCTTGTCGATAAGAATTTACGCTAGCTATCCGATGATTTGCACACGTTTCTAAGAGAAATGCGCATCCCAGGGACAGCGCAATAAGTCGCTAAACATAGCTACTTTTTGATTAGTAATAGGTTCTTTTTAGTAAGAACAGATTTGTTTCTCTGCAAAATTGAATATTTGCTTAAATTTGAATTAGTTTCCCCATTGTCTGTTGGATTCTTTCTGCAGAGAAATGAAATCTGACTGCCATTTTCTGGTTTGCGATCAAGTGATTACCTCTCTTGGTTTCAGGAAACAGCTAATGTTTTTATTTATCGAAGTGTCTACAGACAAAGATGACAATTTCTCGAAATCGTCAGAACAATTGAAATTATCCTGGGAAATGAGTGGATGTTTTCTTTGTAATTACCACATCTTTATGTATGTTCAAATAGTTACTTAGAGTACTAATCCCCCTTTTTCTATTTCGTAAGGAATATTAACATTTGTCACTGAAATCAAGTTTATTTATCCTGGCATATATATATATATATATATATATATATATATATATATATATATATATATATATATATATATATATATATATATATATATATATATATCGAATGTTTAGATATCTATACTCGCCGTTTTCAGTGTAAATATCACTTAATTTCTCCGTTATCTTATGACAATCTCTCGTGGCTTCATGGGACTAGAGAAACGCTTACAGATTCAAAGTGTCTCTGTGACCGTCTGAGATTGGTATTTTCCTGCGCTGATGAGAGCCATAAGCTCGAAACGACGTCGACGTAGGTAAAATTTCAAAATATAATTTAATATTATTAGAACACCCTTTCAAGTAAAATTTAAAGTAGAGCACTGTCGGAAAGATTAAAAATAAAAATTCACCTAAAAAATACCTCAGTGCAATGCTCTGACTCTGTCGTTGAGTTCTATCGAATGTTTAGATATTTATACTCGCCGCTTTCAGTGTAAATATCACTTAATTTCTCCGTTATCACGTGACAATCTCTCGTGGCATCATGGGACCAGGTGAACGCCCTGTGACCGTTTGAGATTGTTATTTCCCTGCGCTGATGAGAGCTGAAAGCTCGAAACGACGTCGTACGTAGGTAAGATATTAAAATATAATTATATATATATATATATATATATATATATATATATATGTGTGTGTGTGTGTGTGTGTGTGTGTGTGTGTGTGTGTGTGTGTAATGAAGAAAAATATAAATTAAGATAATACTGTTTCTGGAAGTTGATTGAAATTTTGGTTTAATGTGTTTGCAGTTATTTACGAATTCCATTGTCTATGATAATGGGTTCCCTTCTGTTACTTGATGCTGACGAAGCTTTAAAAAAACTTTCTGACATATATGTACACAAAAGATTTTGTTGGTATTGAATGTATGAAACATGTTCACATAATAATGATTACGTCTTAAATGTTGTATTCTTCCGAATTATAATATGTGAGCTCTTACATCTGCAGTATTCACTGGTATCCTACAGATTTCAATTGCTTCACTTCTCTTATTTGTAGAATTGAGGTAGGTCATTTTCTTGTCTCATTAGGATACAAGTAAAGCAAAGCATTAGACTTTATTTAACACACAAACACATACCTAGTATCTTCAGTCTCTCTGTACAAGTGTTTGTCAGGACAACCTGACATGAGGATACTTCACCCTACACGTAAACCCTGATGAAATATTCAAAATAATATAGTATTCGAAGCAAACCTAAGTAAGATCCCTTCTACACGGCTATATACTGGCTCATACGATGAAAGGTGCACCTTCTCCGAGTAATGTTACCTCCCAAGCATGTGCTGTACTTTGCCTAAATAAAGTAATCAAACAATTTAATTAATAACAATAAGATGAAATTCAAAAAGTAAACCTTACAATTAAAAGATAGAAAAAAACTAAGACAAATAAAAGACAAACAAGATTAGAGCCTAATGTATTAACATCCTACCATCAATTGAAACCAGAAATGAAAGCGTGTCTCGCTACACAACGAAACATCAACCGGATATCGACGCGTCTTCGACAGCCACCAAAAATTAAGACATTAGCTGTGTGTTTTAAGATTTCCTCTTCCTTTCTCCCTTTTTCTTTTTAATTCCCCTCTTCTCTCCCACCCATATCCATCTCTCCTTCATATTCTCTATCCTCAATGAATTTATAATCTATATTTTTATATTCTATCTTATATTTCATTTTACTCCATTTCAACGGTCTCAAATCTAAACACGCGACTTTCCAAATTTTAAATTTCCTTTACTTTTCTTTTCTCCCTATTTCATTCCTCCCAAATATGATCTAAGGTATAGATCGGATGTTAACTCTGCCTGATGGAATCCCAGTTTATAACAGCTGTTGATCGATAACATCGACATGCCAGTGTCGCAGATTTTGTGCATTTCTGTATAAATAAGAATAATCACACACACACACACACATATATATATATATATATATTGTTTTATTTAACTTCAGTCGAAGTTCTCAGAACTCAACGAGATAGTGTTCTCGCATGCCTGCACAGCGGTTTGTCAGACAACCTGACATGAGGATACTTCACCGTACAAGTAAACCATGACCAAATATTCAAAGTAACATAGTATTCGAAGCCTAAATAAGATTCCCGCGGTTTGGCTATATACGAGAAATGGTGCACCTTCTCTAAATAACGTTATCTATTGTTTTCATTTTATTTCAGTATAAGGGGCTCTTCTCAGAGCTAACACTTGATTTCTGTATGAGATACATGGATATCTGAGTGTTCTATCAAGATGCCCTTTACCTCACGTTAAGTTAGTTATTACGTGAAGAACATTAATTTTCCTCTTTCAAATTAGTGTTGTCTCTAGTAACAGCACTAAGCTGGATACTCCACCAGATGAATTCTTGTCCTGCAATCCGATAGGACCAACAGACCACAAGAAAGATATACTATAACATAATGAACTTTTTAATTTGAAAGAGGAAAATAACCATGGCTATTTTGAAGATACTAACTACTGGGTATGTTGAAGATGTTGACTTTCCATTCCTTTGTACACCAGAGGCGCGTCCGTAATCTTTCGATTCTCTTGTACAACAGAGGTGTGTCTCTGAACTTTCGATTCTTTTGTACACGAGAGGCGGAAATGTACAGGACAAGTGGAATTAACTCTTCAAATATTGAAGCTGGAATTGAGATTTGAAAAGTTAAATGTAGACTAAAATTAGCAATATAAAGAGAATAATAAAAAATAATGAATTAGGTGATTCATTAAATAAAGTGTATCATCATTAGAAATGTGAATAATTCATGAGCAAATGCTCTTTACCACATTATATCAAGTGGAGTGTATTCTTTAGCGGACTCTTCTCAGCTATGGCATCTGCCTATATTTAACAAGGTATCAATACGTCACAAGTCAAGAATCGTTTTTGTGTTACATGCAAAGCACATGTTTTTTTTAATTAAAAAAATTAAACTAAACTTTGATATAACTGACTTAGATTCAACTCTCTCTAATTGTCAGCACCATTGTGTTCTAACTTCTATTTTTTAACTTTTCCTAATTGTTGTAATTTTTGCCTTTCTTTCAAGTGGCAAATAGATTTTAAAACATTTTCAATTTTTTCAAAAAGATTTTCTAAGTGTATTTTCAAAAAATATTTAAAAATTAGGTGATAAAGTGATAAAAGTTTAGCAATCAAGTCACTAAATCTTTGAGTCACTAAATCAAGTAACACAATCAGTTAGCCTAACTTGTCAATTTGCCTAAGTCATCACATTTTCTGCTGACTTGAGATGACTATTCTAACGAAAACTACTGCATAATTGAAAAAACAAATTATTTAGGGTGTTTTATATCATTCTTGTGTTAATCAAAATATCATTATCCAAGAAAAAACAATATATATGTATATATATATATATATATATATATATATATATATATATATATATATATATATATATATATATATATATATGTATATAGTCTCGGAAGTTTCTCAACCATTAAAACTATATAAAAAAATATATATATATAAAAAAACTTATAGTCTCAAGTCTTCCAGTGGAAAATCACTCATGTAAGTCAATTTATTTTTTACAGTTATTATATTAGTTAGTTTCTAACACTATTTTAAGGGATCATCAGTTGTTTACCATGAAAAACTGTTTCGGGAATTTATATATATATATATATATATATATATATATATATATATATATATATATATATATATATATATATATATATATATATATATATATATATTGGTTATTCATTTATATGTGCCTTTTAATGTATTGTTTTATTGAGAAAGTATGAACATTGCGAAATAAAAAAAATTGAAAAAGATTCGATTTTTATTATATATTTTGAATTGCTAATTGCAACTGAATAGACTTTAAGAAAAAATTCCTCTTTAGTTCGAGTGAAAAAGTAAAAAAGAAAAAAAGGATATATAAATTAAATAAATACGGTTGCATTTGAATTGTTTATTCGGCCTAGTTGTTGCGAATCTACACTGATTAAGCCTTTTCGTAACTGTTCATGATATTTTGTATATCATGAAAATATGCATTTTCCATATAGGCAGAAACAATTGTTTCATAACAAAGTGTTTTCAGATTAAATCTTGAATATTTTCTGAATAATTAATATTCCAGTCTATTATGAGTTCTAGTCATATTGTACGCTATTGAGCTACTGCATAAACTGTTGTGTGAACTTAATGAAATCTCTCCATCTCTCTCCTCTCTCTCTCTCTCTCTCTGTCTCTCTCTGTCTGTCTCTCTCTCTCTCTCTCTCTCTCTCTCTCTATATATATATATATATATATATATATATATATATATATATATATATATATATATACATGTATATAACTAAGTATCAGGCTTAATTTAATATTTTTCTTCTATTATTTTTAAATCAGATGTTATCATTCAACTTTCTAACCGGATACATGTTTATTAATATTATGACCTTGTCTTGTTGTAAAACGAGACTTTATTCTGTTTCTCATCACTGACGTCACGCAGTTCAGACGTGTAGAACCATCTAATTAAAGCATTAAGTGGACATTACGTGTTTTCTCTTAATTCCCGGCTTCAGTCTTGTCTGAATCTATTAAACTTGTAAAGCCTGTGGCCTTGTGAATCAAACCTTGTATCGAAGTTGTCGCTTATCAAACGATGTTCACGTGACCAATGGTGACCTTTTCTCATCAATATTGATCCGAAATCACAAGGACACAAAAATCAAAACAAAAATTATCTCTGATTGCAATTATGGATGCGATATCCCATACCAGGAATTGCATTTCCAAAAATCTCCATAGATATTAGATTATACGAATTGGTGATTGGAAAATGACGACAACCATTATCGATGTGGAAATGGGCTATGAAGCGTCGAAACACTGGGGTGGGTAGAGGGAAGAGGGATAGAAGAGGGGAAGAGTGGAACAGTCATTAAAAAAAACGTGTGATCCTAAAGGAGATCAGTTGCTTAGAAAAAAGACGGAAGATGATAAGTGAATTGAACGCGTGTCCACTTAGTTGAAACGAACAAGGTTTTACTAGTTTGTTTCCGATATGAAATGACGACCAGGGTCGAGAGTATGATAGGCTCGGAGATGCACAGCAGAGCAGCCCTCCCCCCAATATCAAACCCTTTCTCACCGTGATAGGGCTGGTGAAAACGTAGTAGTGTCAGAGGTATGTCGTGTGGAATCCCGATTCCTGGTAGGGTCACAGATAGCGGGAAGGTCTTGCAGCCAGCAGTATTAGGGCCGCAACCCGGCTAACAAGGCTCTGGTGAACATCAAGGAGGAGTCAATGTTAACATCCGTCGTCCTCTGATCGCATTTGCCTATGCGTTTGTTATAAGAAGGGGCGTGTCAGGATCGGAACCACAAATCCATTGAGATAGCAATGTTGTTTCTGCGCATGTTCATTCCTTTGTGTGTCCTGCACCAAACTTTCCCCGACTTTGCATGCAACCGATGGGATTTGTTGCTCGAGTTGTCGGTGGCAAAAACCTGAAATCTGGCAAGTTTAATAAATAGCTGCAAGCCAAGAGAATTTCATGCAGACCAGAAAACCCTGAGGCACGATATTCGTGGGCACTGTACACAAGTCCGACTCGCTCACTAACAATAACAACAACAACAACAACAACAACAACAACAAAAACAGCAACAACGGCAACAACAATGACGACGACAGCGACAATAGAAGCAGCAACAACAACCGCTATATCTCCATCTATCAATAAACGGCCTTCTTATTTTCGTCAGTATTTGTGTCCATGTAAAACTCCAAAACTAGAAGATTTAGACCAATGAAGCGTATATATCTAGATTAATATACTCTCTTCGTTGCAAGATTTTGAAAAGTATTAATATTTATATATTTACTTCATCATTTTTGCTGCACAATATTTATCCATTGTTCTAATCGTATCATCTTTTTTACCGACAAATACGAGATATGTATCGGACAGATAGACAAAAGGGAAACAAGTTGTTAACATAAAACATCTAACGTTTATTTCAATGTTGTCGATGTGCATTACCAACGTCGACTAGACATGATAGCATGTTATGGACGTGGACATGAATGGACCAGAAACATGACATAGAAACAAGCATCTTACATTAAAGTTTCAAAATCTCATAACAATATTGAACGCACGTGTTTAATAAGTAAACATGAAAAAGTGCAGTTCACGATACTAAAACTTACATGTCCCCACGCGGGTGTCTGTTCCACTGAGGGTGAGCAGAAAAAAGCACATCATGTTTGGTCAAAGCTGGGCGCTAGAAAGAGGTGGAATTCTAGTTGTGTTTCCTAATCGCGTTGTGGGCACGAGAATACAAAGTCACGCTACAGTAACGCCCGCAAAGTTTACAACCAAATATCTCTGAGGGAGATAACTTTGCTCCCTGCAGGTTTATCGAAAAAGTATATATGTAAACTTTAAATGATAAAGGTCTTTTGAAATTAAAATATATGTAATATAGAAATAAACAAAATAAAACAAGGACACCACTTCAAAATTTAAAAAATTGTTATGGACAAGAAAGCGTATAATTTCAGAGGTTTTAATCATGACCTTGTATATTGCTGATGCTATTTTGAATACAAAAGATGTGAAATATAATTATATAAATAAATAAATTGTAAAGAAATGAATTTATACTGAATTAGATCATTATTAGAGGGATGAGAATTGTTTATATTTTTAGCGCTAAGTTATCTGATGCTACCAATTAGATCATTTTTTATTCGCCATTGCTATCATTTTTATATTGTTGCATGGGACGATGATGGTGATCAGACCGATCACCATTATATTAGAGACATCAGACAAATATGGTAATGGCAGATAAATATTACGAAAACAAAGAAAGTTAACTTTGTAAATAACAAATAACAGGTTTATTAGACCGTAAAGGTACAAGAAAAATGTCACAGGAAAGATGCATGGTTGGGTGATTTCTTCAACCGCAGTGACGTCCACGTCTCGAACACAAATCGGTGATTTGTTATTTAGAAATGTAACTCCTGGATTATTATTATTATTATTATTATTATTATTATTATTATTATTATTATTATTATTATTATTATTATTATTATTATTATTATTATTATTATTATTATTATTATTTACTCACAAATAGTTTCCAACAAGCTATTATCAATGATTTATCACTGACAACAAGTGGTGTTCCCTGGAGTATGAGTGACAAAAGTCTCTCCAGATTTCCAGTAGTCTCCCCCTCTTTTGATAACTGCTACAACGGAGTTAGCATTATCGCAACAGCTGTTTACCATTGATTACTCGCTTGAAACGACTATGTGTCTTCTCTGGAATTTGAGTGCTAATAACCCTAACCCTCAATGTCTTCGTACATTTCACACCTTTCTCTCCCTTCTCGGTCTTTCCATCCTTTTTAACCCTTCACAACCATTTTATGTGCCACCATGTTTGTTTTCTTTGGGGGGGGGGGTCAGTTAATGAGATTTTTGATAGTTTCAGTTCCCTTGGACTCCTGATGTTCTTTCTGGGTTTTGTTTTATTTCTATTTCAAGTTACATGTGGCGGGGCAGCGTTCGTAGTATTGCGAAGTTTTTGCAATAAATGATCATTTTTCAGATCAATGGCAAACTAAGGTGGGCGTGGAGCTACAAAAAAAAAATCCTCCGTTGCAGCTTGTTTGCTGAGGAAAAACTGAACCGGCTTTTCTCTCCCCGCCGGAGCCTTTTAACAATGATAAGGATTCTAGGATACCACGTGACTATAAAAGACACGTGGTATTTATCTTCATCTTCGTTCTATCCTAATGTCAGTGCCTGAATACATTTAATTATAACAGTAGTTTATGTGAGTTAGTTTCCGCATTCGAGGATTTTCCTTAAGATTTCGGCTGTTCTCATCGTTGCCATCGGTTATTTGGCTTAATTTTCCCTTTGATTCCAATAGTTCTCCTGGTTTCTCGGGATTGTTCCTCGTGTTTCTACAATTATTCTTATTATTATTATTATTATTTTTATTATTATTATTATTATTATTATTATTATTATTATTATTATTATTATTATTATTATTATTATTATTATTTGTACTCACTAAAGGTCATAATCAGTGATTGCTCACTGATAATACCTGGTGTTGTTCCCTGGAGTCTGTGTGACAACAAGTCTCTCCAGATTTCCAGTACTCTCCACCTCTTTCGATAACTATTGCAAATGACTTACCATCGATTTATCACTGGCAACGAATTTCAGTCGTCTCTGGGATTTGGATGGCAATAAGCCCCCCCCCCTCCAAGGTCCTAGTCCTCTCCGCACTTTTCCAGTGGAGTTCTGGTCACTGCTCTCCCTCCTCGGTGTTTCCATTCTTCTTGACGTTTCATGACTATTTTGTGTGGTACCAGCCGAGGCGGCTTCAATCATTTTTGAGGAGGGGGGGGGTAGTTTATGAAATTTCTTGTATTTTCTGTTCCTTGGTTTCATGCGATGGTGTTCTTTTTGTTTGTTTCTTTGTTTCCTATTGCAACTCTAATTGACTGGTTAGCATACGTAGCTTATGTGGTTTGATTTCCGCATTCAAGGATTTTCCTTAAGATTGCAACTGTTTTCATAATTGTCGCCCGTTGTATGTTTTAAGTCTCCCCTTTGATTACAATTTGCCCCAGCCTTTTTTTCTCATTTTTTCCGGGAGAGTTCCTTGTGCTACTACGATTATTTGTATTATACTCGATGTTCCATATCCCTTTCAGTTCTTTGGCAAGTTCCGTGTATTTGCTTCGTTTTTCTATCTCCTTGATCCTCTTCTCTGTGGTCTGCTGGTAGAGCAAAATCTACGACTTGGCAGGATTTTTTTTGTCCTGTCGATTATGATAAGATCCGGTCTCTTTGCTTGTATGCGTTTATCTTTTTGCACCTCCATATCCCAGAGGATTCTGTGATTTTCGTTTTCCAGTACTATATCTGGTTTATGTTTTACCATTTTTCTACGTGTTCGAAATGCAGCCGTTTTCATAGTACCCGGTGTACTTCTTTCCCTACACAGTCGTGTCTGTTCTTGTATTCGTGTTGGGCTAGTTTTCTGCATTCATTTATGTGATTTACTGCTTCGTCTCTTTGTCAACACAGTCTGCATATACTGTTTCCTAGGTTTTATCTATTTTAGCTTTAATGTAGTTTATCCTAATCGCATTGTTCTGTTTTTCTTTTCAAGTGTCTTTTTTCTGAGCATTGCCAAGCTATTTTCGTGAGTCTTATCTCGTATCAGTCTTATCAAACGTCCATGTAGTTGTTTTTCTTCCCACTTTTCTTTTCTTGTCTTTTTGTTTCTGATTTCGGTGCTTCCTGAGTTGTTCATTGCGACGGTGTCTCTTACTGCGGTGATTATCCGTTCTGTGTTCTGTATTATGCATTTCTCCAGCTCTTTTCTGTCTTCCACACCGTCTCTATACTTTATCCCCTCGTTTCTTTTCACGTAGAGCTGTCCATATCGTCTTTTGTATGTAGTGCGTTGTGCCTGATCATTAATATTCTAGTCCTCTGGTCAAGGTTCCTGAGTCAGCCTATGAATGGTCCAGAGTATCTTATTAGTGATACTGCCCATGTGTTCATTCTTTTTACTAGATTTCTGCTACATAATTTCGTTTCTAAGTGTTTTCTTGTTCTTCGTAAATATCATTTTCCAATCTTCTCTATCATTTCTGTAGATTTGGTGGTGTCTGCTTCCAGAACTCACAAACATTTATAGCTATCCTAGTCCAAAAGCAAAGAAACAAAAAGAATGGCGGAAGGTCAGTAGAGTTGAGAGGTGTAGATAAAGTCCTCTTGTTAAGAGGTGAAAATAAAACTTCCTGTTTTTTTAAGGAGACAGCAAAATGGCGAAATACTTATTTATATGAGATATGTAGATCAAGTATTTTTGCTAGGAGGTGACAACAAATCCTCCTGATTTTAAGGGGGAGAAAGCAAAATGGCGGAATGCCTGTTTATATGAGAGGTGATTTGAAAATCCTCTTAGTAGAAGGTGTGTCAAAAGTCCTTCTGTGGAAGGTGAGATTAAAATTCCATCCTGTTGTTTCTAACCCGATGGTTGATTAACTCTCTCTGGTATGGGAAGCATGTACCAGTGGTCAGGAGCTTATCCCAAAAAATGATTTTTTGTATTTTTCTTAAGGGTACTCACATACCCTTGGACTGGTAAAAGGGTTAACTGCACCCTTGTAATTCCAGATCAGAGATCACCCAGCCGGTATTAGTTTTGTTTTTTACGGGTGTCTGTCATGTCTCTACCGTTTCTTAACTAATGTAATATGAACGTATGATTTTCTTTTATAATTTATGTAATATGATTGCACGATTTTTGTTTTTTGAAATTTATGTAATAAATCACAAGTTAGGCATGTGAGGTGTGTGATAATATGGACGCCCCAAGAGCCGAGGCACGGACAAAGGTAGGAAGTGACTTATCAACGCACACAAAAGAAAGTGCGGGAGTGGTCAAGTTGTTTTATTCACAGGGAAATGGCTTATCTGTGACAGACAAAAAACTGGAGTTGACGAATTGGCGACTTGGATGGAAGACATTCAGTTTGGCGTCAACTGCGGGCGAAAGCAGATCGAGCCGAGCAAACAATGATATGAACTGAGTAACAGTGGTGACTTTGATAGACGAATTATCGCAGTTTTGAGTCAACTTTGGTCGAGAGCAGATCGGGCAAAGTCTTGGCGGATGAAGAGATCAGCTGACCACTTGAGTAACGACAATGGGGGCCTCGACAGTCCGCGGCGATGTCATACACACTCAGTTTCAACTGACTTACAGACAATGCATCTAAGTTTGTGTTTATCTTTTGAGTTGCGTTGTTTGTTTTTCTAAACTTATAAACCAGTGCTGTGCTTCCGATGCCATAGATATTTTCATTTTTCTGCTTTTTACCTCCTTCGTGATATTTTAAACTATGTATAACAGGTTGAGCGTCTTTCTATTTCCTTTCCAGTACCCTTTTTGTTCTTCGGGGAGCAGTCTACGATTGTTAAGAGAGTGGTAGATATGCTATCTCTGTTGTGCCGTTAGGATTTTCCACATAATTTGTTAACAGGTTCTGTAGTTGCTTGGGGCCGTTCCCTCTTCGGCGTCTTTTTGTATTAACGTAGTTCTTCCTTTGGTCATCTATTCTGGTATTACGGATACATCCTCTCAGTTTTTGCGTCAGTCTTTCATGTAAGGATGTGAATTATTTAAACCAGTATGCATGTATTCCATCGTGGCCTGGCGCTTCACAGTTTGCAATTTTCCTTAGAGTTATCTTAAGCGTTTCTTCGTTAATTTCTGTTTCGTTTCCTTCTCCAATTTCCTAAAGTTCCTCTTTCACGTTTTCCAGACATTTGTCATTTCTGTTATGGTCTTGAGGCTCTCCGCATATCTTGCTCAAGAAGTATTTTGTTTCTGTCGTGTCCGGTTGTTCTTTTTTCGTTATTCCTTCGTTTACGTTTGGATGAAACTGTCTTTCATTGTTTTAAAAGGTCCTGTTTTATTTGCCATGTTCCGATTTCTATCTCTATCGTCTATGTCCACTTTCTGTTGCTACTATGTTCTTCATGTTTCTTATTTAGTCTCTCCGTGTGCGTCAGATTTCCGCTCTACCATCGTGTCCTCATCTCTTCCATGGTTTTAGCCTCTTCTTCTTCTCATCATCATTATTATTATTATTATTATTATTATTATTATTATAGAAATTTTCGTCAATCGTTCCGCCATGCTTCAGTTTGAAATAGTATTTTCATTATTTAAGGCGCATATTTTAATAAAATTTCGAAACAAATCAAATATGTTTTCGATAAACTTGAATGGAAATATTTTTTTCTCAGAACATGGCTGGATGTCTGCCAGTTATTCATCGTTAAATAGAATTAAACATTGTGCTTGTATTCGAAATGTTATTTAGCATTTATATATGATCGCTTTGGCTGGCTTTACTTTATATATTAGATGCGTCTAAGTTTTCTTTAAGAGTATTTGTCTGTCGGTCAGTCTATCAGACTTCAGTTTCAAAAGCCGGTTTCTTTGGTGTGTTACGTTCAAGTGTGAAATATCATTGATATTGGCCTGTTCCACTAAAGTTAGAAATAGCACGTTTTATGTTCTGTCCCGCTGATTTTCAATATAGCACGTTCGTTGGTCTGTCACAGTGAAGTTTGATATAGGACGTTCGATGGTCTATCACAAGGAAGTTTGATATTTCACGTTCGTATGTCTGTCACAGTGAAGTGTTATATAGCATGTTCGTTGGTCTATCACGGCGAAGTTTCATATAGCACGTTCGTTACTGTTAGAGCATAGTTTCATATAGCACGTTCGTTGGTCTGTCACGGCGAAGTTTCATATAGCACGTTCGTTACTGTTAGAGCATAGTTTCATATAGCACGTTCGTTGGTCTGTCACGGCGAAGTTTCATATAGCACGTTCGTTACTGTTAGAGCATAGTTTCATATAGCACGTTCGTTGGTCTTTCACGGCGAAGTTTCATATAGCACGTTCGTTACTGTTAGAGCATAGTTTCATATAGCATGTTCGTTGGTCTGTCACGGCGAAGTTTGATATTGTTTCAGTGATTTTATTTTCAATCGGCTTTTTTCACCAATGTTTCTTTGTTTCAATATTATTTGTATCAGTACTTTTAATTTGAATTGTTTTGTTTCAATGTTTTTTTTTTGTTTCAATATCTTTTTTTCTAAGGTTTTGTTTCAGTGTTTTTGTCTCAATATATTTTGTTTCAATGTTGTTGAATGTTATTTGTTTCAATGGTTGTTGTTTCAATATTTTTGTTTCAATGTATTTTGTTTCAAAGCTTTTCTTTAAATGTTTTTAGCTTCAATTTATTTTGTTTCAATATATTTCGTTGCAACGTAATTTATTTCAATGTATCTTCTTTCAATCTGTTTTGCATCATCATCGCTATTTTTAGTGATCAGATAGTATTTTGCATCCGCAACTGAAAGCTTTCATCTTTCGTTTTATTCGAGTCACATTGAACCGATTGGAGAAAAACACAAAAACGGACATTTAATTTGCGCGTTCCAGACAGAAACGTGACAGAGCGATGCGCGAATGGACGGATCCTCTAATAAAGATTCGTGGACGCATCAAATAATGCTCTTTCAAACTTACACGTGAAAGATTGACAAAAGATATTTTTCAAACTTGAGCCAGACCGACGGTCGAAGCCTCTTATATAAACGCTAGGGCGCATTTTAAATAAGCTGAACCCATTCGATCTGCGCGGTTAGCAATGCAGACGCTTATTCGAACTTAAGCGTGATAAACTGACCAACGAACAGGGCATCTAAAGTATGATACCTTAATTAAATCTCCGCGTTTAGCGATTAAAATACTCAAACTGAAGCGTGAAAGGCAGAAATATATTATTATTATTATTATTATTATTATTATTATTATTATTATTATTATTATTGTTGTTGTTGTTGTTGTTGTTGTTGTTGTTGCTATTATTATCATTATTTATATAATAATAATAATAATAATAATAATAATAATAATAATAATAATAATAATAATAATAATAATAATAATAATAATAATAATAATAAAGCCGAGTCAATCAATGTTTATTTACCTGGGGCTTTTATCGTATATATATATATATATATATATATATATATATATATATATATGTGTGTGTGTGTGTGTGTGTGTGTATAGTGTTGGGAATCGGAATTGAGAATCGGTAAAAATCGGAACTTTTGGAAGTATCTGAATCGGTATCGAAATCGGAAAAGTTTAAGCCTTATTTCCGATTCCAAAATGATTGTTTTTTTTTAATTAAACTTAATTTTCCATTGCGGGTACTAATGATAAAATGATAAATATTTATTGTTTTTAAACAACCAGTAAAATAAAATGCATACATCATAATAACATAAAAACACGATGTAAGTAAAAAAAACTTGTGTAAAAAAGACAAAAAATGAAATGTGAGCTTTTGTCCAGTCTTTCAGACCTGACAAGAAGTAACCAAAAAGTGTGTGAAAAACCTAGTACATTTTAAAAGATTTGGTTGAATTAAGGATAAAGTAATTAGTGAATTTAAAGATTTTCACGGCTAATCTTACTCTATCTTACTCTTTGGTAAAATCATTTCAGTCACAACAACACCACATTTACCATCCCATGCAGAGGGGTCCCCCCCCCCCCCGAAAACGGGGCTACCTGTTGGCCATGGGTAATGACCTGTGATGCCTTAGGTTGCATAAATGGTCACGTGATTTGCAACACTCTACTTAAGTCCTTACTTCGGCTAGACGGGAGGCCCGATTTAATCAATTGGCCAGTTACGTCTTGCCCTAGCACTTATTCTATCTGTTTCTCCGATCGTTAACAATATTGAAATTGATTAACTTCGTAGTTATCAATCCTCACTCCAGTTTATAAATAAGTGCTAGAATGCGGTGGCAAGGGTTAATCAACTTGAAAGATAAATGACCATAACATGGCTTTGTGTCCCGGATGTTTCGCTATAAATGGGTAGAGAAATCGATAGAACACGGGTGCTTGTGATCGAGTTGAGTATACCATTTCTGTAGCCTTGTCTTGTCAATGCGATTGGGTTTCTCCCTTGGCAATTCCCATAGACTTTGAGTCGAAGTGGACTCCGTGTTGGGTAGAAATCAGGAATAATGAATTTAAAAAAAACAATTCATGGCTCCTAAGTGGACCACAAAAAGAATGCATAGGGATACAAGCTCCCCAAACGAGAAGAAGAAGAAGAAGAAGAAGAAGAAGAAGAAGAAGAAGAAGAAGAAGAAGAAGAAGAAGAAGAAGAAGAAGAAGAAGAAGAAGAAGAAAACGACCAAAGTAGATTCCCAAGATTTATTGTACTGGAAGCATTAGAAGAACCAAATCTTGCTACCTTATCTCCTTTCGTCATTGAAAAAATAAGTCCGGCTAATATGACGCCTAAGCTTGTTAAAACATTGGTCAATGGAAACATACTGGTCGAAGTTGAGAAAAAAAGACATGAAAATTAACATTTTTCACAATAAAGAAATTACATAATACCCGTATAAATACTTAAATATTTCAAAAGGAGTAATAAGAAGTCAAGAGCTCTCCTGTGATATAGAAGAAATAAAAGAAGAATTGAAATCCCAGGGAGTAATCGAGGTGAAGCGAATCTCTATAAAAAGAGAAAACGAGATTATCCAAACAAATACACACGTGATGAGATTTGATATGCCAACAATTTCATCAAAAATGAAGATAGGATATACAATTGAAAAGCTTGAACAATATATCCTTAATCGTCTTCGGTATTACAAATGCCAGAAATATGGACATAACGAAAGCAAATGTTTATTTACTCCTCGCAGAGTTAGGCACAAGGCCAGTTTTATCTTACTCCCACAAGTAAGATGTGACCCAAGATCGGGTCGAGCAAGTGGGGTTAAAAGCCAGCGCTCGAGAGGTGAGCACTCTGGCCATTTAAAAATTGCCTGGGCAGCCCCGTCGGCATTCCCCGGTAGGGGCGCCTCAGACAGTAAGCAATAAACTTACTCCTCCCCAAAGAGGGGAGGCGAAGCCTGGGAGGGTGGACCTCCTAGAACTGCACAGAACAGGCGTGCAGTATCCATCGGAACAGATACTACACTTTGATTTTAGCCAAAAGCAAATGTAACGGAAGAAACGCATGTGGAAAATGTGGGGGAAAAGACCTTGACTACTCTATGGATGAGTGTAAAAATGCGCAAACTGTGGTGATGACCACCCAGTTTATGGCAAAATTTGTGAGAGATGGAAGCGGAAAAGGAGATATTGACAGTTAAATACACTAGAAATATTTCCTTCCAAGAAGCAAAAAAGGTCATTAAAACCATTACTAGAGAAAATACATATTCTTAGGCTGTGTCCCTGGTGGTGAATAATGAGGAGGACAGTAAATACAAAAAAAAATAATAGAAAGGTTGCTTCAGCTTGGACCGGGAGACTGGCAAGCTTAGTTTTTCTGTCTCTTTGATCCTCAAAGACATAGCAAATAGTCTGTGGCCTGCTGGAATGGCGAAGTCTACGATTTTGCAAGAGTTTTCCTTCTTGTCAATTATTATAACATCCGGTCTTTTGGCTTGTATGAGTTGATCTATTTGTATATCTATATCTCAGAAAATGTTGGGTTTCTCGTTTTCCAGTACTGTTTCTGGTTTATATTTGTACTATTTGTCCGCGTATTCGAAATTCAATTGTTTGAACAGTTCTCAGGGTACTGTTTTCCAACACAATCATGTCTGTTCTTGTATTCTTGTTAGGCTAGTTTGCAACATTCACTTATTATATGATTTACTGTTTCGTCTCTTTGTCCATACAGTCCGCATCTACTGTTTTTGTTGGTTTTATCTATTTTAGCTTTAATGTAGTTTGTCCTACCTGCATTGTTCTGTGCCGCCATCAGTAAAGATTCCGTTTCTCTGTTCAAGCGTCCTTTTCTTAGCCATGCCCAGCTATTTTCGTTGGTTTCTTCTCTTGTCAGTCTTCTGAAGCGTCCATGTAATTGTTTTTCTTCCCACGTTTCCTTTCTTGTCGTTTTGTTTCTGGTTTCGGTGTTTCCCGAGTTGCTCGTTAGAACGGTGTCTCTTGCTGCGGTGATTAGCCTTTCCGTGTTCTGAGTTATGCATTTTTCCAGCTTTATTTTTAGTCTTCCACACACTATTCTATACTTACCAGTCCTCTTCCACTTTGGTTTCTTTTCATGTAGAGTCTGTCCGTATCGTCTTTTGGGTATAGTGCGTTGTGCATGATGATTAATTTTCTAGTCCTCTGGTCAAGATGCCTGAGTTCTTTTTTAGTCCAGCCTATGAATGGTCCAGAGTATCTTATTGGTGATACTGTTGTGTTTATTTCTTTTACTAGATTCTTGCTATATAATTTCGTTTCTAAAAGTGGTCTTTGTTCTTCGTAAATATTATGTTCCAATCTTCTTTTTCATTTCTGTACTTTGATGGTGTCTGCTTCCAGAACTCTCAAATATTTGTAGTTACTCTGTCGTCTTCAGTTTTCCTCTTTTCATTTCTAGTATTCCGAATTCCATTTGAATATCTTGACTGAAGATTTTGGTCGTATTTATCAGCTTTTCTAGTTCCTTTTTACTTTTTGCAAATTGTTCCAGGTCGTAGATGTACATCAGATGGGTTACTCTTGGTTTTCTGTCTGTATACTTGTATCCGGCATCACATTTTCTGAGTATGTACGGCATCATAACTATTATAAACAGTAGTGGTGATAGAGAGTATCCTTGGAAAATGCCTCTCTATTTTTATATCAGTCAGATATTTTCTTCCGGCTGGCAGTTCTAGTCTCCGTTTTTCTATTGCTTTCTTAATAAGATCAATAATCTTGTCAGGTACTTTGTATATTTTTAAACATTCAATTAACAATGCTTGAGGGATTCTGTCGTAAGCTTTTTTGTAGTCAATCCATGCCATGGATATGTTCTTTTTTCTGTTTTTCACCTCCTTCAAAATCGTTTTATCGATGTATAGTAGATTATGCCTCCCTCTTTTCCCTTTTCGGCATCCCTTTTCGGCATCTCTTTTGTTCTTCGGGGAGTAGTCCACGTTTGTTCAAGTATTTGTAGAGTTGTGCCGTCAGGATTTTCCACATTGTTGATAAACAGGTTATTGGTCTGTAGTTGCTTGGGATCATTCCCTTTTAGGCATCTTTTTATATTAGTGTTGTCATCCACTCTGGTATGTCTGTTTTGTAGATACATCCTCTCAGTTTCTGCGCTAGCCTTTCATGTAGGGTCGTGATTTTTTTAACCAGTATGCATGTATTCCATCGTGGCTTGGTGCTTTCCAGTTTACCATTTTTCTTAGGATTGTCTTAATTGTTTCTTCATTAATTTCTGTTTCTGTTCCTTCTTCAATTTCCTGTAGTTCATCTTTCATGTTTTTTAGTCACTTGGCATTTTTGTTGTTTTTTAGGCTTTTCCTATATTATGCTCCAGAAGTGTTTCGTCTCTGTCGGGTCCGGTTGTTCTGTTGTTGTTCGTTCCCCGTTTACGTTTTTGTAAAACTGGCTTTCATTGTTTTCAAAAGTCCTGTTCTGTTTTTGCTGGTCAGATTTGTATCTATACTGTGTCAGTCTTTCTTCTATTGCTGCTATCTTTGTTTTAATTCTTCATGTTTCTTATTTAGTCTTTCTTTGTGAACCGGATTTCTGCTCTACCATCGTTTCCTATTCTCTTTCATCCTGTTTACGGTTTTAGCTTCTTTTCCTCGGACATGATTAGTTTGATGTTTTCCACTTCTATTGCTTCTTCCTCAGTTAGTTCTGTAGTTTCATAATCTTCACTCTCTTCAGTTTCAGTGTGTACGTTTTGATCGTCTTCTTCCTGGGTGTTTTCGTCAGGTGGTGTTTTTTTATCTATTACGTCATTAATCTTATGTCTGATTTTCCGAGAATCACTCTCTCTTGAGTATCTGCCTTACTTGCTGTTCCGTTGTGTGGTAGTCAGTAGAAATGTCCCACTGATCTCTCATTCGTTTTCGGTATCCTCTTTTTGTTGGGTAGCGGCTTTTGTAGTAGCATTCCATTACCAATCTGTTATGTTCCGTGGTCCATTTCTTTCTATGGCTTTCTGGTTTGTTCTTTACATTCCTGCTTTATTGTATTTGGTTTGTGTCATTATCATACTTGGAATTAAAGAGGTTACTTACCTGTTTTTTGTCCGTGATCTTGTTTCTGAAATTAAAGGAGCCAACATTCGCAGGATGCAGACCGAGTCCCCCATGTTGGCCATCGAGGGAGCACCTGCCCATCATGACACTCAGATCTTTCTTCTGAGCCCAACAGCGTTTATTATTATTATTATTATTATTATTATTATTATTAGTAGTAGTAGTAGTAGTAGTAGTAGTAGTAGTAGTAGTAGTAGTAGTAGTAGTAGTAGTAGTATTTAAATGAGATATAGCGATTAGAAATAGTCACATTTTAGATGTGGTCTTTATATTTTTTTAGTTTGCTAACTCACTTTTTCCTGATCAAACCATCTAAGCCGGGACAATTGGGTCACTTTTCTCTTAGTCTTATTGAAAACTGAAGGGTTGCCACTGGTTGACCAACCAGCACAGCATCTTATAAAGATATTGTGACGTTTCTGAAATTAAGCGAGTCAACTCAATTTGAATGCTTAGCGATGAAAATGCTAAGTTAAGCTTAAAAGTTCAGAGACGAACGGACATACCGACCGAACCGAATTATAGAGATGGCCGGACTCGTCATACGAACCCGTCGTCCTTTTGCGCTGTTGTCCAATGTGTTTACCATCGAGCTATTTACAGTTATCGTATGTTTCATGAAGCAAATTTGCAAGTAGGTCAATATTTATTGTCTGTACAGAGGATTTCAGCATAAGTGGGTGGCGGAAGAAGAAGCTGGAAGGTGTAATTGTGCATCATTTGCATCGATGTCGTTTTCGCATGTGCATTTCACTTCGCATGCACGCATGCCTGCAGTCGCACGCTCTGTCTCGATGCAGATGGGTTTTTTAGTGTGCGCTTCGATAGTCGCCGTTTTTACGTTTCTTTTTATAGAGTTCCTTCCGAGTGATTCTCTTCCGTTGGATTTTAGGCAGAAGATTATTTGGAATTGGATTCTGTTTAATGGAGCAATGGTCAGTCATTCGACGGCTTTTGGTTACATTTTTGTTTTTAAGTTTAACCTTTTTGTATCATGTTCTTTATTCAGCGATTAACTGTGCTAGAGTTTTATTATCATCGAACTTTTCAAAAAATCCGTCGGAGATAAATTATTTCTGTTGTCTTGTCAGCCATTTTTTTAGGTGGGGGGGGGCATTTGTTTTTATTAGCCAATCATCACGGCGTTTTCAATACAAATGATTTAGAGTAAAAAGTAAATTAGAAAAACAAAGAGAGGGCGAATTGTTTGTATATGTGCTTGTGGACGTTATCCAAACTATGATGACATGAAACAGCGCATGCGTGATCGGCCAAATCGAGGCTGACTCAAGCTGGAGATTCCCGTTTCTCAGCCGAGACTAAAGAACAATAAAAAAGAGTGGTTTTTGGTTGAGGAGCAGATTCGTCTCTGGAACTGGTGTAAATCAGACCTGTGCTTCAGAAAGTGAAAGAGAAATAGAGAGAGAGAGTGGGGGGGGAAAGATTCTATTTTCAAAGATTTCTAGTACTTCTCTTCGAGTAAAGTGTTGAGCAAAGGGCTATGTAGATCTGTGACGTCAATTGTGAAGCAAATTTGCTTTGACGTCATTCGTTGCGAATAGCTACTTTAAACTTTAAAGATGAAAGACATTTAGACTTTAACACAATTCTAAAGGTTAATAGTCGGTCACCACTTAAGGTTTGTTAAAAATATATTCAAGAAATTCAGAACAATTAAAAATGTTAAGTGATGATGCGCCAGTGTATGTCGGTCGGTCACGCATAAGTTTGAAATAGCATTCCCATCGGTAAACGCGTAGATTTAATGGGCGCATCTAAAGAATGGATCCGTAGTTGTTGTGTTTATATATGAATTTTGAAAGTTAAATTAATATCGCAAGTTTAGTTGTTTTTTAGAGAAAGAGATTAAATATATACTTTATTAACCGAACTGATTTCAAACGTTTGCTTTGTGGGATCTATCAATGAAAATCGTTTCTAAGAAATTATCAACATCGGCTGGACTGATAGAAGTGTAAACTTTGACTAAGGTATCATTTCAATCCCACCAGATGGCCCTTGGTATTCTTCGTGTTGACAGAAAACAGCTGAATCTTTCGTTAACACGCTCTAAGTAGTTGGCCCAATGGGTAGTGACGTCTAGTTGTAAATGTAGTCGTAGAGGTGATGCAGCAGCAGAAGTCTCTGTGTATTCCTCTCTAGACTTGCAACTGTAATAATAATGTACCAAATAAAAAAGAACAACAAATAAACCTACTTTTTTATTATTTTATTTAATCTTTACAGTAATGTAAAGCAAGTATACCTCGATAAACTGCATCTTCCCTTTCCTACCCCCGTAGGGGTGGTGGAAGTCGCAAAAACAGGTGTCCAATCACTTTGATGCCGAACACCAAAGAGAGTTAATCGATCTCGCTTCTCTGCCACGTCGATTTCCATCCCATGACGTCACTTCCTGTACACGTAGCTCTAACTTGACCTTTAATGGAAAATTCCATTTTCTTAAACCAACATTTTAAATGTTTAATCTTTTAATCAAATGGTCGTATTTATATTTATCTCCAATTTTATTTGCGGTTATCAGAAATTAAATCATCTCTCTACTTCGCTCTGACAACTGGTTCATAATATTAGAAAGAAAAAGAAAGCAAGAATTTTTTTTAAAAGGCGCATTGACTGACTGTTTGACCTTATTACGGTGTTCTTTTAACGACTACCAGTAACAATTACAAAAAGTAATTTTTATTTACCCCCCCCCCCCTTACATGCACTAATTTTGTTTCTTGTGACTTCGGTGGAATGGATATTATGATAGTAGGGAAACCGAGAAAAGGAATTAACTGCGTGCGACTGTTTTCTGGTGACGTTTGTTACAATGCAGTCAAACTGGAGTCAACGGTAGTAGGTAAACTGTGAAAACAAGCTGGAGCGCTAAGTGTTTAAGTTTATATAGGCTGGTTCAAGTAACCTGACTCACCTTTTGGTGAATTCATGCAACCTTTGAATGGAAAAGGGAGACAACTATATTGACCACTCGATGAGTGTGTTAGGCATTTCAATAATATGTCTGTTTAAATACATTCTATCGTAACATTATATGCTTTTAACACACTATTCATTGGTGTACTGCCCTCGCAGGAATTGAATTTAGTTTTCAGATTATGAAGCTTTTGTGGTCAATACACCCCTCCGTCAATTCTCTTCTTCCCACTTCAGAGCATTTAGTGAGTGGATGAAAAGACGCGCACTCTTGCACACACGCACACACACACACACACACACACACACACACACATAGGACCACATCTCGTCATTGTGGCAAGTGTTCAACACACGCATTTGCAAATTATCTTTGCCGAGAATTTCTTTAAGTCGCAGCGGACATTAGCATGGTGACTCCCAAGCTCGTGCAATTATCACTCTTAGACCACACACATATTCTACTCCTCTTCTAAAGTGATCTCCCGTGTATTTAACCCTAATGCTGTTATAGATTCTTGTTGGAATTTGTTAATCTAACACAAAAATAAATCCATTTCATAATCTTGGGGTGTAAATCCGCAAAAGAAGAAAATATTAAACATACATTTTGTGTAAGTGTGTAAATAATTACCTTTTTACGACGTAAACCTACTTTATATTATACTAACAGCGATATCCAGCATTGTCCGTATCATGGAAAAGAAAAGAAAATACTTTTTAAAAAGTGTGTGTAACATCTTTCTTAACCCCCCTCTCTGTCCGTCTCTCTCTCTCTCTCTCTCTCTCTCTCTCTCTCTCTCTCTCTCTCTCTCTCTCTTAGCCTGCCATGTACTTTATCAACACAAATTTCACACTACGCCTGTTTGCCTCACTAAATCAAGCGCACACGTTTGCAACTGTTTAAATATAATAGAAAGAAAAAAGAAAGAGCGAAAAAAAAGTAATCAGCATCCGACTGTTTGGCATACTTTCAGTGTAGTTTTTCAAACAATTGTAAGTAAGAATGAAAGAAAGTATTGTTCTTATCCCTGACTGTAACAGAAGCAGATGTTATAAGTATAAATACAAAATTTCTTTTTTTCTGTTAAGTATAATTAATTTCCAACCCAGAAAGTAAATATCCACTTTCCTTTTTATAAAACGACTAAATACCTCCCCCAATTTCTAAACATCTTTAAAATATCCATTTTCTCTCCTTTCCTATTTATTTTTCCCCCGGGGTCAGCGAAACCATAATGTTAATGACCAAAAACTTGACACCGAGATTTTAACAAGAAGGTGTGAATATATTTTCGCAACTCCACGCTAAAGAACTTGACTATGGAAGACGGTCTCTCCCATTTTTTCGTATTAAAACTTAATTCTGCCAAGAAATGTCAATTATGGTATTCCAAATATCACACGATAGAATGATAGAATTAGCAGGAACAAAGACCAGTGTTCCTCATATATTCAAGACTTAGAAAATGAGAGCAAGAGTGAAGTTTCGCTTCAAGGT
Organism: Sepiola atlantica; assembly: GCA_963556195.1. Classification (NCBI taxonomy): domain Eukaryota; kingdom Metazoa; phylum Mollusca; class Cephalopoda; order Sepiida; family Sepiolidae; genus Sepiola; species Sepiola atlantica. The sequence goes on from OY744538.1 coordinate 54,491,835, forward strand.
TTCTCCTTTTACACATAACCTTCTGTTACCCCCTCCTTTGAAACCCTAAACCCAGTCGAAACAAACATTGAGAAAAATGTCAGAGAATCACATTGGAACTCATCAAAGAAATCAGATTGTCACCAAGAGAAACACATTCGACTACTCACCTTGAAACCTTGAAAACACGCTAAGGGAAAATCCATTACTATATATATATATATATATATATATATATATATATATATATATATATATATAGAGAGAGAGAGAGAGAGAGAGAGAGAGAGAGAGATAGATAGATAGATAGATAGATAGATAGATAGATAGATAGATAGATAGATAGATAGATAGATAGATAGATAGATAATGTATATATATAGTAATAAAATGTAAGTTCTGGAAAGCATCCTAGATATTTAGGGAATTGAAAAGAGACAAAAAAGACCACGTTTTGAGATGCTATATTTTATTAAAAACAATTTAAATGTTTTGTTTTGTTTTACTTTTTCTGATTTTTTTTTACTTTTTTAGAAATAAGTAAAAAATACATATATATCAAAGGATGCTTTCAAGAACTTACATTTTATTACTACATAAATGGTCACACGCTCGAAGTGCACAATTTAAAAAAAGAACGTTACACATCTAATCACCTCGCGACGAAGTCTGAACATAACTTCTACAACATCGAGGGGGAAAATTGCCATCACAGAAAAAGCTAAGGTATTGTCTTTAAATTGATTCGGACTCTCTGAAGTTTATCATTCGAAATTATTGCGAATAAAATAAATTAACAAAAACATTAAAATGATTTTCAATAATATATTGCATCTCAAAACGTGGTCTCCAAAGGCATCTGTTTGTAAATTATATGTATGTATATATATATATATATATATATATATATATATATATATATATATATATATATATATATATATATATATAGTAAGTTATGAAAATATATTTATGGCAATTAAGCTACACAGAGGCAAAAATGCATGGAGTTAGTTTTGCCGGGTGTTTTTATATACACGGCTAGGTAGTTAACCAATCAGCCGTGTATATAAAAAAAAACGGTAAAACAAACTCCATGCATTTAGTCTGAAGATTCCCCCGGGGATAAAACGCGGGAGCCTCTGTGTAGCTTAATTGCCATAATTATATGTCTATCACCTACTACCTAGCGCTACTTACGTATCGAGCATAGTTGAAGTAAATACTGAAAACTGATGCATAAAAAATTATATCTCCTTATAAAATTGTATGTGGATACATGAAATAGTAATATATATATATATATATATATATATATATATATATATATATATATATATATATATATATATATATATATATGATATTAAAGTATTTTTCATGTATAGACGACGTCGTTTCGGGCTCTCTTACCTTCATCAGTGTATGAGTGGCGGTTGCAAGCGGTCTCATGGGTTCGAACGCCGTTCGTAGATTCAGGCTAGAATCACGAGACACAGACAGCAGTTGAAATTAAGATACACTTACCCAGGAGGCGGGGGAAGTGTCATTACTGTCTACAGTGTTCATCGCTCGAGCGAAACTAGCTTATCGCAGATGACAACAAACTTTATAATTTCAAACATTGCTCTACCTTTAAAACTATTACATCATTAAAGGGGCTTCAACTATAAATATTCATTTAATATTAAAGTGTTTTAGCTACAGACGACGTCGTTTCGGACTCTCTATCATCATCAGTGTAGGAGTGGCGGTTGCAAGCAATCGCATAGACTCAAACGCCGTTCTTAGATTCAGGCTAGAATCACGAGACAAACGCTCAAGACACAGACAGCAGTTGAAATTAAGATACACTTACCCGGGAGGCGGGGAAAGTTTCATTGCTATCTACAGTGTTCAACGCTTGAGCTGAACTTGCTAATATATATATATATATATATATATATATATATATATATATATATATATATATATATATATGTGAAGATATTGGTCTTCGAACTCAGCCGGCGATTATTGCAACCACTTAATCGAACATTTCATCCTTTACTTGATTGAATAAATATCAATTTCATCGGCGCCCATATTCTTCAAAAGATACATACCGTTTTAAATTGTTTCTCATTCCCAGAGCCTTTGCTCAGTCCACATCAAAATATTTTCACACTCCATACCCATGTCAATAACCCCACTTAATATATATTTTAACATATATTTTAATACAACATCTTGTGTTACTCCTGTTTTTTTAGCGTGTTTATTGATATCTTCTCTGAGACCCAAAATTGGGTGTAGAATGGATAACTACTTCTTAATCTTTTCTCTTATTCGAATCCGAGAAATTATTGTTTACGCCTGGCAATAACGTGTTTCCCTGTGCGATACGTCGTAACCGGTCGGTAGCAGCATGCACTTAATTTGTCCCAAGCGAATATCGGGTTAGAGTATTTTTGATGAATGAGGATCTTTATGTATGCCTATCCCCAGTCCATGTTACGATATTACTTTTGTTATTATTCATGCTTCCGCAGTTCATAATCTGCAATTTCGGGGTTAATACCCAAGTTGTACTCATCATTGATTCGGGCTTTCGACTAACTTATAGTAATCTTCCAGAGTGGGGGAAGGGTATAAAAGCATATATGTTGAAATGCTTAAGTAACAAATGCGAAGAGATATATTGAACGGAAAATATCATTTTTAATTGGAGGAAATTGCATCACGTGATTAATAAACGTGATCATGTAAGTGATGATCGCGTCTGAAAGTCTCGTGTTCAGTGTGAATACATTTGAGAATGGAAAACTTATCGTATGGAGAATGTTCTTAATGAAACATTTTTAATTTCTTCTGATATATTTGATCTTTTGGTACAGGAAGATGTTCAAAAAAAATTACCCAAGTTCGAAAAGATTCACCTGAAAAAAGGTCGGAGGTTACATCGGCCGAAACGTTGTGAAAATAACAACCACAATGAGAATAATAGTCCAACAAATGCAAATAATACAATAGATATTCTTAATGTGCGTCTATTTAATTTGCACTATTAACAATGAAAAGGCATTAGGGGAAGTCATAAAATGTCTTCTGCTTTCATCACCGATTTCGAATACTTTCTCATCATATCGGCGCAAGAAGATCCTTCGACTTGGGACTAGACAGTCACTTTGATAGCTTTGTGCTATGCATTTGACATTGCAATAAAATGACAATTTCGCATAGAATAAATCGACTCTTTCTTTTTACAAAAGAGTCAAAAGGCGAAAAGGCGGGTTAAAATACAGAGCGACCCCACTATCACCAACAAATGCTACCCATCGAATCGTTTATTAAATTCACAATTGTTTCTGTAACCAAGCAATATTTAGTATAAATAAATTTCAACATATGCCTGACTTATCCACCAAGTTTCCGTTAGTAATCTCCAACGGTCTTTGTTTTATCGACGTTCAATTATATGCTTAAAATCTATGAAGCCCAAATTTTTTTCCTGTATATAGAGTTAATGCTGGCTAATTTATGATTGCTATTAAATCCTCTTGAAACGTACGTAAAATTATGTTTAGAATTCTTTTAGAGTCTTCTCCTTCCAAAAGTTTGATTTAAATTATATATATATATTAGATTTCTTGAATGTGAGATGATATATATAATTATTTCCACAATTAGACAACGCCGCAGACCACAACCTATGAAAAGAAACAAACCGGAAGTCCTAGACTCGAGTTTCGCCCTCCTTTGGGCTCATCAGTAGGACACATCCGAACTCAGGATTCGAAACCCGAGTCACTTGCATGGTAAGCGAGTACTCTGTCACTGAGCTACCTTGCCACATACAAGAATGTCTATTAATTTACACAGATTAAGCGAACCGCGGCGATGATCGACTGTGGAATTTACCTACTCTTTTCAACAAGGGGTGTAGTCACTCAGAATCCTGAGTTCGGATGTGTTCTACTGATGAGCCCAAAGGAGGGCGAAACTCGAGTCTAGGACTTCCGGTTTGTTTCTTTTCATAGGTTGTGGTCTGCGGCGTTGTCTGATTGTGGAAATAATTATATATATATATATATATATATATATATATATATATATATATATATATATATATATATTACAGATAATCAGAACAGCATCGGTACCGTCGGTTTCAAATCCTAACAAAGGGGACCTATAATAGGCCTCTTTACCGAACTCTCTTCAGCCTCTTTGTTAGGATTTAGAACCGAGGGAACCGATGTTGTTCTGATGTTCTGTAATACATATATTTATGAATATTACTCTTTTATCTTTTATTTTTCTTAATCTTTTATTAAAAATCGAGCACTCTGCTGGGGTTCTCTTCGACTAATCTTTCACATATCTATATATCTCTCTATATATCTAGTCTTTGTTATTGCTTTTACTGGCGATAGAAACATAGCTGTTTTCTTCGTATTTTTCTACTTGCTAAACGGTAAAGAACATTGCATTAAGTTGCCCGTTTTTAATATTGTTTTATATATATATATATATATATATATATATATATATATATATATATATATATATATATATATATATATATATATATATAGTCTCGGAAGTGTCTCAACCATTAAAACTATATAATAATAATAATAAAAAAATTTTAAACCTTAAGTCTACAGTCGTTCAGTGGAAAATCACTCATGTAAGTCAATTTAATTTTTACAGTTATTATATTAGTTTGCTTCTAACACACACACACATACACATATATATATATATATATATATATATATATATATATATATATATATATATATATATATATATATATATATATACCAGTCTGCATGTGTGACACCTTCCCGCAAAACAAAACAAAAAAAACACGTAATCTCCACTGACTGAGGTGGATATGCGGCTGTGGAACGCTTGTGAATTTAATATTCCCTAGAAACTTTCTCGTTCAGAGGCAACCGGCTCAACAAGATCAGGATTAATGCTGCACCTGGTAGCAGGCAGGTGTATATGTGTTTCTGTGCCTTCTTGTGTATATGTTTATGGAATGTAGAGTATTTCGTGTGTGGGGGAAGGGGCTACAGATAGGGTATGACGCGGTGTGTGTTTCTATGCACGAGAAAGTGTGTTAATCCTATTCTCGCCAGAAGATGGCGTGTGACAAAGCTACCGAACGCGTCTGCGCAAACGTGGGAGCGAAGGGGAATTGGAAAGGTGTTTGGTGGGTGGGCGAATGACGTCAGAGTCGTCGACGGTGTCGTCTTGTCGCGCGTGGGTGTCGGCGACAAAGCGAGTTTTCATTTTCTTTTCGTCCACCCACCACCCGTACTCACACCATTCAAGCTTCATTTCAGTTGTCAATAAAAGGCCGATGTTTTGCAAAATTTATACTCTTCGCAAAAATATGCGCCTTTTCAATTTGGGCAAAGTTACACCTGGGAAAAGAATAAAATGTTATCATTTGAAAACTAAACAAAACAAAAACTAAATTAAGATTAGAATCAAAAGGCAATAAAAAAAAAATCGATAAAAAAAATGCAAAAAACTATAAATTCAAAATTAAAAAATCTAAAATCAAAAATTATTTTAAACTGAAAATCGATAACTATTTTTAACTGAAAATACACGCAAAGTTCAGAGGTAGATCGCAGATTTTAATGTATGAGAAAATCAAGTTTCACTCTTTTCGTTAATGTATTTCTTTTAAAAATGAACACCGATTAAACCATGATTCGCAACTCATTAAGGTATAAATAAAACTCGAATATGAGAGTTAATGAGATGGTTAGATTAATAGTTTAATAATAAAATGGTTAGATTAATAGTTTAATAATAAAATGGTTAGATTAATAGTTTAATAATAAAATGGTTAAATTAATAGTTTAATAATAAAATGTTTAGATTAATAGTTTAATAATAAAATGTTTAGATTAATAGTTTAATAATAAAATGTTTAGATTAATAGTTTAATAATGAGATGGTTAGATTAATAGTTTAATAATAAAATGGTTAGATTAATAGTTTAATAATAAAATGGTTAGATTAATAGTTTAATAATAAAATGGTTAGATTAATAGTTGAATAATAAAATGGTTAGATTAATAGTTTAATAATAAAATGGTTAGGTTAATAGTGTAATAATAAAATGGTTAGATTAATAGTTTAATAATAAAATGGTTAGATTAATAGTTTAATAATAAAATGGTTATATTAATAGTTTAATAATAAAATGGTTAGATTAATAGTTGAATAATAAAATGGTTAGATTAATAGTTTAATAATAAAATGGTTAGGTTAATAGTGTAATAATAAAATGGTTAGATTAATAGTTTAATAATAAAATGGTTAGATTAATAGTTTAATAATAAAATGGTAAGATTAATAGTTTAATAATAAAATGGTTAGCTTAATAGATTAATAATAAAATGGTTAGATTAATAGTTTAATGATGATGGGGTTAGATTAATAGTTTAATAATAAAATGGTTAGATTAATAGTTGAATAATAAAATGGTTAGATTAATAGTTTAATAATAAAATGGTTAGGTTAATAGTGTAATAATAAAATGGTTAGATTAATAGTTTAATAATAAAATGGTTAGATTAATAGTTTAATAATAAAATGGTTAGATTAATAGATTAATAATAAAATGGTTAGATTAATAGTTTAATGATGAGATGGTTAGATTAATAGTTTAATAATGAGATGGTTAGATTAATAGTTTAATAATGAGATTGTTAGATTAATAGTTTAATTATGAGATGGTTAGATTAATAGTTTAATAATTAAATGGTTTGATTAATAGTTTAATGATGAAATGGTTAGATTAATAGTTTAATGATGAAATGGTTTGATTAATAGTTTAATGATGAAATGGTTAGATTAATAGTTTAATTATGAGATTGTTAGATTAATAGTTTAATTATGAGATGGTTAGATTAATAGTTTAATAATGAAATGGTTAGATTAATAGTTTAATAATGAAATGGTTTGATTAATAGTTTAATAATGAAATGGTTAGATTAATAGTTTAATGATGAAATGCTAAAATTAATAGTTTTATAATGAAATGGCTAGAATAATAGTTTAATGATTAGAGGACTGGAAATCTCCACATACCATCTACTCAAAACAACAGCCTACCTATAAAACAGCAATTCTTCCCCCTTTATAAGAAATATCACTCATGGAATGTGAGGACTAAAAGACGAAATATGGGCAAGCTGCCAGGAGTAAACCCAAGGTTCAGTTTTTACTGTCCATATTAACGGAATTCTCAATGTTGTCACTGTTTATTGTCACTGCCTTCCAATCTTAATATTACATTCCAATTTTCATGCCGAGACACTGGAGCGATTTCGCCATTGATGGTTTCTGACGCTTTGCGTCAACCTGGCGTTTTCTGGAGGTATTTTTACTTACATTTTTGTTTCACGTTTTTTACCATTTTTTAAAAATAGGATTTCGAAAGTTAAATTTTATGTTTACAGTATCGTTTGAAGATTAAATTATTGAACAATACTGTTATAAAACTACTTATCCTAAGGTAATGATTTTTTTCTTTTTATGAAATTATTGGGTGTAAATATCTTGTATAACTTGTAATCTTTGAATAAATGTCTGATTCGTTTACAAAAAAACGAAATGCATTATGGTGGATTTAATTTCGTAATTAAATTATGCCTTTAAATAGAATTTGAAAAGTATGTTTTTCTTTTGTGCTATTGCATTTTTTCCGTAAATATGCGATTAATAGTAAATAAAATGATGCTAATGTGTAAGGTGTGTGCAATGCCGGTAACCACACTTCTGTGGGTGTAATTCATACAATATATACTTGGTATGTGATCCGAATTTGTGTCAGTTTCTTTCTTCATAAGACTGAGTGCTCCTACTACCACTGGAACGGTTGTGGTTTCCATTTGCCACATTTTTGTTATTTAGATTTCGCCGTCTTTATATTTGGCGACATTCTGAATGTCTTTAAATAACACATTGCAACCAGCAGGTAGTGCCGTGTATATCAAGAGGCGGGACGTTTTGTTAAACTTATGTTTAGCTCCCATTTCAAAGTGATTTAAATCATAGTTCGAATTGCACTGAATAATGCTGTTTCTTAACATTTTAGTAGATTTCGATCATTTTAAGATTCTCTATTTTGGACTTAACTTTTAAAAATGAAGTCGGAACTGGCATCTGTTGAACTGGCATCTGTTGAACTGTCAACCATACAAAATGAGTCTCTTTGATGAGTGACCCTGAAACGCAAGGCAATGATTCATTATGTATAAAGATTTTGCAACCACTCCAGAAGTCAGATCATGTGTTGGTGGTCTCCAAAATGGTATGTTTGGGCCTATAATAAGTAATCTCTTTTCACTTGAGAGTATGAGTCTGAAAAAAGACATGTACTACGAGACCCGTTTACCCGTTTACGACATCCATATTCGTTTACGGTGCAACAAGGTGTGCGTCGGAATACAATACAATTGGAAATTGATTTTTCCATTTTGACAATCAATCGATTCCCTCTAAACTTAAAACGAAGTATCAAATTATGAATCGTTAATACGTTCAATACAAACCATTAGTGTTATTAAAAAAGAATACAAATATATGTTCACACGAATACAATACTCCTTGGAGAAGGGATGCTAAAGATTCCCTGAAAGTCAAGTAGAAAAGTTAGCGGGATTTGCGAAGCGAGAGATCTTGCTGGTTGCAAGGAAATATATATATATATATATATATATATATATATATATATATATATATATATATATCTTTGAAAATCTATGGCTTAAAAGTAATTTTTGAGTTGTATTCCTTGTTTGAACACTTGATGAGTTAATAAACGTGTAAACTATGCAAATTTTATCTATTTCATTACTTAATATTCCGTATATATATATATATATATATATATATATATATATATATATATATATATATATATATATATATCATTTTTGAACATTTTCAACACTTCCTTCACGAACCCCTTTTTTCCATCTTTAAACTCCTTTCACTGGACACCTTATCTACGGACATTCACCAACTGGACAGACTCATTATTTTTTCATGCACACTCTTATTCTCCATTACTTTATATTTTTTCAAATTTTTAATTTTTGCTTTTCCACTGCCAACTTATCCATATATGTAATTCCTCTGATGATAAGATTTTAATCTTTGAAAAGCCTTGGCTTAAGGAAAGAAAAATAAACATCTTTTTACCGAGTACACCTTGCATTTAATAATCGAAGTTGAAATATATTTGTCATTCGTACATATTTATCTCTCTTCTTTCTTTCATCTGTATATATATATATATATATATATATATAGAGAGAGAGAGAGAGAGAGAGATTTTTCATTTATAAAATAGATCATTCAGTGAAGACCGGGGTTGTTCCAATAAAAACAAGCTCGATGATACTCGATTACAGAGTACAGAGCATTTATATGTGATTTTATGAAGGCTTACCAAAGCATTCCTTTCAGGACACCAATGATCACCATTAAAGATATTTTTTCTTACAAATATTATTTATTCAAATTAAATGTTTTTCCCTACACGTGTTTCTTGCTTGCTTGGCAGATCATCAGGGAAATTAAATGTCTGTAATAAGGGTTTCGACTGCCGACAATACATAATGTGGCGTTGCAATAGTTGAGGTCACTTAAGAAGAGAAGAGGAAAAAAATAAAAATAAAAGTTAAAATTAAAATGTATCGTTGTTCTTTCTTGTTTTTTAATCTTTCTATGGATTACCTAAAACTCATGAAGCTAAGTTAAGGCCCATATTATCTATGATAGGGTCTTCACAACATAAGGGAGACAAATGGCTTGCCATTATTTTGGAACCAGTTTTGGAAAGATACAATTTAGTTTGTATTAAAGATTCCTTTCATTTTCTAATTTTAGACAAAGTTATTCTCATACTGGCAGATTTATTTGTTCCTTTGACATATTTAATCCTTTTACCTGTGTTTCCTTTCTATAGACGATTAATAGATGTGCGGATGCCTTATATCGTAGTCAACTTTCCTCTTCTTATTCCTTAAAGTATTTTTGTAGAAATTAATTAAATTTGCCACGATGTAGGTTGAATTCCGTTTTCATGATATCATGTATGATTGATACTATCTCTATGGGTTCTCATTTGGGCCTGGGACTAGTCAAAATCTTCGTAGGTTTCTATGAAGAGGGCCTGTTATCTGGTTCTAAAAGACCATATGTTTACTTTCGTTATGTTGACGACACCCTTTGTCTGTTCAACAATGAGACTGAAGTGGACGGTTTTTACGTCCCTCAACAATATTCATCCAGCCCTTAAGTTTACTATAGATCAGGAAGCCAGTTCTTCACTTCCATTTTTCGATGTTCTAGTTTGTAAAGCTTCTTTCCGGTTTTCTTACTTCGATACACCGGAAACCAACTTTTACTGGTCGCTTGTCCTACACAATAAAAGTTTTATTTGATTAAGACCCTTATCCATAGAGCCTTAATGATTTGTTCTATGACCAAGCTGAATGATTAAATCACATTTATCACTAAGACCCTCTGCAACAATGACTATATATTAGACATTGTTCAATCTACTATCAGAAATAAAATTTCGAATTTCTATAAAAGTAAAATAGCTTCTGTGGACAGATGTGCCATTTATCTGCGCCTAACTTGGCTAGGTAATATCAGTGACAAGCAAATCTCTTTGTCTGTTCATCAGTGTTATTTTGCCTCTAATACACGAGTTGTTTTTTCACCAGGCCGATCTTAACGTCTATTCGAAAAGATGTTCTTCCTCCACTATAATAATTGTATTATTTATTTATTTAAATGAAACTGCAGTTTGCACTATGTTTGAAAAACGTCGCATAGATGAGACATTCGTGTCAAAGAATACGTGCTCACAAAAATTCGTCAGGGAAATTATTTACCGTCGAAATGTCCTGAATAATACAAACGGGTCTTCCATCGCTAAGTATCTTATAAATAGCTTTACCTATGTCTCCAATTTTAGTTTTGACCTATTATAATTCTAGTAAGTCACACTCTTACTTTCATCTCAAGATTCCATAAACTATTTTTTTTTGCAACTTTGACTTTGTAAACAGAGAGAAAATCTTCTCGGACTTAATGTAGTTTCTATTGAATGTTTTCTATTTCCCACGCTGCAATTCTCATATATTTTTTTCTCTTAACTCAGTCTCGATTTATCTCTGTTGAACGTGGTTCGAAATTGGATAGTTATCCTTTTAATTATTTTATTATTTTGATTCATCATGCTTAGAAAAAATAAAATAGGGTATGTTCGTTGCCATGCACACATTTTGTACTATATAAATATATATATATATATATGTGTGTGTGTGTGTGTGTGTGTGCGTGTGTCTGTGTGTGTGTTTATAAAGAATATATATATATATATATATATATATATATATATATATATATATATATATATATATATATTTTAAGCGTATAATCTTTATAATATCAAAAACATTCCCAATTGCAAGCTCAATGTAGTTGTGTTACAAGGATATTAACTTTTTTTAAAATTAATTTTGAGTGTAAGATTAAAGTAGAATAATTATCTTTCATCCATATTCGGAAATAAAGAGATTGTAAAAACAAATGAAAATTATGGTGTTTAGTCATTGGAATGCAAAAATAAAGTATACAGTAGTCTCCCGCTATTCGCGGGCTGACCATTCGCGGTTTCACAAATTCGTGAATTTTAAGCATAAGCTCCGATTAAACATTTACTTTATAAATTTGGAAGAACTTACAAATAGTATAATCATTTAAGTTCAACTAAGTACAATATAACAAAAAAACGTAATTAAAAACGCTAATTATTCCGTAGGATTCATATTAAATGCGGCTCATACAAAAGAATTGGTAATCCAAATTGTCGGCTAATCTTATACGAAACTGAAATATTTTTTAAAAATCAACCAAATTGCAAGCAGAAGGGCTAATTTACGCTAATTTCGTTTTGGTGGCTTTCATGCAAAAAAACACATGCTAATGTTCAAAAAACTGATTTATAGGTAACTTTGAGGCATCGGTGTGTCTGGAACGCAACCCCTGCGAATAGCGGGGGCTACTATATATATATATATATATATATATATATATATATATATATATATATATATATATATATATATATATATATATCAAGAAAATGAATGATGACAATAAATATTCGAAAAATTAAAATTTGGATTATTATTCAAAAGTTCACAACAAGGAATAATCTCATAATCCTTAACCCATGAATTTTCAATCAAACATTCTTTTAAACAACTGCTAATAAGAAGAAAATTGAATCTGCCCAATCAACTACTATTCCCGCTGTCCTTACTAATAACTGCAATTGCAAAACTCACGGCTTTGCCCACTTAATAATAATTGCATACACAAAGATGTTTGCACCCTAATAATTCTCTTAACGTCCCAGTAAATTATAATAATAATAATCTAATATCATTATTTAAGCAAGACACTCTCAGATTACCTTCACATAGATCCATTAGTAGGAATAACTTACATACTGAAACAGCAACTAAACCTAAGGTTACATAGGCTTACATAGGCTCTTCAGCCCAACCAACAAAAACCGCATCTCAACCCACTTTATTATTTTAATAATAATGTCAAAAACAATAAAAATTATCTAACCTAATCACGAATGTTAAATCAAAAATATCCCATACTCTTTAAATTGGTATATCCTGATAAGATCAAGATCCTATACCCCAGGCTCAAAATCTTGTCAACTATGCACTTCAGAGATGATAATCACTGCTGCTAAGGAAAAGATATCGTTAACTCAAAAAAAGGTAATCTCATATTGCCTCCATTGAAGGAAATGTAAATACTCCCAATTTCTAATTTTAACAGACACTACCATTTGCCAATTCTTAAATTGATACTTTTTGATGTTATGAGTCTTCCAAAATATATTCCATACGGATTTTTTTATGACGGCCGACTATAATTTTCCACATCTTTGAGACATATATAGGGTATATTTTTCACTTCGTCTGTAACCATTTACGGTAACCTCACTGATTAGCGGGCTCGGACTTAAATGTGACTCTTGTTCCGGAGTTCGAATCGTGCGACTGGTGTGAATGGGTATTTATACACTCGCAAGGATGTAAAATATACTGACGTAGATAATATTTAAATATGTATTATTAAAATCATTATATACATATGTGTAATTGCATATATATATATATATATATATATAATTATTTCAGCAATCAGACAACGCTGCAACTCACACAAACCATGAAATCCATAGACTCTTTGGGCTCATCAGCAGGACACATCCAAACTGCATGTTTTTTTGGATGACATCGTTCTAGCGAGTGTAAAATCTTATATGTGCGACATTGGCCTGTTTTTTGTTTGTAGTTCGGTGACTACACCCCTTGTTGAGAAGAGTAGTTTCGCAGGTGGCAGAGTACTCGCCTTGCAGGCAAGTAACTCGGATTTCGAAACCTGATTTCGTATGTGCCCTACTGATGAGCCCAAAGGAGGGCGAGACGCGAGTCTAGGGCTTTCCAGTCTAGCTTTTATGAGCTACGACGTTGTCTGATTGTTGAAATAATTATGTATCATTTGACATCAAAATCATTATATATATATATATATATATATATATATATATATATATATATATATATATATATATATATATATATATGAGAGAGAGAGAGAGAGAGAGAGAGAGAGGCGGAGATTTCCACTGATTTAGAATTGAATGAAAAGTAAGCGTTTCGTGATCGATTGGAAAACTGTTAACGTCTCCACGTTTAATTTTCATGATGATGATGATTATCATCATCATGATCATGATCATGAATATGATGAAAAGGAAAATGGCAAGCTGGCAATTATGATGATTTAATTTTCAAAGTAACGCTTTTACCGGAAGTAGTGGCGCTTCGTTCACAGTTGAACACTTAATGCAAATCCAGCGCAACTTTTATTAAATGTTTAAAAACATAAAGTTATCTTTTGAGGTTTTAAAAGTTAGACTTGATTAGCATTTAAGCTAAAATTTCAAACTTTGATTCTTGTAAGCTAATTTTCGTTTGTTATTCGTGTATGTTGTGTACAAATCAAAATCAGCAAGCGAATATAACTCATATTTTTATGAAGAATATTAAAAGCGGTGTCTTCCTTACAACTAAAATGTTATTTTTTCTGTATAAGTTTGAAAACAACTTATTTTGAACTATCTGTACATACAGATAGTTCAAAATAAGTTTTTTTTTATTCGTGAATTAAATTTAGCGAAGTAAATTCTATTTCAAACGTAAGTTTGACAGACACAAAATATATCGCATTTTTTCTATAATTAAATCCAGTGACCGTATTTATTGAGCTGGATTTTCTAAACATTAGTAGCCGACCTTATGTCTAACTGCGTCCTCGTGGGGGGGGGGGGTGAGTAATAGAGACAGTAAAAAAGAAAAGGTCTTCCTCGTTCGTACACAGTGTTAAGGAAGGATTATTAAAAATAGGAATATGTCTTCACGGGGTGTTTCTCTTAAAAAAGGTAAAATTACGGGGAAAACATTCAAGTAGTAATATTAAAATATTACTACTTGAATGTTTTCCCGTAATGTTATGCTACGACCGATCATGGTTGTAAAAAGAAAGAAAAAAGTACTTATTGGTGAATTATGTTGAATGGGTAATAAATCGTTCGTTTATCGAAGTATTATTTGGGTGTAAATCGTTTATGTACAGTTTCAGCGTCCTAAATATGAAAAGAACTGGTTGTGTATTATGTAAGATGTATTATGTTGTGAAGTGTGTATTGGATGTTATTAATAAAACTATTTATTTATTGGAGAAAGTTTTAAAGGGATGTCTGTAAATGACTTACTTCGGCCAATGCATGACGCAGTCGGGATGAAAAGTGTGTCATCCCTATGTAAGCTCTGCGCTGATTGTCTTTTTTACAAGTACTTAAGCGGTGAAGGTGAATCGCTTTTCCTCGTGAAATAATCGCAAAATGGTGTTTGAGGAGTGTAAGAGTTAATAATCCATAGAGAGAAATTAGCGTGCTACCCTCTCTTTGGAGACAAATAATAGGAATTAATTTTATATGTTAAAACTGTGTGTAAGTTGCTTGAAACACGGTCGGGATAAGGGTGTATAGGATTTTCGATGTGGTTGATGCATTAGTTTTCTTGCATTTTCTAACTGATTTTGGTAGAGGAAAAACCAACTCTATTTTATATATATATATATATATATATATATATATATATATATATATATATATATATATATATATATATATATATATATATATATATATGCGTGTGTATGTGTATCTAACTTTTTTCATCTTAAGCGAAGAGGGGTGTTCTTATCTTGTTAGTTTTGATTTACAAATTCAGGTCGAATTTGACACTGCATTCGTATAATTTAAAGCAGCAATTTCGATGGCGACAAATTTAGGCATTCTTATTCGGGGGCGGGGCGAGATTTGCGGAAAAAAAACATGGCCATGAAAGTCTGAAACGCCAACGTACTCTCAGAAGACCGACCCAAATATCACACGTAGTCGCATTCAATTGCAGTAGTTATACGGACGACAGCATCACAACTAGTCTGGGCGACACGACAAAGGAATGATGGCATTATTGATACATCATCATCATCGTCATCATCATTGTCATCATCATCGCCAGTAGTAGTAGTAGTAGTAGTAGTAGGGAAATAAGAGTTTGAAGAAAATTCCGATGACAGAATGGAATGAATGAGAAAAATGGGGGTACACAAGGCGTGTGGTTGGGGTGTTATGGAAAGTTCTGGGCGTGCGTGCAGCGTGCGTGCAGCATGCGTGCAGCGTGCGTGCAGCATTTGTTGTTGTGTCTAGTCAATCTTATATAAGCTGTATTTTTGAAGGAGAAAATGAAGAAGCAAAAGATAAAAGAGTTAAAGAAAAAGAAAAAAGAGAAAGAAGAATGAAAAGTATAAACTTTAATAAGAAAGAAGAAGAAGAAGAAGAAGAAGAAGAAGAAGAAGAAGAGAGAAGGAAGGGAGAGAGAAGGAAGGGAGAGAGAAGGAAGGAAGGACGGAAGGACAGGAGGAAGGAAGGAAGGAAGGAAGGAAGGAAGGAAGGAAGGAAGGAAGAGGTCAAAGTAGAAGAATGTCAACTGAGGAAGTGGAAGAAGAAAAAGTAGAAAGGGAGTAGAAGAAGAAGAAAAAGAATTAGGAAAATACTGCGAAGAAAACGACGACGACGAAAAAGAAGAAGAAGAAGAAGAAGAAGAAGAAGAAGAAGAAAGAAGGAGGAGAAGAATAAAGAAGAAGAAGAAGAAGAAGATGAAGAATAACAACGAGAGATGACAGAATCGTAAACGAAGTCAAAATCGACATTTAAATATTCTCACGCAAAATAAAGGTAAAAAGTAACTGTATATAATGAATTCTCTTACAATATGTATTATGTTCCGACATTTAATAGATCCAAAAGTTTGATTTGCCTTAAAAGTAGACAAACAAACAAATCAATATCACTGAGTCAAAGTTTCTTATGTCAACTTCGTGGTCAATTCACACGCAATAAATTACACATTCTCCAACCATTGTGTCAAACTTGGTGCGCGTCTTTTTATTTTCGCGCCTCATTTGGTCATTTGATGCAAATCTGCTCGAACTTGTACCAATCATATTTGACCATAATAGAGTCCATCATTAAAATACAATAATTATTTTGTCATTTTTTTAGGAAATTGTACCAAGAAAGTTATGGAAGACGTTTTAGTTGAAATTATGCGAATTATTTATGTGGAAAATAAGGAATCCACGCGTTTCCTCGTGGCAAATTAAATAAAATTCTCCGATTGGATTCTCTTTTTATTGACTTCAAAGGAAGACAAGAAAAATGTACTCATCACGAATTCATAGACGAATTCATGAGAAATGTCTATATATATATATATATATATATATATATATATATATATATATATATATATATATATATAAAAGGAGATTGTAGTTTGCTTGAAGCATTGCTGGTAAATATAAGTGTAGGTTTGTAATCCGAGGCTGTAGCAATGCGATGTAGTTGCCGGAAGGTGGAGAGGGTGAACAGAAACAAACGAGAAGAGAAAACGAATCTCAAAACGATTTATTAATATTTCACGTAAAAACTGATTAAGTACCAGAATAGTAAATACTGTCAGGTAAATAAAACGTTCGGCAAAAGGTAATCTTAAATTTTCGAAAGAAAAACTTTCATTATCAAAAGACAACAATTAAAGAGCGAAAGGGTCGAAAAAACGGGAAATATACCGCAATCAAAATGTTGAAACACTGCAGCAGACTATTGGGAGTAGGAACGCAGAAAATGTCAAAATTGAATTAAATAATTATTCAGCTAAAGTTAATATCTTATTAACATTTGTTTATTTATATACTAATTATTTTATTTCTTTATTTATTCAATTCTAAATTTAAATGTACGTGTGGGTCGTTATTATTATATGGACAGCCAAAGGGGGATAACTTAGAACAAACGGAATATGTTTATAAATAAGATTTGAAATTTAAATCAATTGTGGAAGGAATTAATGTCATGAGGGTATAAAGGAACCGTTGGAACGGGGTGGAATAAGAGGAACCGTTAGAACGGGGGGAGAATAAGAGGAACCGTAGGAAAGGCAAGGGGGAATTAAGTGATAAAAATATACACGCACATATATATATATATATAAAGTGTAAATATCTAAGTAATATTTATTTTATTTAAGGGTATTTCAAGGGTATAATACTACTAGAACTAAATTTATATAAATTTATTCTATTTATTTTTTTAATTATTTTTTTTCCTTTGTTATTATTATTTATTTATATATTTATTTAGTCTTTTATTATTATAATTTCTCTTTTTTTCTTTTTTTATTTATTTTATTTATTTATTTATTTATTTATTTATTTTTTTATTCCTATTTAAAATTTTATTATTTTATTTTATTGAATTTCAAACGTTAGTTTAGGAGTTATAAATGTATCCACATACACATACACACACACACACATGAGAATACACCCATATAAAAATACATGTATATATGTATACACATACACAAGGCCTACATATATATACATAAAGTGTACATTATTCCATTCTTGTTTACATTTACATTTACATTTACATTTACATCTATGTCCATAATTAAAATGTTTTATTTATACATATGTAACATGTAAAAATTAAACATAGGGTAAGAGGCATTGAAGTGTGGGGTGGATGGCGCTGTCAAATAAAAGGAAGAAGGATGAGACAAAGGCAAGGAAGTTGGGGGTGGGAGTGTGAGGATGTAAGAATCCGAGGATGAAGGGGGAAGACAACTCAAATCTGTTATTCAAAGTTGGATGAAATTTAGAGATTAGAATAGCTTCTGAAATTCGAAGCTGACCGATATTGTGGACAGAGTTGAGAATGCGGACACTAATAGAGCGATGTGTGTTGCCCCATGATACTAAGTGTTTGTGGAAGGAAGAAATGTGGGTGTTCAGATGCTCTTTAATGCGTTGGTGTAGAGGCCTAACGGTACTACCGATGTAGAACTTTTGACACTTAGCGCATTGTAGGTTGTACACTGTATAGGTGCGGAGGCAGAGGCCAGAGTTGGGGCAATTAGCTAGAGAGCAGGGGTCCGGGGTGTATTGGATTTTTTGGATAAATGTTGTCGGAGAGAAGTGCCTGTGTGGGAGAGCTGTATGTTAAGGTTCTCACTACGTATGGCATTGCGGATAGCGGAAGTGATACGGTCGCTAAAGAAGGGGAGCTTAAGGAAGCAAGTGTGGAGAGTGTGTGGTGACTACGTCTTTTGATGTTGTTGAGGCTGGATATAGTAGTGAGGGGGAAACCGTTGGTTAATAGGGTCTGGTGGAAGGCTTCGGTGTGTGTTGTTTTATCGGAAGTAGACGAGCATTTGTCCTGTATGCGGGTGATTTCGGTGTGTGCGTAACTAATTTTGGATTTGAGGAGTAGTGCGGATTTGTAGTGGATGAAGAGGTTCGTGCAGGCGGGTTTTCTATAGAAAGTGCTGTGGAGAGATTCGTCGTCATTAATGCTAAGTTTAAAGTATAGAAGTGAGAGAGAGCCTGAGGTGTTGGGATGTTCGATGGTGAATTTAATGTGGGGGTCAGTATTATTACATGTATTAAAGATGGAGGTAGCTTCCTCTCGGGATGAAGTGAGGATCAAAATGTCGTCAACGTATCTCGAGAAGAATAAATGGGAATGACAGGTGCTAAGTGCTTGTTGTTCCAGTCTGTTCATGTAGGAAATGGCGAGGAGGCCGGATAGACTGGAACCTATGGGTAGGCCAGAGACTTGTTTATATGTGTCTTGCTGGAACCTGAAGTAAGTATTATCCACAATGATACGTAGGAGTTGATGTATGTCTGTCGGGGTAAGCCCAAAACAGTCAAGGTTGTTAGAGGAGATGTGGTCAGTTATGAGGTCAATGGCGAGATGTGCGGGAATGGAAGTATAAAGGGAGACAACGTCAAGGCTGAAGATGTAGTTGTTGAGGCGGAGCTGTTGGGGTTGAAGTAAGTGGAGTCTACTTAGTACCTGGTCAGAGCTGCTGACATGTGCCGGGAAGGTGGGGAGTAGCGGTTTAAGTAAGTGGGAGAGGAGCCAGGAGATCTTGTAAAGGAGTCCCTCAGTACTGATCTGTAAGTGGTTGCTGGTTTTGTGGGTTTTAATGAGATGGTAAAAGGTTTTTGCCCGTTTTTTCGACCCTTTCGGTTTTTAATTGTTGTCTTTTGATAATGAAAGTTTTTCTTTCGAAAATTTAAGATTACCTTTTGCCGAACATTTTATTTACCTGACAGTATTTACTATTCTGGTACTTAATCAGTTTTTACGTGAAATATTAATAAATCGTTTTGAGATTCGTTTTCTCTTCTCGTTTGTTTCTGTTCACCCTCTCCACCTTCCGGCAACTACATCGCATTGCTACAGCCTCGGATTACAAACCTACACTTTATATATATATATATATATATATATATATATATATATATATATATATATATATATATATATATATATATATATATATATATAAAATTATTTTAACTACATACGCCGGCATTTCAAGCTTTCACTCGCATCAGTGTAGGTAGTGACGATGTCAGATGGTCGCAGGGCGCGAACCCGGTTCACAAAGTCAACCAATACCATATATATATATATATATATATATATATATATATATATATATATATATATATTAACGTACATAAAATACAATCTTCTGCATGACTCTTTACCGCTTAGGAAGTGGAAAAAATATACAAACGCTGTTACTATCGCCAGTAAAAAAAATAACAGTAAGCTGGAATAAAACGGTATTCTTTTTACTTTCTTAAAAAAACACTTTCTGCTGACGTTATAAATGACTTCACCCTCACAAATAGCCGCTATTAATGACGTAGGAACCCCAGCTGAGGAGAGAGAACGAAAATTTCGTGGGCGTCATGACTCGGCTGACATTTGACCTCAATGCCACGTCAGTTCGGCAGCCATTGTAATGTTAGTAACAAATTGGACATTTGCCCCTTCATCTCTTTTCTACACTGATATGATTCATGTTGATACATTTCCATCTTTCTAATCCCCTACTCCCTCTCTACTTTGTCTACTCAAAAGTTAAAGACTCTATAATTACTAATTAGCCCTCTATCTACAGACGCAGTATTCATATTCATTGCCGCCCCCGCCTCCACCTTGTTGTTTGTTTGTTTTATTTGTTTTTTGTATGTTTGCTTGTTTTGTTTTGTAATCTAATACCTACTAACTTATGTTTGGCGAGCCAATTTGTCACCAAATCTATGTACAACAGGTCGTTACTCCATAAATTCAAGTTTTACTCTCTCTCTCCCTCAAACTTTACTTTTGATTTGGTCACCTTCTGTTTAATGCTGACAACAAACAAATCCCCCTTTTCCTTTATAGTCGTTATTTATCGGACAACTCACGAAGGAAATATTTCGACTTAATGTGGATATGCGACCAGAAAGTAAGGTTCAAAGCCGGTACAAATTACTTAAGAACTATCCCACAGTCCCATCGACATTCCCTTTCAAATGTGAGGATTCCCACTGAACGTAGTGCAACACTAATAAGTGGTAATAAGTGACTTGTACCATAGCGTGGGGTGTTCTTCAGTTCCTATTATTAACAACTGATAGGCGGTGTTGTGGACAGAAACAGGTGTCCTTCTCTCTCGTTGACATGTTGTAGTTGTCTCTCAGTAGTGGTGACAGTAGCAGTTGTAGAGATGTTCTTTTCTTCTTTTTCTCTTTGTGGCTGAAATAATTGAAGCAATTAAAAAGAACAACAATAACTCTATTATTTGCTCTGGGGTTTGGTTTTGACTTTTTATTGTAATGTTTGCAGTAATTTACATCTGGATGAACTGTATATTCCCTTTCTAACTCCTGTAGGATGATCGAGGCATCGAAAACAGTGCTCGCTTACCTAGGGGCAGGAACATCTCGCTTTTATGTCGCGTAAATCCTTCCATGACGCAACTACTTGTAACGTGCTCTCAAATATAAAATGTCATTTTTTTCCTAAACGTGGGATTTTCCAGTTTTAACCTTGTTTATACACACCTAAAATCTACTGTTGCTATATTAGGCTGTCACTGATGACATACAATTAACCTGCTGGTGCAATGGCGGAGTTACTCTATCGGAAGTTTATTCCCAATAGCGAGGATAAAAACTTTCATGACATTTACAGCAGTAATGACTCGTGTGTGAACATTTAGTGAGTAAGTAACCATAATCGAAATCTAAATTCGGCTTCAGTCGATTTCACAATTAGCCTCTGTAACTATTATGTACCTTGTTCAAAATGAAAATGTGATCCGGTTTTTCATACAAGACTTCCTCATGTAGCAGGAACTGCTTTTAGTACTTCTCTAAGCATTGGTATTACATGAGTTTTCTGCATTTTCCCTTCAAGCTCCATGTATGATCTTCGTTTTTTTGTCTCCTTAATTATCACTCTCTTAACTGCTGCGACTATGAAATCTACTTTTTGGCAGTTTTTACCATTTTGTTCTTCTTATTATCACGTCTAGTCTTTATGCTTGAATGAGTTTGTTAGTTTGTATTTCCATGATCCAGAGAATTGTATGATTTTTATTTTCTCATACTGGCTACGGTTTGTGCTTGTATCATTTGTCTGCATATTCCAAGTACAGTCGGTTGCTACTTTTCTAATCCAGTCAGGTCTGCTTTTATATTCATTTTAGTGCTAATTTTATGCATTTACTTATGATATTGTTTACTGGTTCGTATATTTGTCCATAGAGTCGACATTTGATATTTAGTGCTACTTTGACTTGAAATCTACAGGAAAAAATATCGGTGAATATTTAGCTGAAGTGTCGCACGGTCTCTTCTCTGAATGTTGTGGTTAAGGGGTTATGTCTAGATTTTCCGGCTCGGTGACTACACATTCTTTCGAAACCAATTAGAAGTGTTGTCCTTGCTCTTGTACCGGGTCGATTGCAATATTAGGTGTAAATGAGGTGTAGATCGCATAACAAAGTGCAGATATCTTGCCAAAGGCGATTCATGATACGTAGATAACAAGCCAAAGCGGCACATGATGTGTTACTGTGTCTTGTCTATCTTGACTTTCATGTCCCGATCGTATTGGTATGTATGGCTCAGAAGCAATTCCGTTTCTTTGGTCAAATGTCTTTCATTAGTCATGTCCACGTGTTTTCGTGTGCTATTTTCTTGATCAGTCTGATAAATCGTCCATGTAGCTCCTTCTCTTCCCATTTGACGTTTCTCGTTATTTTGTTTCCAGTCTGCTGTTTTTCGTATTGCTCACCTTCTGCTGTATTATGTGTTATGTATTTTTAGTCCTTTTATTGCATCGTCCACGTAGTATTCAATATTCCCTCCTTTCTTTTTACACAGTTGGTCAGCAGCATCCCTCAGGTGCAATTCGTTGTGCATTATCATTAAGTTCCGTGTTCTATGATTTAGGTTCGTAAGTTCTTCTTTTGTCCATTTCTGAATGGTCCACAGTATCTTACTAGAGATACTGCCCAAGTGGCTGTTTCTTTTATCAACATTCTACTTATACTGGTTTCATGGAATTGTTTGGTTCTTCTTAGGTATTTTATTTAAATCATCTCTTTTATGTTTGTTGATTTTATGGTGTCCGCTTCCAGGACGCCCATATATTCATAAGTATCGCGTTCATCATTGTCAGCATAATCTCTTTATTTACTTCCCAGTGTTTATGTCAAATAGTGCGCATTTTACTATTCCGAATTCCATTAATTATTATTATTTATTCACTGAGAGTTCTCACACGAGTCATTATCAAGTAATAACATGTGATGTTCTCTGAAGTATACGTGACAACGCGTCTCTCTAGTTTTCCAGCAATCACCACCCCTCTCAGTAAACGATACAAATCAGTTTGTGTTATCGCAACAGCCGTTTATCATTAATTTTTCTCTCACAACGACCCTAGTACTTCTCTGGAAATTGAGTAGCAATAAGCCTCCTCAGGGTTCCAGTACTCTTCGCGCCAATTGAGTACTTATGTGTGGTGCTCTTCCTCCTCTGTCGTTCCATCCTCCTCCACCCTACATGACCATTTTGTGTTGTACCAACTGAGACTGGTGCCGTCCTTTTTTATTTTGCGGGATATGAACAGATTATAGAATTTTTTGCAGTTTCAGTTCCCTTGGGTTCATGTATTGTTCTTTTTGTGTATTTTGTTCGATCTCTATTTTACCTAGTGATTAGTCGATGTTACCTGGTTATGTGGGTTGATTTCCGCACAGAAAGATTGCCATTATTATTATTATTATTATTATTATTATTATTATTATTATTATTATTATTATTATTATTAATGAAGATTTGGAATAACAAGTTTGAAGCCGAAACTATAATAATATTTCTAATACTGTACTATTGGACTATCTTTTAGTGCTCAATTCAGTTTACTATACAATTACAGACTAATACAGTATCTTTCAATGCAAAGGGGGGGGGGGGTAATTTCTGTTCAGTTGTCATGACATCATACTCCCAAGCCTAAACCTCTCCTTTTTAGGGAGTGGTAGTGTAGCATCTGTTATGTTGCCATGGAACTGTCTTCCTGTGCCTTATTTCATCCTCTAGGAGGTAGTGTAGTATATATTCGTTCGTTATACCATTCTCCCAGGCATTAGCTCCTACTTTGGGAAGAGACAATGTAGTATATGTTCGTTCGTCATGATACCATCCTCCTATGATAACAAGAATATAAGACCGGAGGGAACATATATGTGTTAGTTATAACAACTAAAAAGAAAATAATGCCAATAGTATCGCACACAACTAGTACAATCAGCAATCATATCCTGTAATTTTGTAAGTGGTCACGGCCATGATTTTATTTCGTTCAAATAATTAACAAAAAAGGCTCTGCGACAAAAGAACAGTTCTGTTCGTTTAATATATAATTTTAAGTGATTGTAATTCTTCTATTCTTTTTTCGCTTTTCGTTCGATAATTTTAAACGTCGAAATTAACGTCATCGTCTTTCTTTAACCACCACCGCCCTTCACCTCCACTGCCTCCTACTCCTCCTGTTCTGCCTCCTACTTTTTTTATATGTTGCATGCGTTTCCCTAAAACGCAGAAAATTTCCACACTCTTACCCCAAATTAAAACACCTACCCACGCACTTTCACCGGATTTCGACCCCCATTCCCACCCATGCTTCCAAGAAAATCATAGCGAATTCCCTTGTGGTTTTAACAATTTCTCCTTTCCACGTTTTTTACAAATTATTTTTTCTGAATTGTGATAAAAATATAAATGTTACTATATATTTTGGTCTTTAATTTTCATTTTTTTAAATTTGTGTCGAAAAGTGAAAAAAAAGCAACAATATTCGCCCTATTTTGTTTGTCTGACCCACATATTTTCCCGACGTCACTACTGGGCTGCTGAAACTCTGAAAATTGCGGTCTCTCTTAGATGCGACAACGAATCTCAATAAGTTGCTGTGTCCGTCAGTCTCGTTCTATTTCGAAATAGCATTTTTGTCGCTAAACGCGCAGATTGAATGGGCGCATTTTATAATAAGCATCTTTAAAAGAGAATTGTCCGTCAGTCCGTCAGTCTGTCAGTCCGTCTGTCGATCAGTCGTGTTTAAGTTTGAAATAGAATTTTTATCAACAGGTGAGCAAACTGAATAGACGCCATTTTGTTTAACACCTGCGTCGGTTGGTCGATTAGTCACGTTTCTGTTTGAAATAGAATTGTTATCGTTTAACACTCACATTAAATTGACGCATCTTATTCATTAGATGCGTCCAGGCATCTCTAAAAGCGGTGCTGTCCATCTTTTGGTTCATCTGTTGGTCTGTCACCCTAAAATTTAAAATAGTATTTTCCCGTTCAAATGTTCTGCCAACGATCGATCCCTGTTCTGCTGTTACAAATTGATATCAGACTTGCCATACAAATCGATTCAGTTAAAAGTTCGAACATTGCCATTGATCGGGAAAAAGAAAAGAATTCTAGTAATCGGGCGTTGAGTATTTTTTTTTTCTTTAAGCAACGAAAGTCGCACTGTTAAAGTGTGACCTTCGTTGCTTAAGAACAAAGGAGACAATTGTTTTTCATTCAGTAAAAAAAGATGAAAACGAAACGAAATTCCGAAATTTCGGTTCCCTGCTGTCATAAAGAAAGGACAGAAAAATGTAGGAAAAAGAAGAAAAATGGAAAAGAAAAAAGTATTAAATTCGTACCAGTTAGAAATATGGAATAAAAAGAAGTCTTATCGTTTTCTCTGGTAAACATTTTGAAGTCTACTCGTTTTAGATTTTTCTTGACGACTGTACGATTGTCAGTCGCTATAACGGTTTGTCACGCTTGAAATAGCATTTTAGATACGTCAACACTTCTCTATGAAAAGCTCTGTCTGTCAATTGATGTATGTGTCACGCTGATGTGTGACATAACATTTTTAGATACGTCTACTCCTCTCTATGAAAAAGCTCCGTCTATCAATTGATGCATGTGTCACGGTTAAGTGTGACACATCATTTTTAGATACGTCAACACCTCTCTATAAAAAGCTCTGTCTGTCAATTGATGTATGTGTCACGCTGATGTGTGGCATTGCACTTCTAGATACGTCCACGCCTCTCTGTTAGAAGCTCTGTCCGTTCACTGATAGGTCTGTCCGTTCATTAATAGCTCTATCCGTTCATTGATAGGTCTGTCACGCCTGAATGTTACATAGTACTTTTAGATACGTCCACGCATTTTTACAAGAAAAATAGTCCTTTTTATGCTTATTTTAAGCTAGGAATTACGCAAAGAAAAAATCTTTATATTGAGACGGGGATGAGTAATATAAAAGTATTTCCTATGTTAAAAAAAAACTTTTCCCCACACAACAATGTTTCACTTTTCCCAAACACAAAAAGTAACAAATGTTTTATTTCCGATATGAACATTCGAGTTAATTGTATAAAACATCCAAATAAAATCGAAGACGACGTCGACTTATTGATTTATTTACCATTCGTTCATTACATACGGGAAATAATTAAACAATTAGATAAGGGTAAAAAAACAAGAGGCCAATAATCGGAATTCGATTCTCTTGTCGATATTTGTTCGTGTGACAGATTTTTACAAACAATAGAATTGGGAGAAGACATTCTTATCGCAAAGAAAGTTCAATGACTTGGCTATTATCTAACTTTTGAGAGAATGTAAAAATACGGAGACAATAATGCAAAACGAAACGCATAAAGTCGTCTGGGACAAACCCATCCAAGCTAGGATAACAGCCAACAAGACGGGAAAAATTGCCAAATTGTAGATTCCGTCGCTCTAGCTAATCATAGTGAGAAGCTGAAGAAGGCAGAAAAAACAGTAAATAAATAGAACTGAAAGCTAAATAGACTAGTGAACATAAAAACACGAGCGTAATACCAATAATTATGTGAGTCTTAGAAACAGTTTAAAAAAGAACTGAAAAAAAAGAAATTGAGGATTTATACGATAAAAACCACAGCACAAATGAAAGCATGTGGCATATTTAGAAAAGTCCTGGAGTTTGGAAACCAACCGACATAATTAGGTAATGCTGACCAACCACCAGTAAATTGTAATAAAATAGCATTTTGTAAACACGACTAAAGATATAGATGGAACTGATTCAGCCCGATCCAAGAAAACTGTGACTAAAAAAATGACACGAAGACACCAAACTGTTAAGAGCCAAAAATATATCAAACAAAAAGGCGTGCAAAAAGACATCAAGGCGCACAACGAACGCTAAGATGCTGGATAGCAAAATGATAAAAAAAAGCGAGACAATAAGAAGATACAAAATAGGAATCTTAACACGGTAGTTACTTATATTTCTTATACCTTTCGCTTTTGATCCAGGACTGTGCCCTGCATAGCTTTGTCTCTGAAAGCATAGCTACAACGTTCTCACTTGCGTCGAGTGTCCAAATACATGTATTTGTGATTTTAATGCGCATCACCGTGAATTGCTTGGATTCTCCAGCTATACAGATGCAGCTGGTAACTCCACGTATAGTTTATCCATAGCGCACTCTCTCTCACAGACTGTCACTTTCTCGACCAGCCTCCCTGATTGTGTAGACCATCAAGCCTCACTTTTCAACCTGTTCTTCACCTCACTTCTAGAGGCTTGTGTGACGAATATCCATCGCCGCTCGGGAACGCTGATCACCTTGTGGTAATGATTGATATCATCCTAAAATTTCGTCCCAACGCTAAGCTGTAGCTCAAAACGACAAGATGCTACAAGCAGGCTGATTTTGATTTCATCAGAGATCGCATCAAAGATGCCCCATGGAGTGTAACTTTTCTCTCCCTGTTTGTCAGTGCGCAAATGAGTTAACTGAATGAATCAAAGCAGGCATGTAAGCCCATGTCACCATGCGAAAATTCTACAGCAAGCCCCACTCTCCACAATGGTTCACCTCGAAATGTGCAGCTGCTATTGTTTAGAGGCAGCAAGAATCCCGACAATTCGGCCGCCATAAGTCAACTGCGAATAGACAGAAATTTATAGAGTCAAGAAATAATTGGAAAACTGTGATAGGTAAGGCAAAGAGAAGGCATACAGAGATGACCAAGAAAACGCATTCAGTCGCAGAAACTAGGTACTCGCGATTTCTGAAAAATATTCAATAGTATGGTGAACAACGGGCAATACAATTCTCCCGCTATCCAACCACAATAATGTCATTTGCACGGCAACTGACAAGGCTGAACTACTTGCTCAGCACTTCACCTTAAACTCAACTTTAGACTCCGCAAACCACTCCCTCCCAAATTTCCCATTGCGGACCGAAGTCACACTTCATGACCTGGTCATCACGCCATCTCATGTCCGGGACATCATAAATAACCTTGACACCCCCAAAGCATGTGAGTCTGATCTTATACCAGTAATAGTAATAAAGAAATGCTCTGCTGAACTGGCACCTGTAATCTTCAAACACTACAACAAATATCTTGTCGAATCTTACTTTCCTGATAGCTGGAAAGTTGCCTCTGTGGTACCAGTCTTCAAGTCTACTGCTGCTCTTCGCTAAAACCTTTGAATCCTTAATCAGCGATAGTCCGTCACCTCGTTAATGTTAAACTACTTTCTGATCATCAGTATAGATTTAGGCAAGCACGGTCTACTGGGGATATTCTACCGGTCATCGCCAAACGCATATATTATACACTGGACAAGGCAGATGAAGCTAGGGAGGTAGCGCTTAATATATCCAAAGCCTTTGACAAGGTCTGGCATAAAGGGCTTCTCATAAAAATTCATTAATATGGTATTACTGGACGAATATTTAATATAATTAGATCCTTCTTAACCAAAAAAAGATTACGGTTGTCCTCGATGGCCGTTCATCCAGACAACATGGCATAAATGCAGGTCTACCCTAGGGATCGATCCTTGGGCCTTTATTGTTCCTGATTTTCATGAACGACCTCCTCGATTATATTATTTCTGAGATGGGTATATTTGATGATGACACCACGATCTACTTTCGTCATGTGGGTAAAACGGACGCGCATGTATCCGAGCCAATGTCTGAATCGTTAGAAAGTGACCTCCAGTCTGTAGTGAAATGGGGTCATAAATAGATGATAACATTTAATGCTGCTAAGACAAAGCTCATTTCCTTCAACAACTGCAACAATATTTGCAATCACCGATTGCCATGACAAATAACACTCTATTTGAGAGTCCAACGTTCAAACTGTTCGGCCTAACATTCACAGGTAACATGAATTGCAACAAATACATAGAAGGCATTGCCAAATCTTCTGCAAAGAAAGTGGGCTCACTTTACCGTGCTAGAAAATGTATAACCCCTGCCAGTACCCTATATCTCTACAAAGCCACCATCCGCCCATGCATGGAGTGTTGTTGTCGCATCTAGGATGGTGCAACATTTACTGGTCTCTCTCTCTTAGACAAGGTTTTAAAAAAGAGTATCTAATCTAATAGGTCCCTCACTATCTACCAAACTCCAGCCATTATCCCATCGCCACAATGTTGCACTCTTTTGCTGGTTTTACAAGTACTTCCATGGAATGTGCTCCGATGAACTTGCTGCTCTGGTGCCCCCCTCGGCGTAAATACTATCAACCAACCCGTAAATCAGCTAAATCCCATCGATTCACTGTGCAGGTCTCCAGATGCTGGAGAGCTTTCTACCCCAACAGCTTCTTTCCTCGTACTGTCGGCATTTGGAACTCCCTCCCCGCTCCCTTTTCCCGACTGTACCGACATGCAGAAATTTAAAACTAGTGTGGACAAGCATCTCGTTGCACAGCTCTCGATTTAAGATGACCCCCAAAACATTCAATCTAATTCGCAATAGCCTCTTCCGTTTACAGTGTCAACTTTCCTTGTTTGGGGTGAAATATGTTAAAAGAAAACACTAAACAGTAAAGTGGGCAAGAAAGCACCTAACAATATAGCAGAGAGAGAAAACTCCAAACGATAAAGGGAGAAAATGGCACAAAACGTTATGGTGAACTAGAAGACAGCAAACAGTAAAACAGGAAAAAAAAACATTAGATAGGAAAGTGAACAAAACGACACTAAAGAATAAGATTAACAATTAGACCCTAAACAATAAAGCAAAAAAAAATATTATGTAGTACAAGTTAGACAATATACCAAACTGCGTGATAAGCTTATTCTAAGCGTTATCGCAAATAAGTAGACCATAAGCACTAATGTAGACAAGACTACACTAAACGTTACGGTTGACAAAAGGTCACCAAATAATAAAGCAAGGAAGGAGACACTGGACAGCAAGGCGAAAAAAAAGTCAATTAAAACTAATAAGAAGAATAAGACACAAAATATGGTGGACAAGAAAGCTAACATAAAAGCATACAAAAAGACAATGAACAGTTACGGCGAACAAAAATGTCCCCAACAGTATGATAGACAATAAGCCACCAAACAAAAATACGAACTAGAAAACAGCAAACCTCATAGCGGGAAAGAGGAAACCAAGCAACATGGCGGAGTAGAAGACAAACGTTAAGAATAAGACGATAAATATACTAAAGAAAAAAGAAGATTACAGTACACCAAAACAGGCAGATAAGAAGATACCAAATGATGTTGTGTACAAGAAGACGCCAAACATTATGGTTCACAGGTAAGACCCAATTATTTTGGGGGAAACAATATCGTAGACAAGAAAAGATACGACACTAAGACATCAAACAATATGTTGGACAAGATGACACCAACCACTATGGTGAGAAAGAAACTACTAAACGGAATTGCGGACAAGAAGATTCATAATAGTATGGTTGGTAATGGAGTCTACATGAAATGAAGGCTTTAAAATAATTTAATAGAAAATATCTTCAGCATAAGGAACAGAAGCTTTAATTTCGATTTTAAATAATACGAAAAATGAATGTAGTCAAAACAAATATTGTATGTTCAGTTGATTGAAAAGTTCATTTTCTTCGTGTTATTCACAGCAAACGCAAACGTAACTTTTACAACAGACTATGAAGCCATGAAACGGGATAATCAGAAAATGGCCTGTAGAAAACCCTACACTTTTAATATTCTGTGTTGTCTCTCTCAAATGCAAACTCTATCTTTTAAATGTTTAACAACTCTCATCTGAACAATTGCAACATTATTGGACATTCTGCTCGTCGCCAAGCAGCAAAATTGATTCTCCCGCCTTCACTATTCAACTCGCGCAAACATGTTGGTGGGCAGCTAAAAAAAACTGGGCAACTATCATCAAGGACGAACTCGACAAAATCTCTGGCCCGCAAATTGTCGATTTTCGTTGATAGAATAGGGACTGGCTTGCCATCTAACGTGTGTTGTCCGGGTGGAGACATATTACCGGTTTAAGGGGTTAGATAAAAAAATAATTCAAAATATTGTTATGTTAACATTTTTTAAATATAATTTTTAAAACTTAATATTAGTTTTCCTTATTTATGTTTCATTTCAATAAATATTCGATTCATATTAAAAATGAAAATAATAATCCAATGTACATTTATGAATGTTACGTACAGAAACACACAGAGACATAAACATCATTGTATGAATAAGATTATCGGACAAAATCGCGTGTGCATGTGTTTTTGCTTCAAACCAACTCTGATAAATAGCTATTGAAATATTTTTAATTTACTATTAATCGAATATGAGGTCTCGTATGATAGTTGAACCATTTCTTGTGAGTTGCGTTCAACAAAACAGCCGAGACGAATAAAAAGTGGGTGTTCAATTTTACGTGATAAGAAGCTATACAAATTTTCAATTTTTTCAATAGGATACTTTTATTCATTTTTTTTCTTATCTAAATTTTGATTTCAATAAATATTCGATTAATAGTAAATTACAAACAATATTTCAGTGGGTATTTATCAGAGTTGGTTATGGGCAAAACCACATGCACACGCGATCTTGTCTGATAATCTTACTCATACAATGCGTTTAACTAATAAATGTTATTTAGCTTCAACCTCAAATACAAGATATTGTGTTTCGTTTTTACCATTAAAGAAAGAATCCCTCTTGCATTAAAGTTATTGGATTAATTAAAGTTTTACATGAGTCGAATTAGAGAAAATTGTTGTTTTACCGCAACTTTTGA
Source organism: Sepiola atlantica (assembly GCA_963556195.1). Lineage (NCBI taxonomy): Eukaryota > Metazoa > Mollusca > Cephalopoda > Sepiida > Sepiolidae > Sepiola > Sepiola atlantica. The sequence goes on from OY744538.1 coordinate 54,524,072, forward strand.
TTGTTCCTCAAGAATACGAACTTCTTAATTTCTGCCTAACTCAACTGATTTTTATTATTAATTTTCGACTTCCATGCTTATTATTATTCAACTCCTAATTAATAAAAAGAAACGTTCTGGTTGACAAAAGACAAGAAATATAAAGCAGACAAGTGTAGCACAATCATTTAGTGATTCAGCAACGAACTTTGTCTCATGGACAGAAAGAGAGAAAAAGATAGAATATTATTAACGTAAAGCTTTTTAGATTATAATTTCGTTAATCCAATTAATAGGTGTGCCATTCCAAATCGCTTCATTCGAACCAGAATTCTCTGGTTTCCTATGACGTCACAGTCCCTTTTCTGAATCTTTATTTCCGTTTCCACGATGTTTGATTCTCAGTCATTGTTGACATTTTGATCGCTTGTCCTTAAATTTCCCATCTTAAGCACTAATATATGTACTAGCTGATATGTACACTAACTAGCTCCCCTACCTGAATATTTAATACAAGAGATCGCTGGGGATAGCAAGGCAGACAACACACCAAATATTGTGCACAGAACTAAACTAGATGATAATTTATACGCAAAAACATAAATCAAATCGCTCCTTATGGATTAGACTAAATTGACTTTTTAAATGCGTCCACGCATCTTCATAAGAGGCTTCGTCCGTCAGTTATTCGTTTGAATCGTTAAAACGCGTAGATTAAATGGACGCATCTTAAGAATGACCCCTTTTTCCTTTTAAGACACTTTTTTGTAAACTTTATGACAATTCGTGTCAGCATTCGACAAGAGTCCAAACATTTTCATCCCATGATGTACTCCTATTATATTTTTCAATTAAAAATATGCTGATTTTTAGTTTTAGGTGGTTATTTAAAAAAAGTTTCATATTGCCAGTAGAGTCAGACTAAGTAACTTTTTAAATAAATTGTAGCGAAGTAGGTTATTATATTATTAATAACATTGTACAACAATAATAAATGAAAATTGAAGCAAAGTTTGTTTGTCAACATTAATACTATTTGGGTCTAACTTATAAAATCCAACAATATATTTGTTATGTTATATATATACACACACATTCACCCATACACATGATGGCTGTTGACTAGTTAAACAACATGACCGTAGCTGATGAGTTCAATCCATAGTTTCTCATCGTTGTGAAAACGACAATGGCTTTTAAATATTTGATGCTAAAAATTGAACTTTTGTTTCAAACAATATTTTGTATACATCCTAAGACGTACATAAACATACACACACACACACACACACACACACACACACACACATATATATATATATATATATATATAGGGGTGTGTATGTTTATGTACGTGCTAAGATGTATATCCGGCCTTCAGAGACGATTTGAGAAGTCTTGGATTGGGCAGTGGGGGGGGGGGGGTCCTAGACAAGCTGACCTATACAGGCTGACCTGGTGTTTAGGATACATCTTCTTCTTTACCCATTCAATAGTAAACCTTACAATTTCTCCCTCTCTATATCTGTTTATTGCTCTCTTCTCCATCACTGTATTGCTTTCCGTTATAAATCGTACAATCTTACCTTGTCTCTCTCTCTATATATATATATCAAATATGTTGCCACTCTCCTCCCCGTTAATATACGACTTAAATAGTTCATTTCCCCCGTCTCTCAAGATATGTATTAAATGTGTTGGTCGCTCTCTCTATATGTATATTGAATTGGTGAGTGTGAATTTCTCTTTTTTCATTTTCAAAAATGTAATCACCTCGCTGGGATGCTTGAATAAGACCGAATAGGGTCGAAATAAATTATTGCATCGGTGATTATGTGATTCCGTGTTACTTTTATTATTTAATATATATATATATATATATATATATATATATATATATATATATATATATATATATATGTGTGTGTGTGTGTGTGTGTGTGTGTGTTTGTTGGTTAAAATAGAATAAAAAGAGTCGATTAATGTTCCGTGAAGAACAAATAATTGGTAACTTGGTCTCTAGATACAGCTTTTTATTTAGCTTGCAATTTTTGTTAAAAGACAAAAACGAGATTCGTTTTTTTTTCTTGGTGAACCATGGCGTTCTATACTACATGCTATTTCGTGACGGAGCTTAGAATAATAACTGGAGGCGTATTGACAAATGTTTTATTTTCAGAGATTTTTCTAGCAAATCATTTATATTTGAAAATACTTAGAGTAACATTCTGACGCATACCTGAGGTTAAGAAGATGCGTTGAAAGATAAATAAATGAAAATATGTATGTAAATCATATATTTTTTCACAATCTCTGAAAATGAAACATTTGTCAATAGGCCTTCGATTGTGCTTCTGAAGTGGCCTGCAGCATAAATTCGTCCTCGATTTGATTGCAAAAACATTTCGACTGCATGATAATCAGGCCTTTCTGGGGTTTAACAGGCACCATAACTATCTTGGAATTGCAGATCTAACCATTCATTATAGTTTTTTGTGAATCTGATATTCAGAAAAGCCTTTTGTAACTCATGATAGAGAAGGGTAAACACCTGCGACCAGTTTTGCATTGTAGTCACATTACAAAATTCTTTTTCTTTTGTTTTCTCCCCAAATGATATTTATATCACGACAATGCACACGAAACTGTTTATTTAGATGAAGATAAATGGGTGCGCCTTTTAAACATCGTCTCGGCTGAGTTATAGCGTTCTGTGCGAACGAGAAACACCAATTTATCATTAGACAAAACATATGAGGGGAAAAGAAATGACAGCATTAATCGTCTTGAAGAAATAGCTGTTATGTCTTTCTTTAAGCAAAAATGTTTGCATTTCTATAAACCAATAGGTTGGATGCTTGCGGTTAAGAGAAGTGAAAAAATATTAGCTTCCAACTCGATTAAAAGTGTCGACAACTTATTGGGAGTTATGGTTAGGGTTATGGTTAGGGTTATGGTTATGGTTAGGGTTATGGTTATGGTTATGGTTATGGTTATGGTTATGGTTATGGTTAGGGTTAGGGTTAGGGTTAGCGTTTATCATTCTTTTCACTTCTCTCAAAAACATGCACTGAGTAGAGAATAAAATGTTTACTATCCTGTTTGCTTGTCTTAGTTTGTAGAACACTTTCTTGTTGTCTTACTCCAGTATATCAAAAGGTAAAATAGAAACTGGATGAAAAGACACACAAGCCAGAGATTAATAATATATGTATTGAAATTATAATACAAGAAATGTCTTGCAAATAAAGTGTGTTTGCGGTTTAATTAAAAGTCCAACACATCTGATTCATACTGTTCTTATATTTCCGTTTAAGTACGACAACAGTTGTCTGTGAATGCGTGCTGTTCGCATGAAGACAATTTCTAAAAGAGGATAAATGGGGTTTTCGCCTTTATCCCGGGCTTTACTTATTTTTTAAACGATATCTTTAAGTCCAAATTTGACAATTAGATTACATTTGTTGATTATATGCTTTCTAACAAAGATTTTTAATCAGACATTATGCAATACGCTATTAGAAATAATATTTTCGATTACAATAAAATCACACCAACACATGCACGAAGATATCCCATGTATGTTGCCCTCCTTGGCTGAGTGGAGTAATTGATGGATTCGGTAAGGACGTATCTTAAATTGCACAACTATGTTGATTTTTCGGCCAATACACGTATTTCCACCGTACCAATCCAGTTGTATTTTTTTAAGTCGTTGTAGTGCTCATTACATAGGAGGGCGAATCAAAGATTAGATACAAGGTTACTCCCCACCCCAAAAAATAATCATTCACGGACTCATTAATAAAATGCATAGTCATTTCTGCAATTCAATTTGGTACAAATAAACGTCAGTCTATGCATGACTTTCCCACCTAGTTTCAGTCACAAATGTCCAACAGTATTTGTTTTATCGGCGTTCGATATGCAGGAACACTTTCGTGATCGTCTCATCAGTAGAAGGTATAATCCTGAATGGGCTTCATACTCACCGAACTTTTATCCTTCAGACGTTTATCTGTGGGGTCATCTCAACGATGTAAAAAATCCCTATACGATTCCTGAACTGCACAAGTAAGAGAGTGTTAAAAGGGGAGTGTGTCCAAGTTATTAACAATATTGCCCGTTATACTCAGGTGAGCTTACCACAATGAACGGCGATAAAACAAAGACTGTTGGACATTCCTGATTGAAACTTGGTGGACAAGTGAGGTTTATTCGTATCAAATATGAAAAATGGATTGTACATATTATTAGCTATTCCATGGGTGCTATTTTCAGGGGTCATCTCATTTTACGATCAAACAGCAAGTCCTCCATGTAAATTTGTAAAAGCAACTTATGTTCTACGGCTGTTCGATATGAGAACACTTCATAATTATACGTAGTTGCGCATGAATTGAGTGTAGACTTGCTCATTATACAAAGCGACTCACTCTATCTTTATCATCCGAAAGTACTAAAGACTATGTAGTTTCCCTTAATATACAGAAAAGAATGCTTGCTTGGACTTAATATCATTTCTCTCTACGTCATGTATGTTTTTCTTTAACTCATTGCTAAATTCAACCCATTTTATATATGTATTTTACTCGATTTATCTCTGATCGGCGAAGACGAAACCGGTCAGCTAACTTTCCATTTCTTTCTCGTCATTATAAAAACTAACTAGCATCCACACTTCAAATGACGTGCTGGAATAGCTACATATATACTTTGGTGATCGTCAGAAGGAGGCATGATATTGGATGGGCTTCACACTCACCGAACCTTAATCCCTACATTTTTATCTATGGGACTATCAAGACAATTCCCAGACTATTCCTGAACTGAAGAGGGTCATCATCACGGTGCCTAGAATAAGGTGCGCACATTTATTGACACGTCGTATCGGGTGGGTTTCTCATTGTACGGCGATAGAATGAAGACTGTTGGACATTCATGGCTGAAGCTTGGTGGACAAGTCAATCATAGACTGAAATTTATTTGTACAAAATATGGTTGGGATTGCAGAAAGGAGTGTGAATGTTACCAGGTTTGTATTCTGACCGATCGTCGTGAAGACCATTCGAAATTTCCTCAACCGCCTGGCTCTATCAATGTCGTGCCACGCCAAGAACTATCGTGAGTTGGGTTTGCTTGTGCCTTTCTGTCGCCATTATTCGAGAAATGCTTCAAACCTGCTCTCAACCTGCGAAGCCAGCAGTACATCTGATCAAACTTCCTGATATCTCGGATATATCCACAAAGACTTTTTATAGCTTGGCAGTTGAAAGAGATTATTCAGAATAAGACCGCAACAAAGTAAATGCTGACATTCACTTTTGAACATGTAAAAATACTTGAACTTTTAATTAACAATATACTCGTTTAACAATATTAACAATATACTTGTTTGAACAAGCGTTGGGGAAGGGGCGCTGGGATATTCTAGCGCATCTCCATAGCTATCATCCGAGGTAACGTCCATTATGACATCTTCCAAATGTCTAAGTCTTGATGAAGAAACAAATCTTTGCCTTCACGTGGAGGTAAGTAAATAGGGACTTATTGAAATAAACTTTTATTGTCCACTGTTTGATCGATTTAGGATTTTTTTGAAATGAGAACGAATCAAAATATAAAATGTTATTAACGATTCAATAGGTGGCATTTTGGGAAGCCACCCTATATTTTAGGGAGTCACCCGATATAACAACCAAGATAAGAATGGTTGTCAGATAAATGCAAATAATACAAGGCGTTTTGAAGTGCACGAAGAGAGAGAGAAAATGGATTTGCAATCTTGTATGGATTTGTTCATTCCTATTTATGTTTGTGCTCGTTTGTTTTATTTTGTTTTCGTTTCTTTTTTCGTTTCGTTTCTTTGTCTCCTCATTCCTTCTTTTGTTGTGTCGATTTATTTGTCCTTGTGAATTTTTTTACGATTGCCTCTAAAGAAACTGAGCTCGAATATTTTCTCTTTATTCTTATCTTCAAAAGTTCTCTTCTCTGTGTATATTTTTAAATAATGCCTTCATTACCAGTGATTTTGTTTTCGTTTTCTTTTCCATGTATTATACCCTCGCAATTGTTCATTAAATACTATTTTTAACTGTCTTTTTCTCAGTGTACTGTTTTTGTGTGTTTCCTTGCGTGGGTCGGTGTCATAGTTCATTCAATTATTTATTCGTTTCTTTTTCTTTTTCTTTTCATGTCTTTCATTTTCTTATGCCAATTCTGACCGTAATTCTTTTCTTCTTCAAATGTACGCGTACAAATTGTGAGAAAGCAACTTAAGAAAGGACTCGCTCCTTACTAGCATTTTAATACCAGCCGAAGACCCGTCCTTAACATCATTCAGGCAACCTAGAGTCTGCTCTCAATCATCAGACCCTTCTTTGCTTGAATGAGGTATGGTCTGAAATCTGCACTATTCCAGACATTAGTTCCTCTTTCGGTGGGGGTTGTTTTATTGTCGATCACTTGAGGCGCCCTTACCGTGAAATGCCAATGAGTCTGTGTTCGGCTATTTTTGTACCCTTCTCAGAGAGTCCCTTCGGAGGAGCTGATCACCCCCCCCCCCCACATTAAACTGGCTTCATGCCTAACCCTAACCTAACCCGCATTGGGAAGCGGGTAAATAAGGCTCGTTACGAAACATTGAAGATCAGATGGTCTTCCCATCAGTTTTCTTTGATTTGTTTATTTTTACTTTATTTCCTTTTGGGCCATTCTTTTCACGTTGTCTCTATCGGCAACACGTGGTCGAATTTTGTTCTTTTGCTTTCCCCCACTATTTTTCTGACTATCCTTGTTGGCAGCCTAGGGTCGAATGCTTGGTTACCTGGCACCACTGCGGCAACATTTATCACAGTGGTGTTTTAAATAGACGAATAAACACATATTTTCAGTCATTTGTAATGTGTTTTTAGTTGAGTAGTGTCTTTCCGAGATGATGTGTTCGTGGCAAAATAAAGCTTCTTCATGGTTTATGATCGCCCGTTCGTGGTAAAATAAAGCTTCTTCATGGTTTATGATCGCCCGTTCGTGGTAAAATAAAGCTTCTTCATGGTTTATGATCGCCCGTTCGTGGTAAAATAAAGCTTCTTCATGGTTTATGATCGCCCGTTCGTGGTAAAATAAAGCTTCTTCATGGTTTATGATCGCCCGTTCGTGGCAAAATAAAGCTTCTTCATGGTTTATGATCGCCCGTTCGTGGCAAAATAAAGCTTCTTCATGGTTTATGATCGCCCGTTCGTGGTAAAATAAAGCTTCTTCATGGTTTATGATCGCCCGTTCGTGGTAAAATAAAGCTTCTTCATGGTTTATGATCGCCCGTTCGTGGCAAAATAAAGCTTCTTCATGGTTTATGATCGCCCGTTCGTGGTAAAATAAAGCTTCTTCATGGTTTATGATCGCCCGTTCGTGGCAAAATAAAGCTTCTTCATGGTTTATGATCGCCCGTTCGTGGCAAAATAAAGCTTCTTCATGGTTTATGATCGCCCGTTCGTGGTAAAATAAAGCTTCTTCATGGTTTATGATCGCCCGTTCGTGGTAAAATAAAGCTTCTTCATGGTTTATGATCGCCCGTTCGTGGCAAAATAAAGCTTCTTCATGGTTTATGATCGCCCGTTCGTGGCAAAATAAAGCTTCTTCATGGTTTATGATCGCCCGTTCGTGGTAAAATAAAGCTTCTTCATGGTTTATGATCGCCCGTTCGTGGTAAAATAAAGCTTCTTCATGGTTTATGATCGCCCGTTCGTGGCAAAATAAAGCTTCTTCATGGTTTATGATCGCCCGTTCGTGGCAAAATAAAGCTTCTTCATGGTTTATGATCGCCCGTTCGTGGCAAAATAAAGCTTCTTCATGGTTTATGATCGCCCGTTCGTGGTAAAATAAAGCTTCTTCATGGTTTATGATCGCCCGTTCGTGGTAAAATAAAGCTTCTTCATGGTTTATGATCGCCCGTTCGTGGCGAAATAAAGCTTCTTCATGGTTTATGATCGCCCGTTCGTGGCAAAATAAAGCTTCTTCATGGTTTATGATCGCCCGTTCGTGGTAAAATAAAGCTTCTTCATGGTTTATGATCGCCCGTTCGTGGTAAAATAAAGCTTCTTCATGGTTTATGATCGCCCGTTCGTGGCAAAATAAAGCTTCTTCATGGTTTATGATCGCCCGTTCGTGGCAAAATAAAGCTTCTTCATGGTTTATGATCGCCCGTTCGTGGTAAAAAGTCACATCTTTCACTAGGTTAGCCTGTTGATATGAATGAACATAAACAGAACACCGTCGTTTACAACAGGGAAGGTTCACTGCTCCAATGAGTTGAGAACCATTAAAGTGTAAAGTGTACACGTTTTGGCGAGCCGTATGTTTATCCAACCATGAAGATGCCTTTAGCAAGTACATCAGTATTATCTGATAAACCACACATAAATGTTGAGACAACAAAACAATCAATTCCTAGTCACAAGACCATGATGAGTGGCTGAATTTTGTTCTCAAGAATGTAGCGAAGCTCTGCAAAGTATGCACATAACATAAAATAGTCGGGAACGGGGACGTCGGTATTCTCTGCTAGATGGCACCTCAGGTGATCGCCAATAAATTAATCCCTACACTCAATGAAGGAGGTAATGCTTGGGCCGATGCACCTCCTATGACTGAGCTGGGCAATACGTCATTCCGACAAAAAAGATTCTGGTGATTCAAACTCCTAGGTTGCCAAGGACGGACCTCGACTGAATTGGACAAATAAATTGTTACGAACAAACATTATCAGCTGTACTTAACAATACGCACCAGTTTTTAACTCATGCCCCTAACAAAAATTGATATCTGAATTTGATGGATGGAAAAAACATCCCATTTTATAGTTTAATTTCAATAGAATCGGTATAATTTGATAGGATCACTAGTAGGACTCGTTGCCCGGCACTGCCCGGAAGGAATATAAACCGCAAATAGGTCACATACGAAATTTTTAATGTTTACAGTCGGCTTTAAGAAATAAAAGTCGGCTTTTAATAGTTAAAAATGTATGTAAGAGCACTTGGTATTGGAACAAAAATAGAAATTGCCACAGTTTCCTAAAGATGTCTACTATATTTTTGTGGGTTTTGTGGTCGAGTTTTAACTTCGGCGTTTCACGTGTATGATGCAACTTGATGTAAGTGTTTTACTTCTAATTTGAAACGAATTGCTTTTTGTATTACTCTAACCGTAAACTAAGCGTAACCTAAGGTTTATTTCGGCAAAAGTCGGTTATCTCACGGTGACCGTGGTTAGGTCCGGTTCAAATTATGTAGAAGCCCTTTGCTTTAGGCCAAAAGTCACATGAACCCAAACCTAAGTTTTATTTCATAAAAAGTCAGCTACTAACCAAGGCAAAAAGTCACTGGAAGTTGTACATCGGCAAAAGTCGGTTATGTCACGGTGGACGTGGTTAGGTTCGTTTAAAATTCTGTAGAAGCACATTTTTTGTTTTGTGGATTTCATTTTGCAATTAAATTATTTTCAATGAGATTTTTTAAATTTCGTGTTATTTTACGTGCTATTTCATTTTCTATGTCAATAAATATTCGATTTCTAATACGAAATTAAAAAAATGTAAATAACGTAGAGATTGTTAAATAATATTATTAAAAAAGGAATATTCAGCTCTTTGTTACAATAGGGCGTTCGAAAAATAATGTTTTCTTTGGTTTAAAAGCCAAAATAAACCATAATAATAGTTAGTTAGATAAAAAGCTATTTTTTTTTTGGGGGGGGGGGGCGTGCACCCGGACTTAGGGTTAGAGGTGGTGGCAGGTATAATAAAGTGTTTTTCAATGTCAAAATCGTTATAAGGGCACTCAAAAAACGCTAAATTTGTAGATTAACACACTCAGCTAAACAACCCCATCCCCCCCCAATGATATTCTACTTCTTTTTGGCGATTACGTGTAAACACCCTAAAAATATTGGTGGAAAAGCAAAAACAAAAAACAATCATTTTCGAATTTAGAGTGTGGCATCTATTTTGTATATAAATTAACGTAAAATGATCACTCCATTTCCGAACCATTCTAAATTTTCAGGCCAGTAAACTAAATGTTTTTACCATTCACCGTAAGTCCAAGTCACAGTGTTGTAAAACTGTATGTTATCGCCTCTCAAATCACTCCAAAACGCACTGAATATATCTCATATAGAAGAAAAAATAAAAGCAATAACTTTGGTTAATGACCTAAAACACTAGAATTGGTCGGAAATGGGGGATCATTACGTAAAATTTATGCACGAAGCTGATCCCCAATATTTGATTTTTGTATTTATCATCTTTCCTTTTTCAGTGTGTTTAGTGTTTACACGTAAGCGCCTAAAAAAGTAGAAACTCATTGAAAAATAAGTTTAGTTAAATTTTAGTATCGGGACTGTCTCACGTATTTCGCTTTTTTCCTTGTGAGTGATAAAAAGGGAAATAAATTATTCAGTCAATTCAGCTTACAAAAACGTTAATTACTAGAATATTTTTTAAAAATGTCAAATAATAATGTTAACGCAATAATGCGTAAATTTTGGAGGCAAGTTTAGTAATTTTCGTTGTTGTTAGAATTCCCCAGAAAAGAAAGAAAACAAAAGAAATATCGGAGTTTAATTATTGGATTATATAAAAAAAATGATAAATAACGTAAATAAGTGGGTGTTTAACAATATAAGTATAATGCGAAAAGAAAAAGAATACTTATCTGCTGAATCGTTTGTTTGTTAAAGTTTTATTTTCGTGTAAAATCAAACGTTGTGGTTTGGCGAACAATGTGATGAGTAATGTTTATGTAAACGTAGCTCTGATTGGCTGTTTTACAAATTCTGAAACGGTTCAACTTGAGCGCATTTCCTTGTAAAATAATTGCCAAACGGGGTTTGAGAAAAGTAAGAGTTATTAATTTACAGAAAGAAATTAGCGTGCTACCCTCTCTTGGAGCATGCAGTTAGGAGAGTTAGTCGTATGGGATAAATAATAGGAATTAATGTTAGATGCTAAAAATATGTGTAAATTGCTAGAAACACAGTTGATGTGTTCGATGTATTAGTTTACTTGCGTACTATAACTTATTTGAAAGGGAAAAATCAAGTCCACTTCATATAGTAGATGAACATTCTATCTAAAAGTCGTATTATAATAAAAAAACACAAGTACATAATGATTTTCCTAAGACCGAAAGATTAAGCCAATGTAAACGTCAGATGGAAAACGTCCCGAAACGAAGGAAAAATTTCTTGCAAACCGAATAAAATGATAAATTGATTATCTTCGTACAATGTGGTACGTCGGTTTTCGGAAGCATCGGTGAAGAGATACAACCTCTAAAGGTTGCAAGAGAGGTTAGCCGGCTTGCTCCCTCGATCTCACGCCGGTAGACTTCTGATGTGGAAGGCCAGGGTGTTTCACTACCAGCAATCGAGAAGCTTTGACAAACTTAAAAATTGAAGAAGAATGCAAATGTTTCACAGGTGAGGAACTGCAGAACAACAACACGGTAGCTTCATTTTCGTGACGTGTTGATTTGATGCTGAATCTTACAAGAAAACACATTGAGAATGTGGTGTCAGCTTTCTTGAGAGAAAAAATCGCAAACCCTAACCACTCAAACCGACTGATCTCACATCTCTGGATTTTCCCTGTAAAACAGTCACAACCAGAACCCGTCTTTTTACCACCACTGCAAAAAACTTTTATTTCTACGTCTGTGTAACTTTAAAAGAACGGAATTTCAATAACCAGAGTTTCTATTACTACTCATAATATTACATAGGTTGCTAAAACTATCATGAGGAGACAATGTGCACGTGTGTGTGCGTAAGAGAGAGAGAGAAAGAGAGGAGAGAGAGGAAGAGAGAGTCAATTTAAAACAATAAAAAACGGTTTATAAATTAAACGAACTTTTACAAATCCTGACGCAGTGATTATTTTTATGTTCACATTTTCAAGACTTAAAAAAATTAAACATTTTTTTTATTTCAGTTCTTTAAATTGAATTTAACTTGATACGTGAATGAAGCAATCACGGATAATGACTTGTGTGAAACCTACTAGTGAGTATTATTATTATTATTATTATTATTATTATTATTATTATTATTATTATTATTATTATTATTATTATTATTATTATTATTATTATTATAACAATAACAATAACAATAACAGCAACAACAATAATAATAACAATAATAACAATAATAATAATATAATAATAACAACGACGACGACGACGACGATGATGATGATGATGATGATGATGATGATGATGATGATGATGATGATGATGATGATGATGATGATGATGATGATGATGATGATTCGTAAATCACATAATAAGTGAGATGTAATTCAGCAAACTAACTCAAAAAGAAAACAAGAACAAACACGACTATTGGGGAAAGTAGTACACTGGGAACTATGCACACAACTGCACTTTGAACATGCAGACAAATGGTACAGGCAAAAACCGGAGACAGTACTGGAACACGAAAATCACAAAGTCCTCTTGGACATGAAAGTACAAACAGATTAACTCATACAACCAAGGAAATCGAGTGTCATAATAGTCAACAAGAAGGAAAAATAACTCAGCAGATCACAGGATGAAAATCAACGACACAGAAAACGAAGCGAAAACACAGAACTTGGTTATCAAAAGAGTCGGAGAATACTGGTAATCTGGGATGGCTCCAGGAAAGACAATAGGTTATTGTCAGTCAGCTATCACTGATGATGACCTGTGTGAAAACTCCTAATGAGTAAATAATATATTTTTTACTATTCAATGGCTAAATTGATTCCATTGATAAGAAAATGATCCAACTAGATCTTTTAAGATTTATTTCCAGGCACAGGAATATCACAGTGTCAAGCACATTGTTCAGTTTAACTGTAATATACGTATTTTAAGGCAGTATGACTAAGGGCCTGGACGAAGCCGGATAGCTCTGTTATCTATATATATATATATATATATATATATATATATATATATATATATATATATATATATATATATATATATATATATATATATGTAGCAAGTTCCGCTCGAGCATTGAACACTGTAGACGACAAGACGCTTTCCCCGCCTCCCGGGTAAGTGTACCTTGATTTCAATTACTGTCTGTGTCGATTTCTCGCGGCTGTGTGGTCCTGAGCGTTTGTCTGGTGATTTTAGACTGAACCTACGAACTGCGTACGGGTCCATGCGACCGCCTGCAACCGCCATTCCTATGAGCATAATATAGCCCGAAACGACGTCGTATATAGGTGAAAAACACTTTAATATTTCAAAAATATATATATTTATAGTATATATATATATATATAAGTATATATATATATATATATATATTTATAGTGTATATATATATATATATATATATATATATATATATATATATATATATATATATATATATATTAGGTATGTGATCTAAACAAATAAACGGGTCATTATGGATGTTTGAATATATATTTTAAAGAAATGCGGTAGGTAACGTGGGCACATTATAATTTGTAAATGTTAACATTTAGGAGGTGCGTATATAAGAGTTTTTTAAATTTAATTTTGGAATATATAATCGAAGTAACTCGTTTAGGGGCACACCCGCACTCGCACCCGCACCCGCACCCGCTTCCAAAAAACTTTTAATCTAAACTAATGAACGGATCATTATCAATTTAGGAATATCTATTCTAGAACGTACAATTAGTCACATGGACACAATATTTGTTTTGTAAATATTCACACCATAGGGGTATATATATATATATATATATATATATATATATATATATATATATATATATATAGTAATCCAGGTAAAGTATACATCCACAGGATAAAAATCCAAAGAATTTCATCCGGCCTTATAAAGAGTGCTAAATATCAAGTAAAGCTTTTATATATAATTATTTATTTATTTATTTATTTATTTATTATCAAATTGTTTAATTGAAAAAATAATGAATTAGAAAAATTTCAAATTCATATAAAAGTTTACACGAAATGCGTTTAGTTTAAAATTGTAACTAATGTAAAAAATAGGCTCGCAGAATTATCCTTAAGTGCGAATTTACATGACTTAAATTCCAGAACGATAAATGGTTCCATTTTTAGCGAAAATAAAATTAAAAATTATAGTTAATCAGATTAGATATTTAATTATTATTTTTGTTTTGTCCAAATAAATTCAAGATTTTAGACTAGAATGTGGGTCGTCTATAGGTCGACCAAATATAAATTTTGTTACGCCGACTTCTGAAACAATAAAATAACTTCCAGTTAATAACTTTCTTCTATTTATCGAAAAGAATTTAAAGATTTTGTTTTTCTAAACACTTTCCATGCGGTTACCTTTTACTTAGTTAAAAAAAATGTAACTTAAAACTACCAAAAATATGCGACCGGAGGGAGCATATATTTGGTAGTGCAATTAAAGAATATTAATTTTCTAATATTTTAATATTTTTCTTTAATTGAATAAACTTTGTTTTGAACAACTGAAGACGTAACAGATTTGTATTTTCACAACTTTTATTTCTCTTCTTTCATTTGTCTATATAATTGCTCTATCTCGCATATCAAGCATTAATCCTTTCATAATAGGTTCAAATTCATGGGTATACATTATGCCTTTAATGTCATATCTTTTGTATATATATATATATATATATATATATATATATATATATATATATATATAGCACTAGATGAAGTGAAAGAATAAAATAAGGTGCGACTCAAATTTTATTTGCATTCAATGTTCAATATATATATAGGGTAGGGGAAGCAAAATTCACAATGTTTTGAGACATAGATTGAAAAACAGTGTATGACCAATTAGTTTAGTTCAAGTCATGAGAATTTATTTATAACACGAAAATTTGCATTATTCTGTGTTCTTCTTTTTCAATAACTGCTTTCACACACTTCCTGAAACTAGCACAAGTGTTCCTAAAATATTCGGGAGACAACTTATCCCATTATTTTTTAATAGTATATATTTAAGAGAGTCGACATTGCTGTGTGGTATTCTATTGGTAGCGTGTTCTAAAACGCCCCAAATAGCACAATCCAAATGGTTAGATCTGATGTAGAAAGATTGCCATAAACATGATTCTCCAAAATTGCTAACATTGGATTTGTAACTGTGTCGGCTGGGGCACCATCCTGTGTCTATACATAATTACAATCTGCGTAGTTTGCTTTAAGCTCTTGCAATACCTGGTATCTCAGAATCTTGTAGTAAGTATTAACATTGATAGTGTTGTCAGCTTTGTAGAATTTTATAGGCATTTTCTTTCCATCGGAAGCCACAAAACCAAAAGCCATAACTTGAGCAGGATGCTTTGTTCTGAATCTTCCCTTAATCTTTGCTGTCGATTTTGCAGTGAATCTGTTATTTCTACGATTCAAAAATGATCAATAGTGAAGATGTTTACATCTGAAAATATCGTTACAGTGGAGGGGTTTGTCTTGAACCATGTAATAATCTTATTGCACGTTTCCAATCTCTTTTCCTTCATAGATGTTGTCTTTTGGTTTTCTTGCTGAAGATGTTAACTTAAAATCACATGTTTCTGCATTCCTAATAGTCTTGTTGTCTACCTCAAGTTCAATTGCCATTTTTCTCATGGATGTGGGTGAATCTTTTAAGATTTTCGATTTGAGAGCTTAAATAAAAATTTGGTATGTTTTTTGTTGATACCTCAACTTCCACGCTTCCTTGTAATAGTTTTACTCATAGTCATTCTATTCTTTACATTATAAACAGTGTTCCAAGACACTCCAAATATTCTTGAACTATCCTTTGGTGTGACGAGTGAATTCAATACATCACACACTCTTGGACGTTGACTTTCCTGATTACTCATATGGTAAAGGTTTCTGAAAAAGCGAGTGAGAATAATACTGTTAGGTATGATTATGACATCAGTATATGGTAAGTTTCAAAACAATTGACTTTGTGCCTGATGACAAAAACAACTTAACATTGATTGTAAATTTTGCTTCCTCACCTTATATATATATATATATATATATATATATATATATATATATATATATATATTGCGTTGCGCCACGTACCATCCACAATGCTGGTGTCCCATGAATGTTTCAAATGGTTTTGCTATGCCAATCGTAAAGACAGTAATCAAAAAGCATACAGATAAGATAGACACGCATAATTTAACATCAATAAAAAATTTCGGTGTGTGAATGAAAACTTCTACGAAGGAATTGGATTATAGTTGAAGAAACGAGGATATATATATATGAACGGCTATTACTAAATAATACGTGCTAAATTGTCTTTCACTTTTCGGATCAGCGTTTTTTTACGCGAAACGACGCATCAAATTTCTCGGATTCTACTGGTAATTATACGCATGCTCGAACACCATCAGCAATAGTGTGATCAGCATCTGTGATCATGCAAGCATCTCACTCTCACTCTCTTCCTTTGTTTCTTCTTATATATATATATATATATATATATATATATATATATATATATATATATATATATATATATATATACTTTTTTCCACGTCAAATCATCGTACGTACTTTGAACAGAAAACATAATTTTATTATTAAAATGGATAAAGAATATATTTTTACTCATATAAAAATGTTAACTTGATATTAATGTTCTATTGTTTCTTTATTTATTTAAGCAATCGAACTATTTTTATGCGGAAAATTGAACAAATCCCTACGCTGAATTCATTTAAGTAGGTTAAAAACATTAGAATGAAATTCGATTGGTGACCTTGTTGTCCGCATTCCATCCGATTATTTTATGCCATCATGCGTTCGAATCTCATACTAGACCATTTTTATCTGGTAGAGCTCTCCAGTTATGTCCTCGGCGATATCGATCATCATAAAATATTTGGTATTTTTGTAAATTAACACTCGCCGCTAACCCCCGACCCCCAAATAAATAAGTGAGTCTACTTTGTAAGTCGATTACGTGTGAAGAACTCAGCGAAACAAAACAGAAACAATTGTTTTAGGATTTAAATAGAGAATCAGTTTCACATATGAATTTAACGTAAAATGTTCCCACATTTCCGATACATTTTAGTGTTTTAGAGCATTAAATCAATTTTTTTATTTTCTACTTTTTTAGGCAATTACGTGTGATTTTACGAGGGGTTTGTTGAGGATTGCCACAGAAACGTAGGGTTTGTGGTAGGATAAAGGGAGTTTTTGACAAGGGGGCTTGCCACTTTAATTTAAAGTCAGTGGTCAAATTACGGAAGTTTTTTACGAGTTTTTCCACTCGAACATAAGGTAAGTGTTAGGGTAAAGAAATTATTTTTTCTTTTACAAACTTTTTAGCTTGAACGCCACTCATTAATAAAAAAAACACGCACAGAATTTATCTCATATAGCAAAAATCAATTGAGTTAACTGGGTTAAAAAGACAGAATTACCCGGAAATAGGGGATCATTTTACGTTAAATTTATATGCGAAACTGGCCCTGCACTCTAAATTCTAAAATAATTGCTTCGTTGTTTTAATCTTTCTGGCAAGTTTTTCAGGATGTTTAATGCTAATCGCCTAAAAAAAGTACAATCTCTTTGGGAAGGTCAACGGAGCGTGTTAATCTACAAATTGACCAAATATTTAATAGATATTCTTAACAACAAATATTGGCTATAAAATCCAAGAAAAGTTGAGAACCCGTTGTAGACGAGTACGTCACTCAATATATTCTAATATTTAATATATTCAACACATCCTGAATAAATTTTTTAATATTAAAACCAGATTTCTTTTTCCTGTACATACGTTTCTCAGAAATTCAACTTTATTTGATATCAGATTACGTTTTTGTAAAATGTTTTAAATATATTAAATATTAACCTATTAATATATGAGAGCTATAATCAGTATTAACGTATTAATTATCGAACATATATTACCAGTGATTTTGACACGACGAATATGAGAAGAAACTATATGGTTTACATTCTACGAACGTTTTGATTGTTTAGCTGTATCTACTCCAACATCCAACCAATCTGTTCCCTTGATTGTATTTCCACCTCCCTACCTATTCATGTCTTACAACTCGTTAATTTTCCTACTTTTGTTTAAAAGAGATTTGGAAGCTTTTCAATACTAAGTGGGTAAAACAAACAAAAGGTGACCTTACTCACTCGATGAGTGAAATACTTCGGTCACATTAGTTTTGCTTCATTATTGCTATTTTTTAAATTAATACATGCGTTTTAGGATTTCTATTATTGGCATTACAGTTTGTTATCTACTTATTTAAAATCATTGATTCACTATTTTTATATGCGTTAGTTTTTTAGTAAAGTTTATTCCGTGTCTACAGTGGATATTTCGCTTCTACATCTAAAGCATTTTTGACATAATTAATCTTAAAATTGCCTAATATTTCTCTGAAAGATAAATTACACGGGGCATCTATATCGTATCCTATCTCACCTTAAGATTTTCCATTCAACTGACCCTCCGCTATCCTTAAGTTCACAAAGCTTGTTTCAGAATGTACTATATCTGTGATCTTTTGTAATTAAATGTGCTTTAAAAATGATATATTTTGTCTAATCTCTCGCGGTCTCTCCTATATAAAATTTGTTTTTTTTCGGGTTTCCATTGGTATATATTTTTTGCTTGATGATTTTCCTCAGGATTGAAACACAAACTTTTCTGTCTAGCTTAATTGCCATGTTTATTTTTAGGCAACAACTAAGTACTACTCATCTATTAAACACTGTTGAAGTAAATACTAAAAAATATATACGTCATATATTAGTTTTAATGTTAGAATATATATAACATAGTAATAAATTATATGCATATAAAATTTGTCGAATTTTAAGAATATTTCATTGATATAAATTACTCTGATAAATATTCGATTCTGGCTAGCCATTTTCCCCTTTTACTATGTTTTCTATACAATAATGTTGTTTAAAATGGGAAATGTTTCCCATTTTATTGAAAAGTTATGTCGGTCTTCCCTGTATTTTAAAATACTGGTGATCAGTCTTGTGTATCTCAGTAAAAACTGGTCAGTCTCATGTAGGTCATAAATAAGTTATTTTAATCTGTGATAAATGAAGAAGTTGTCAATCACAATAGCAAAAACATCCTACTTAGTGACAGCAATATGGATTTCGTCCTGCAAGATACATATCGCATAGGATCAATGAATCTCGATAAGGGCTTATTTCTGGGGCAATAGATATGAACATATAAATGCCTTTTGATAGAGTCTGTCACATAGGGTTGTTTCACAAACTTGATAGCGATGGAATATCCGGCAATGTCTTCTCAACCATCAAATTCTTTCTCTCTGATAGGTCTATAAAGGTAGTTGTTGATAGGCAGAAGTCTGAAGTACATAGAATCAACGACGGCGTACCCCCCCCCCCCCACAGTCTATTCTGGATCGAAACCTCTTCGTGATCTCCAGTAGTATCTTCCAACTCATATTCTGAGATCATTTGTGTATATATACGCAGATGTCACAACTGACAGCACTTCGTAAAGCATTAATAATAAACATCTTCTGATCTGGAGCACGTGGTGCAATGAGGAAGAGTGGCTGCTTACTTTTAACACGTCTAAAACTAAGATTCTCTCCTTTCACCACCAAGGCTCAGATCCTTGATTTATCCCAGTTAAAATGAATGACTCACTCCTAGAGGTAGTCTCTTGTTCTGGTAAGCTCCTCGGACTGACTTTCACTCCAAAGCAAAAATGGAAGACATATAAAATCTATTGCCAAGGGTGCTGTAAAAAGGGTTGGATGATTCTGTCCCTCCAGAAACTATTTATATGTTTTACTATGGAGTATTGCTGCGACATCTGGGGAGTGCCGCTCGAAGCAGTCAGGGTACAACATTGACTTTGCAATCTGGTGGGGGTGATCTCTTTTGTTCTTTGCGCTCCCTTTCTCGCATAACTGACCTCACTAGTTTTGCTATACTTTATTTGTATTTCTATGGAAGATGCTCGAATGAGCTCCAATCTCTGGTCTTTCAATGGAAGATATCTATCGCAATAACTCGGCTTTCTCCATGTTCCTAGTGTCAGACGGAATTGCCATAAACGCATTACCATGGTGCTGATTTCATGCAGACTACAACAGGGCTGTCTTCAAATCAACTGTTAATAGATAATTGCCATAAAGTACTCTCCTATATATCTTTTCATTGTTTTCAATCCTCTCATAAACTTATTCATCATTTACCTGATAATCAATCAAACTTATAAACCCTTGCCATCGAGTGTCTTTTGGCCTTGATATGTAGTGACTAATTAGTCAAATAAAATATGTTTCAACAACTCATGTTCTTGATATAAATAAAAATCTACATCGCTCTAACTTTTACATATGTTTAACGATATACCTTTACATATGTTTAAAAGAAAATTTGTACTTTCCTATCATATCATGCACTTTGGTTAAATGACTTCATTTCAGAAACCTACTTCGAATTTTGTCTTAGAGAAATACCATAAGCCGCATTCAGTGCCAACTTGTCCGTATCATATTCTTTCGGGCGCAGTCAGTTGCTTTTTCCTATTTAAACTCAGATACTTTTTGTAATTTTTCCATTCTTTCAAAAAAATAGAATCACAGCCTAAATATCAACACACACACACACACACATATATATATATATATATATATATATATATAAAATATGAGACTAGATGTAAACTTTTAGAGAATTGAACCTATAGTGAAATGATTTGAGCTCAATATACAGGATAGAGCAAATATAAATAATTCTATTTAATCTTCGGTTGTTCAATGCAAGGTGTACTCGATAAAAACATGTTTATTTTTTCTTTCCTTAAGCCAGGCTTTTCAAAGGTTAAAATCTTATCATCATAGGAATTACTTAGGGGAACAGCCAAAATTCAAAATTTGAAAAAAATTAAGAAACAATATAAAGTAATGGAAAGTAAAAGTGTGTGTATAAAAAGGTTATCAAAATATAGAGTCTGTCCAGTTGGGAAAATGTCCGTTGACAAAGTGTCAGGTGACGAAAGATTTAAAGATGGAAAAAGAGATTCCGTGGAGACTGCGTTAGAAATGGTCAAAATATAGTAAATCTAACAGAATGATGTTCAGTTCAACCGTAGATAAAAAGCGCTTATTAGGATGTAATTTGGAGAATTGGGGCCATTTTAAAATATTTCCGTGGACCGCGAATGATAATAGTTTTTAAGGAATTGAGTTTAAAATATTGTTTATATTTCAAGTAGGCCGATTTACTGGTGAAAGGTGTTAGTTACTCCGATCGAACCATCCTTCATTTATCTATCTATCTATCTATCTATCTATCGATATATATATATATATATATATATATATATAGAGAGAGAGAGAGAGAGAGAGAGAGAGAGAGTGAGAGAGAGAGAGAGAGAGAGAGAGAGAGATAGATAGATAGATAGATAGATAGATAGATAGATAGATAGATAGATAGATAGATATTTAAACAGGCATTGTTAAATTACACGGGATTTTCGCGTTTGTTGATTTTTAAGTGGTATTCTCGATACGTAAAGCAAGCTTTCTGAAATCCAGTAATAGTTGGTATAGTATGTTTCCTAGTGTTTTATTGGGGCATATAGATACTAATACATAAACACACATATACACACATATATACATACAGCAACATATCTACATATATACACACGTAAACACTTCTTGCATTCTTATGATCGAGTACTTGATTTCTTTTCAACATACCCAATGCACTATCTATCTATATATCTATCTCTCTCTCTCTCTCTCTCTCTCTCTATATATATATATATATATATATATATATATATATATATATATATATATATATATATATATATGTTTGAAAAAAGCGACAAACGGAAAACAGGTTAGAATGCAAGAGAAAAACAAAAACAAGAGATTTGACGGGTTTCGTTCGTATTATCGAACGTCTTGAGAAAACGTTCGATAATACGACCGAACCCGGTCAAATCTCTTGTTTTTGTTTCTCTCCTACGTTCTAACCTGTTTTCCGTTTGTCTCTTTTTTCAAACATTTTGTCTACCACGGCATTTCATTTTCATGACTTATCGTGTACCTTACCCCATATATATATATATATATATTTAAATAAATTTTTAATGGTACAAAATTTTATTAAGAAAAGGAATATAGACGTGTGTTACATTTTTTGGTGGGGAATGAAATTGAAAAGTGTAAAATCGAGAGAAAGGATATAATTTCATAAATTTACGAATACCATCATTATTATCATAAATTTATGAATACCATTTCTGATCCTCCACCCTCATTTCACTCCCGTGTCTTACCTGACTACAATTGGGCCCGATGATAATATTGTATAGGCATAAGCGTGTTCTTCACCCTCAGTCTTGCTCCACCGTCCCATCTACCACTAGCAATCGCCGTCACCGAAAGCCACTAATCACCCACTGCAACATGGTTAGTCTGGACGTTTGGAAGGTACAAAAATAGCCGAGAATGGACCCGTCGATATTCCCCGGAAGTGGCGCTTCAGGTAACCACTATTTTAAAAAAATCCTGCTCGATGGAAGAGGTAATACCTGGGAGGGTGCATATTCTAATTCATCCAAAAGGGGCTGATGGTTCAGGATAACACTTAGGTTGCCAGAATGACGGTTATGTGAACCTCGACTTGTATGAATATGTTTCGCTGTATGTGCGTGACACTGTGTTGTTCCGTCATTGTAAAATGCCAACAGAAGCGCCTCACCTAACGATAGGAAGTGTGAGAAGGAATGTGTTGTCTCGCTGCTGACAATTGGACATCTGGGCTGTTCTGTCGGCAAAATATTGTAAAAAGTTCGTTAATGTGCCGAATCTCCGGATTAGTTAATACATTACTAAATCAGTTTAGTAAAAAGAAATGGTTACAAAATAGTTCGTTACTGCTACAAAATCAGGTTTTTGTATTATAATCGTCCGCGTTAGTTAATTGTCATTAACGACGAATGTGTGTATTTCGCTTTCATTTCTTTCAGTCCATAATATTAAGAAATATTCACCCCTTTCAGAGAACTAGCCATTAGATGACTAGAAAATGATATAGGCATCATCATCATCAGCAGCAGCAGCAGCAGTAGTAGCAAAAGTAGCGCGGCCTTAAAGCCCAACCCCCCCCCCCTCATCTGTGGCAGCAAGTAATGTCAGAGCTATGCCATCGGGAACTTCGGTTTCTAGCAGGGTCATCCAAGACAGATTAGTCTAACACCAAAGGGCTACAATCCGACTAAACGGGCTCTAGTAAAAGCCAAAGGCGCACCGGGGTCCGGTGACCACTGATCGTTCTTGCGTTATCACATGTGATATCACCACTCAGTGCCTACAGATGACGATTGTTCTCGATGATCTGGTCCTTCTTGATTTCAGTTTCGGGGGTAACCTGGAATTCTTAAGGAATATGAAGTGCTCAAAATCAACAAGAAAGAGCTTGTACAAAAGCAAGCAGTATCGAGATTTCCATGTTCAACGCCGAACAGCCACAACAACAGTATCGGCTACCCGGCTACCCGGCTACCCGGCTACCCGGCTAACAGGGCTCTGGTGAAAATTCACGCGTAGTCGGCATCAGGATTAGTTGTCGTCTGGTCGTCTCTACCTCTGTGATGGCAAACTCAAAGACATGTCATGCGCGGAACTACAAAGCAATGAAGTGAAAGTGGCAACATTTCTTCTGTGCAATTCTTTTGTTTTGTCTGTGCCAAAACTTCCCCGACTTCGTATGCAACCACTGAGCAATTTTGCTCTGTGTGTGAGGCGTAAAAACCTGCAACAAGACAATTTTGAAGCACGATCTTGGGCTCTGTGCAGGAGTCTGATTAGGTCATTACAACGACAGCAACGGCAGTAGCAGCAGCAATAACAACAGCATCTCCGTTCGCGTCGTATAATACGCGTTAGATTTGTAAAGTTATTCGCATTTTCTCTCTTTTTTACCATCGTTGATAGTTACAGTATTTGTAGATGCCACGTGGCCATCTCCCAAAATTGCACTCACAAAAAAAATAAAAATATAAAATATATTAAAAAAAACAAAAAAAACGCCGAACTAATTCGGCCCCACTTTTCGTTTTGTTTAGACTCAGCGTTTCCAGTTGTCGCTTGGGGGGGGGGGGGCAGTTGTTAGTACACCTGTACCGGTGAATGGTATGTGTGTTAATGTTATGGAAGAAACTAACTTGTTCAGAGCTAAAGTATAAAAACAAAAAAGCTAAAGGAGAAGTTGTCAGTGGGTTTTGTGTTTGATTCTCCTGTGAATGCGTCTCTCTGCCCAGACGCACCCACGCGTCGGATAGATGCCTGACTTCTCTATCGGGCCTTCTCTACGATCAGAAGTATTTCATCCGTCACTCTCTCTCTCTCTCTCTCTCTCTCTCTCTCTCTCTCTCTCTCTCTCTCTCTCTCTCTCTCCTTCTGTCCCAGTGGCGCGTACGCCATCCTACTTACCCCATCAACAATTAAACAAGGTGCGTCCATTCAATTTGCGCGCTTAGCGATTCAAACTCTATTTAAAACTTAAACATGACAGACGGCGAGACGGACAGGGCCTATTAGAGCGATTCGAGGACGCAATAATCCGTTGCAAATGCAACTATGCTTATTTATGTAATTCATTAATAGTAGATTGTTTATACCGACCTATTTGGGTGTTGGCAATAGGCCGGAGACCGGAGTTCAATCCTCGATCGAGTCAGACCAAGCACTCAAAAAATGGTACCTGATGCCTCCTTGCTAAACACTTCGATATTTCTCTGATATTTTGGCGTGGGTTATGTTCAACAATTTCTTTGAAACGTTTGTTGTCAAGAGTGTTTGGTCATTTAAGGCTTTTATTACTACAATGGCATTTGTAAAACCACCAAGAAATTAAAAAGAAACATAAAAAGCAAAAATTATATTGATTTCTTCGGAAAATAATAATAGATGTGAGAAACAAACATTTATTCTCTGAGTTCGCGTGAAACCCATTTACCGTGTTTTTTTTTTACTTTACCAATTTATTTAAGATAGTCAGACACCTTTTAAATACTGACATCAAGTGCATTAGACATTTCTCTCTAACACTTTGATGTAGGTTTTGCTCAGCAGTTGCTTTTAAACGTCCATTGTCAAGAGTGCATGTCCGTCCTCTACCTTCTTCATCTTCAAGATTCTTATTAGCACCACGTATTTTTTGAAACCACCTTCGTACTGTTTGACCATTTGCTGACCCTCCCCCCTCCATGTTCTTTTGATATTCGTGATTGTTTGGGAAACATTATGACCCAGTTTGAACCCATGCAAGAAAAACGTCTACGCGTTTCTTCTTTTGTCACTTTTGTTTATTTATTTACTTCAAAATTGTATTCTGAAAGAAATTAGGAGGAGTTGAACGAAGACAAATCTTCTAAAAAAGCGACCGAAGAACCCAGTCAGTTTACCGGCCAATAACTCTTTCTTTTTTCTTCATCACGTCTCACCTTAGAATTCCTGTCGGTGACGCCATATCCCAACACGTAGCTCTATCTCTCATTTCTTTTTGACTTTCATTAAAATGTAACACTATTCTTACATAGCAAAGTCTAATATCGCTACATGAAATACATAATAGAAATACTGCAGTAAAACTTATTTTAATTAACTAAAGTAGTAGAAAGGTGTGTAAGGTAACAATAAGAAATACCGAGCAATTTTAGTCAATTATACAAGCATCTAAATCTTGCTACAATAATAGCATAAGTCATTAAATAGAGACGAAAAGAGTTTTGAAAGTTCAGACATTTTGTGGTGGTTATAAAAAAACATTAAATTCATGCCGTTTTATTTGTTTTATCTCATTTATTTATTTTTTTAACGTGAGAAATCTCGTTACATCTTTAGTTCAGCGATATCAGGTTGCATATTTGAGGTCGATATGCTAAAAACAGCACACAAATAATCACCAGTTAAGGACGAAGGGCATTTAGATTTGTTAAACTACATCACCGGTGAAAATACGTGTTGCTGTATGTACGTATCTAACAACGGTTTCTTGTGGAATTGTAAAACTTGGATCTAAATAACATGTAAGCTCACATATCAAACGTTGATTCTGACGAGCAAATTTCCCTGTTTTATTGTTGTACAATGTGATTGGCACTATAATAACGTATTTTGCTACAGTTTATTTTGTAAAAATATGTAATTTCGTCCGGATAACTGGGAAAATGGAAACATTTTTTCAATTGTGACCGAAAAAGATCAAAATCGTCAAGGGGAATAACTCATATTTTTATTGAAGAATATAAAAAGAGGTAGCTCCCTTACAACTAAAATTTCATTTCTGTTTCTGTATAATTAAAAAAAATAAAATATGCTAAAAAATAAAAGTTAAAAACTAAAATGACTTCAGCGTATTTCAAGCAGCAGCGCCGGGTGGGTACAGCTACTAGAAAGATCTAATGGAAAAGTGGACAGACGAGAAACGTCATTCAGAATGACTGGTTCACTGGCGGCGGTGTTCATACCAGGCGAGGATACGTTCTTGCCATCATTCTGACAAAGGGAGACTGCGTCGCTGGTTAACAGATCTTTCTTTTGTCGAAATAAGGTATGGTTCGGTTTTAGGAGATACACCCACCAAGGCATCGAAATGGAGCATTGCCGATCGCCTGAGCTGCCCTACCGAAGAATACCGACGAGGACTTCTTGGCTATTTTACCCAACTAATTTTCCCCCACCTTCCGCTCTTGTGCCGCACGATGCTGCTGTGGGAAACAAGTAAAGCAAACAACAAAAGATAAAAGACAGAATTATATCAAAACGCCATAAAGTAAACTAATGTTTTGCCTCTTTTGTCGAACAAAAGCTTCATCAAAGTGAAGCAATGGTATATTTGATACCTTTTATACTGAAGCGAATACAAGAAGGAGAGAATGTGGGTCATGACATATCTTGATAGTTCGATTGTAGAGAAAGGGAGAGGGGTGGGAAAATGTAAGATTACCTATAGTATACGGGAGAAAGGACAAGAAAAGCATGCGGAGCAGAGTTAGAAGTATGTAGGGTAAATTGCGAATTTCAACCTGTGTTTTTCGGATGATTCTTCTTGCTTGAATTAGGGTAATTTGAACAAATCTTTAAGCATATAAATGAGCGTGGGGTGTTTCTTTGTGAGAAGAATCAAAATCTAGCCCAGAATTAAGACTTGAATGGCGTTGCCAATAAATTATCAGATTGCAAATCATAGTCATTTCACTATGAACTTGTTAAAATCTGAAAATCGACCAGAGATCGCCGTCTGGAAAAATACCCAGGTCTCCTATAAGATCTCCATATTTTTGCTTGATTCGCAATATATTTATATCTGCTAATAAGTGTCCAAACAGTTGATAGATGAAATCTGTTTCTTGAATACGCGTTTTTTATTTACTTATATCCATCCTCTTGCAACACAACGTGGTATCCAAATATGCAGCAGCCTCCTCACTCTGAAGTTCAACCCTAACCCCTTCCCGTGGTAGGGGGCGATGGCAACGCGATATTGTCAGAGCTACTCAGCTAACAGGGCTCTGGTGATAATACAGAATGCGTCAACATCAGTCATCAGCATCCGTTGTCCTACGGTTATATCTGCCTCTGCGTGGTGCAAGCAAGGACGTGTTTGAGGCAGAACCGCAAATACACGAAGTTAGGATTAAAAAAAAAAGTTGCTTCTGTGCATGTGCAGCCGCCATTCATTTGGGTTTCTCAGCAAAACCTTCTCCCGACTTCATATGCAACCACTGAGCCTTGCTGCTTTCGGTGTCGGAGGTAAAAACCTGAAATCCTGAATAACCGGTCAACAAGGACTTCATACAGACATGGTAATCTTTAAGCACAAACCTCGGTATTCTCTGTGCAGAAGTCCGATTCGCTCAAGAACAAAAATAAAACAGCAGCATAATTGTATAATTTATCGTTAGATAAACTAATACGTAATGCATATACAGGGTTGAGATGAAAGGGGGGGGGAGTAATTGAATCCTTTTCGCTGCTGATATAAGCATTCACCAGAAAGTAACCCCTTACAAAAAATAATAAAAATAATTATCGCATGATATACACAGAAGTAAATAGACAACCTTCAAAAATAATTTATACGTGATTAATGTTTGAAATATGGATCGTCATCGTGTTCCGTGTTTATCCCGTGACGCGAGATTCACACGATTTTCTCTTAACCTAACATGGTTACAAGCATGGTCAGGATGAAGTCTTGCTGTCTTGAGATCTTATTGTATCATAACCAACCAACTTTGCTTCGGCCATTCTTTCTGCCTTTTCCAAAGGGCTGCCATCCTGAATTTCAATTTTGTGATGATTTTGCCGTTTTTGTGCATTATATGTCACTAACCAGCAGAGATGTCTTCCCTCATTTTGAAATCGGTGTAACTTCGGACATGGTTGAGTCTGATCAGACAGGAAGTTCAACCGAAACATCTTTGTCTCGTGGCCGATATCCGTCTTTCTACCTCCTTCGTCGACGACCAACACTCGGTGCCGTACAAAGCAGCAGTAAAAGTTGGAAACGCCGATATTTGATACTTTTGTGTTTCAGATATCTATATATCTATCATATATATATATATATATATATATATATATATATATATATATATATATATATATATATATATATATATATATATATAAGGAGAGTAGAAAGTGGACCTTGGGTTTACTTTAAGCAGCCTCGTAACTAACTAGGGTTAACATTAGGGTTTGAGATAAGGCTTGGTAAGCACATATTCTTTCGAAACCAATTGGGAGATCGTATAGCAAAGTATAGATATCATACCAAAGTAGATTCATAATATGAAGATCACATCACAAAGCGGAACCCAATACTATTAAAACGTGTAGGAAATAAAATAAGTAGGGTTTTTTTCATAATGCTTTGCAAAATATATGTCCAAATGAGATAAGCTTTACGTCTGTAAACTGCTCATTACAAAATCACTGACAAGAAGACGATGAGAAGGCGGGAAATGATTATTTACTTGTATTTTTTTCTTCTTTTTCTTTTCCTTCTTCTTCTTCTTCTTTCTCTTCTTCTCATTATTATTATTATTATTATTATTATTAATAATAATAATAATGATGATGATGATGATGATGATGATGATGATGATGATGATGATGATGATGATGATGATGAAAAAACTAGGAAAAATTAAAATCAAGGGGAAGATTGAGATTATGAGACCATGCAGAGTGTTTGAGAGAAATTTGATATTTTATGTTATTTCATTTCAGAAAAAAATGTAAGTATTTCATAACAGTGAAGTGCAACGTATAGCTGTTTTTTGTGAACTATTGGTGGGTTTGAAAAGCAGCGGAATATTTGAAGAGAGTGACTTGCATGATGATTACTTGCACTGGATTTAAAAATTGAGAAACCTTAGCTGCAATTCAGTATCCCTCGAATGCATTGCAGGCCGTGGGATATGAGCAGGAGAATTTCCGCGGAGATGTGGTAACTGGCTAACATGAAGGATCACGGCAGGCATTTTGAATTTTTACGACTTCACCAGTCCACACATCTGTCACACCCACAACTTGCTTGATTACAACCCATGGGTTATTATGTGTAAAATGCAGTTGAGAAAGACACCAACCGCACTGTCTGCAACACCAATGACAAGCTAATTACCAAAATCAAACTGGTGTTCAGGCATCTCTCGAAGTATACCATGAAGGCCGCGTGCTCCAGCTTCAGGTTCTGTCTGGAGATCGTTGTGGAGGCATAGAGCAGTTTTATCTAGTGCATTGTATTCGGCACAAGTTCCACTAAAAGATGCAATTTGAATTTTGAGAATACATCAATTAATGGCTAGGATATGACATTTTCTTTCTTTTCCAAAAAGTGTCAAATTTCATTCGAACACGCTGGAAACGCGCAGCAATGGTGAAAACAGTTGAAATCTTAAGGAAAATCCTCGAATGTGGCAAGAAACCCACATAACCAATGAAGTTAACCAGCCACACGTTGGAAGTTAGAATCAGAAGATTTTGGGTTCTATTTTGATTCTAACATCATGCAGGGAAATGAAACTGCCAGGAATCTCATAAACTGACATTCCGCACCCCTAAAAACACACACATATTTGGTGGCACCGGCCTCGGCTCTGACCACTTCCAGAAAAAAATACACACATAAACGTGGTGGCACTAGCCTCAGTTGGCAGCAACAAATTGGCCAGAAAGGAAGCAACCAAACCCTCACTGGAACTTTGAAGAAGCTTATTGTCATTCAACTTCCAAATAAAACCAAACGGTCGTTGTCAACAGGAAAGCAATTATTTGATACGGTTATCGAAAGAAGTGAAAATTTGGGGATACATCTTGTCATTCAGACTTCAGGGAAGACCAGTGAAAAATTACTTATAATGACTCACTTGAGAACTTCCAGTGAGTAAAAAATAATAATAATAATAAGATACAAAAAGAGCTGGAAAAAGAGATAACCCAGCAAGACACACTGTAAAATGCACAATACGGAAGACAACGAAACCAGATACAAAAAGACAAAAAAAGAAAAATGGGAAGAAAAACAGTTACATGGAAGTTTCATAAGAATGACAAGAGAAGAGACCAACCAACACTCCTGGGCATGGCTAAGAAAAGTACACTTAAACAGAGAAACGGAATATCTACTGACGGCTGCACAGAACAATGCGATTAGGACTAACATTAAAGCTAAAATAGATCAAACCTAGGAAAACAGTAAATGCAGATTGTGTGGACAAAGAGAGAAAATAGTAAATCACATAATAAGTGAATGCAGCTAACTAGCTCAGAAAGAATACAAGAACAGACATGACTGTGTGAGGAAAACAGTACACTGGGAACTATGCAAACGACTCTATTTCGAACACACGATTAAATGGTACAAACATAATCCAGAGACAGTACTAGAAAATGAACATCACAAAATCCTTTGGGGCATGGAGATGCAAACAGACGATACAGACAGACTCTACGTGAAGAGAAACGAAGGGGGAAGCGGACAGGTAAGTATAGAAGACTGTGTGAACGACACTAAAAAAGAGCTGGAGAAATACAAAAACCAGAACGCAGAAAAGCTGATCACCGCAGCAAGAGACACTGTCCCAACGAACAACACAGGAAGCATCGATACTGGACACAAACAGACAAGAAAATAAAAGTCTGAAGAAAAACAACGACATGGACGCTCCAGAAGACTCACAAGAGAAGAAACCAACAAAAATAGCTGGGCATGGCTAAGAAAAGGAAACTTGAACGGAAAAACGGAATCTTTATTGATGGCTGCGCAGAACAATGCGATTAGGACAAACTACATTAAAGCTAAAATACATAA
This sequence comes from Sepiola atlantica, assembly GCA_963556195.1. NCBI lineage: Eukaryota > Metazoa > Mollusca > Cephalopoda > Sepiida > Sepiolidae > Sepiola > Sepiola atlantica. The sequence continues at coordinate 54,555,469 of OY744538.1, forward strand.
AACTCAGGAAAACAATAAATGCGGACTGTGTGGACAAAGAGACGAAACAGTAAATCATATAATAAGTGAATGTAGCAAACTTGCCCAAACAGAAAACAAGAACAGACATAACTATGTGAAGAAAGTGGTACACTAGGGGCTGTGCAAACAATTGAATATTGAATACGCAAACAAACAGTACTAGAAAACGAAAAACACAAAATCCTCTGGAATATGGATATACAAACATATAAACCCATACAAACAAGGAGACCGGATGTTATTATAATCGACAAGAAGGAAAAATCTTGTAAAATCGTAGACTTCGCCGTCCCAGCAGACCACAGACTGAAGGTCAAAGAAACGGAAAAACGAAGTAAATACACAGAACTTAAAGGAATATGGAGCATGAAGAAAATCGGTATAATACCAATAATCGTAGGAACACTAGGAACAATCCCCAAAAACCTGGAGAAAAGACTGAGAGAAATTGGAATCAAAGGGACCATCGAAACCATACAAACGACGACAATGATCAAAACAGCTGCAATCTTAAGGAAAATCCTCGAATGCAGAAACCAACCCGCATAAGCTACAAAGGGTAACCAGTCACAAGGAATATACAACAGGGAGACAACAAAACCACACGAAGAACACCACAACACGAACCTATGAACAGAAACTGCAAGAAACATCACTTCATAATCTCCGCCCCCCCCCCCAATAAATTACACCGGCCTCAGCTATTACTACACAAAAATGAACCAAGGAACAGAAATTACAAGAAACACCATAAGCTCTCCCGCTTCTCTTTCCACCCCACCCCACCCAAAAAATAAAATATTTTTAAATTAAAAAATAAGAATAAAACTATCATTTAAAATGAAAGAAAACAATTTTTTAATTTAAAATTTTTGTTTTAAAAAAAACAGTGCCGGCCTAGGCTGACACCAGACAAAATATTTTTAGAGGGTCGCGGAGGATGAGAAGACTGATGAGGGACAGTACAAACCAGATTTCCACTGGAAAAGTGCGGACAATGCTGGGACTTTGGGGAGGCTTATTGCCACCAAAATCCCAGAGAAGACCAATTGTCCTTACCAGCAAGAAATCAATGGTAAGCGGCTGTTGCGATACCGCAATGTTATTTGCGGTGGTTATCGAAAAGAGATGAAGAATACTGGAAATATGAGGAGGCTTGTTGTCACTCAGACTCCAGGAAATACCACTGGTGTCGGTGAGCAATCACTGACGATGATCTGTGTGAGAACTCTTAGTGAGTACAAATAATAATAATAATAATAATAATAATAATAATAATAATAATAATAATAATAATAATAATAATAATAATAATAATAATAATAATAATAATAATAATAATAATAAAAGCTAGGATACTGGGTGCCATAACAGTTTACAAGAAGGAACAAACCTGTCAAATTGTAGATTTTGCTGTCCCAGCAAACCACAGGGTAAAGATCAAGGAGTCGGAAAAACGAAGCAAATACATGGAACTTGCCAGAAAATTGAAAAGAATATGGAACATGAAGAAAGTCAATATCATATCAATAATCGTGGAGAACTAGGAACAGCTCCGAGAAAACTGGGGAAAAGACTAAGAGAAATTGGAATCTAAGGGAAAACCGAAACTATACAACGGACGGCAATGATGAAAATAACTGAAATCTTAAGGAAAATCCTCAAATGCGGAAACCAACTAACATAAACTACGAACTCTAACAAGCCACATGGAAATTGTAACATAAAACAAAAACATAAAAGGAACAACATTTGAACCCGAGGGAACTGAAACTGCAACAAATCTCATAAACACCCTCCATTTTAATTGATATTTTTTTAAGTGATGGCACTAGTCTTGGCTGATACCACTCAAAATAGTCGCGAAGAGTCAAGTACGATGGATAGACCGATAAGGGTGAGCACTAGACAGACCTCCACTAGAAGAGTACGGCGAGAACTGGGACCTTGAGAAGGTTTATTGCCAATAGTCGTTGCCAGCGAGAAATTATTGATAAAGTTTGTTTTTGCGGTGGTTACTCAAACAAGTGGAGAATACTGGAAATCTGGGGAGACTTGTTGTCACTCAGACTCCAGGGAACACCAGCGGTTATTATCGGTGAGCAATCACTGATGATTATCTGTGTGAGAACGTTGGGGAACATGAAGGGGGCTTACCTGCGAAACGTCCTCGTGTTTGTCTGTCCTGTGCGCTGCGGATGAAAGAAAAGAATTCAACATGGCGTCCATGAACCTTTATTACGTACGGTTCACGCAGAGTCTCGCGAAGTCACGTTGCACGCATGCAAATTAGGTGTGCCTCAGTATAATAAAAGCTGGTCTCTTACCGTCTTAAACGAGACGGTGCGAAGTAAGTGCACGTGTGACGAACGTTGAGATCTGCTTTGGAAGTTGACAGAGGACGTTGTGATCTACGGACAGAGTGATTTGCGTTTCTTTGGACCTTCGTTATTACTTCAAGAACTACTCGTGAGTACATAATAATAATAAGAAGAAGAAGAAGAAGAAGAAGGAGAAGAAGAAGAAGAAGAAGAAGAAGAAGAAGAAAAATAAGAATAAAAATTAGAATAAATAATAATAATAATAATAATAATAATAATAATAATAATAATAATAATAATAATAATAATAATAATTAGAAGAAGAAGAAGAAGAAGAAGAAGAAGAAGAAGAAGAAGAAGAAGAAGAAGAAGAAGAAATAATTAAAACTCGGAACTTTAAAGTATTCGATTATTTGCAACGGATTAGTACTTTTTTCTGAATATTTTTTAGACAAGAACGTATCGTTTTCCGGTGAATTAATTCCTCTTCCGGTGTTCCACAATTCTTTTGGTATTTCCGAGATTTGCGTTGTAAAAAGAAGTCAAATTTTGGAAATAGTTTATTATTCTCTGTTTATTTGTAGGAATGAACAAACGATGCCATTCATAGAATCGTTAATAAAATTCACAATTCTTTCTGTAATCCGACCATATTTGGTATATATTAACCCTGACCGTAACGTGTTCACCAAGTTTCAGTCATATATGTGCAAAAGTCGTTGTCGTATCACCGTTCAATACGTGAATACGACGTGCAATTTTGTCAATAACTCTGGCACTTTTCGCTTGTCACTGTTTTGATTTGGGCTGTGGTGGCTCTCTTTAGTTCAGAAATAGTATAGGGATTATTTTTGTAGAGCTTATTTTTGTGATAACCCCAATGATAAAAAATTTGGGAGGTTAAGGTGCGATGAGTTTGAAGCTCATTCACTATTACACCATCCTACTGATGAGACGATTACCAAAGTGCACCCCGCTATCATTGAATGACGATAAAACGAAGACTGTTGGATATTCATGATTCGAACTTGGTGTGCAGGTCAGGCATAGAGTAAAGTTTATTTGTACCAAATATGGTTGGATTGCGGATGGACTGTGAATTTTATTAAGGTTGAAATGTATTTTAGAACAGGGGGGTCACTTTGTATGATAAATGACGTTTCTTTATGACCAAAAAAGGTTTGGTAACGTGTGCCGTTCAGACATTTATGCTTCGTCGATGCACAAACATCAAACGATGGCCATCATTTAGTGAAAATGAATCTGGATGTGGGGTTGTAGAAAAGAAGACAATTGCTTTACTTGAACATCAACGGAAATAACAACAGCATTGAACGAGTGAAAGAATTAAGATAACAAAGACAAAATTATATCTGGGTATAGACTAGTCTGGCCCAAAGCCAAGGCGCATAGTGAGGCACAAAATCACAAATGTAGGTCGATAAAGTAGCCTTATTACCGTTCTCTGAAAAACAAAAACCTACATGGATATTTACTAAGTTCCTCGTGACGGCGAGTTGTGAATAATTGCTTGTAGAAAACCTATTAACAACAAATATCGGTGCTGTTAAATAGGGACTTTTTAAACCCGAAGGAAATTTTAACTTTCCTCCGAGTAGAAATCGGGATTATACTTAAAGATAAGCGCTGAAAGTTGAATTGGGGCGACATATTTTGAAGAAAAGGAACAACAACCATGTATATTAATTGAATAATTTTATTTCAGCAAGTAATAAAGTATAATGTACAAACAGTAAATGGTTAAAATACAGAATGCGGTTTACGAATACGTACATTCGCGGAACTTATCTTCTAGGAAAAGTTTTCTGTTAACAGGTATGCAGACTTCGTCCACAACATTTGTTGGCTTTTCCCGTCGTAGGAGGATTTACTTTATTTGCGACCGCCTTCGGGTTGTGTGTCGTAATGTAGTAAACCGTTAATTGATATCAACCGTTGAAAATGGATGCAGAGGGGGAAGCCCTAAGCGTTTCAGTTTTTATATGCTGGCTCACATAACCCCTAAGGTAGCAGTGATTGAGTATCCTTTGGCAAATCCACGTGACCCTTAAAGTGATCAGGAACAGCAACCACACTGACCAATCTATGAGTGTTTTGTAAATGTCAATAGTTATTCTGATGTGACCGATTCGAATCATATCGTCAACGGCTTCCGTTTCCACGTCGAACCTGAGGAGCTTTAGAGGGGAAATTTATCGAACCATCGATCAGTTTTATCGGTCCGGTCACGAATAATTTCGATCTAAAGAATAGAGCAGACGTGTTGTTTGAAATATAATTATCATAAATTAATTTTATGAAACAAAAAAAGAACCGTTTTCGTTATAATTGTCGGCCATCTTTGTTCTCTGTCATATCTACCAATCCTACATGCTCCTCACCTTCAGCTATCATACCGAGGTTAGGGACCGACTGACTTTCGAGTTTATTCCTTCAATGCCCAACTATAAATACAAGAAAAATTAATTGTTTTCAGAAATAACTTTTTACTTCTTTTTTCTTTATTTTAATTGGTTAATTCATACCCCATCTTATGTACTAATCTGTCTCAAACCGTCACTAGAGGTTAATGGGTGCATAAACTGCAAAACACTGACATTTAGTTTGAACCTTACAGTATGACAATCATGTCATAATATCTCATTATTAACTTTAAGCCTAAATGTTTCGTCGCAGCTTCGACCAGTGACTGAGTGGAATCCAGATACAGCATCTGTGACCATATGCCGTACATTTCTGAATGGTCGTAATCGTCTAGTGACGCATTTGTGAAATAAAATCAACATACAACAAAATTCTGACAGTCGTAAATTTATTCTTCCATACGAACAAGACAAGGTGGCGAGTCAAAACTAAATTTCGAGTAACTGATATCCCCCCTCTCTCTCTCTCTCTCTCTCTCTTTCTCTCTCTCTCACACACGCCCCTTTATCTTTCTCTTTCTCTCTCTCTTTCCTTTCTTCTCTCTTTCTCTATTCATCTCCCTTTGACATGGTAGGTCGTTATGTACCTAGTACATACTTTATATTCATACGAGTTATTTGATCTCAGTCTGGGTGTGTCGTTCATTCACACAGTTGACCAACGTAAAATTGCAATCAGGCCCTCATAACTATGTCCACTGAGGACAGCGTTTCCTAATCAGAATTCGCTGGAATCCCTAAGGTTCCGCAAAACGTCCCTAACGCTTTCACAAAAACAAACGAGATAAACTATGCACGCTTTGACTTTTCATTTCATTTCATATACTAATGAATATTACTAAACCTGTAAATAACATGGGAAAGATATGGTGTATAATTACGTTTTGGCACAGAGGCTTCTTGCGACAGGTAATTTATTTTAAGAGTTACACAAGGGTGAAAATGTTGAGAAACGCATACTCAGTGTGATCACAGTAAGCCACCACTGACATCGCAACATCAACCATGGCTTTCTACGGTATTTATGTTGTGCTTGTAAAATCTTAGCATTTTAATTACTGTATCTAAGTAATCAACCAAATAAACTCTGTTGTTATTTGTTTCTTATATAAATAAGGAAAAGAGTAAATTTTTCGACATAATTCAGTTCATTATATTTGATTGCATGTCGTGTTCCAACATTATTTGCTGTTTTGTTTTTTCATAATTTGGTTCTAGTTTATCTCCACGTGTACGTGTGTCTATTGAAACACATCTGAGCCGAATCTACACAGCTCAACAAGGAAGTTTTTTTTAACCCTTCCAAGTGATCAGCTGATGAATTCACACGATGAGGAAAGAATAAAGTTATCAGTGAATGGCACAGGATACATGAAAAGACAAACACTAAAGTCTGTGTAACTGACCATTACGACTAATATGACTCATATTTTCATTCATATATTCCTTCATTCATTTGATTAGAGTTTTATCCGTTCATTTATTCCGGGCCACACTACATACGTGTGAAGCATGAACCGTGACCGGGATGAGACAGACGAAGACCTTTTCCGTTGTGTACCAAAACGCATACTAAAAAAATAACTAAAAATCAAAAGTAAAAATCAAAATAGAAAATCAAAAAGGGAAGTGCGTAAAAAGAAGGTAAAAACAGAATGAACGAAACCCAACAGATTTATATATTTAAAAATTTACAAGCTATGAAAGATTTAATGTGTGAATTTGTGTGCGCAAGTTCAGACAGTTAAATTGTTTTCATTTGTAGAAAAAGAAAAGTAATTAGCCAATGTAAGAAGTGTTTGTATATGTTTGCCTTATTTTGTCAGTGTATGAGCACGTATGGTATCGAGGTTCATAATCATTTCGGTCTTCCCTTTCTCGAGATAATAGCTGGGGGAGGGGTCGGTCGAAAGCTTGTTGCGTCCTTTTTGGGGCCGGTATCTCTATCTCGACTGGCTGTATCAAATCCTTTTATATAAAATACGGGATGATTGTTTTGGGTGGGAAGAGAAAGTTAAGTAGTTGTAGACTATCCCTTGTCGTGTTTTTATGATTTTATGTTAATCTCGTTGGAGTCACTTTTTGTGATCACTTTTTCATGTGTATTTTTTAGGCATGGCCTATTTGTTCGTGTTCACTCTATTGGTTAATAAACATCAGATTTTCAAGATATGTTAATACCACGACCGGGATGGGCCATGCCTACTGGGGTCGCAAAAAGGATTGTTTATTAACAATATGGCAACCTCCTGAGTTTTATTTTGTGCCGTTTTACTGAAAATGTTGTAAAGAAAATTATATAGAAACGCTATTATAAAGTAACAACATGAAAGAAATTTTTTCTGCACATTTGCGTCAATCTGGACTAAACTTAAAGTTCGTTTTATTGGTTCACTATTTTGAAAATCGCTGTCATTTTTTTGAAAACTTGTATTTCTTATAAAATTTATAATTATGAAATAAATTCAGAAACATGATTACAGGATAAGCTAATGAACCAGTCGAGTCATGCCAAAGACTCAAGAAATGGTACTTGCTAAATAACGTGAGTATCAAGGCTAAGTGGAGCAGCTCAGAGAAAGGAATGGCGTCCCCCCTACATCTCGGTGTAGTAGCCAATGAAAAGCCAACCATCGGGTTGCCTTTGACTATAGTCGATCCATTTATGTACTTTTATTAAATAAACCAGAAAATCTAGTTAAATTTTTAAGATTAACCTGATTAACACATTGGTTTGTGTAGAATGATTAGTCACTTAATCACCTCAGATTCAGGGGGAATCGGCACTTAGCACTGACACTGTATTTAGTCATGTAATTCATCCACAGGATCAGCGCTGAGGGGTTTTGTCAACTTGAAATGGGCTATATTAGGTAAAGCACGGACATGTACACTATGCAAATCCAAAAGATGCAACCTTTGCATTCTGTAATTATGTCATACATTATGTCCAACGATACATTTCTTAACAAGAGACATGAGGTGGTCCAAAACTGTTCGCACAGATCCTCTTATGTTCTCTCACGTCTCAAACCAGTTTAAATAGCTGAGGTGTAAATTTTTTGTGTTATTGGAACATTAATAATAATTGATAGAACTTTTCAAATAATTATTTAACTTTCAAAACAAATTTTTGTTACTTCAACATAATAAATAGAACTTTCAAAATATGTAATAGATGTTTCATAATGATTGATACAACTTTCAAAATAATTGACCTTTAAAAATAATTTATAGAACTATAAATAGTTTATACAACTTTCAAAATAATTAATGTTTTTTTACAAATAATGAATAGAACTTTCTAAAATAATTAATTGATCTTTTAAAATAATCAATCTAACTTTCAAAATATTTATTGGGACTTTCGAAATAATAAATAGAACTTTCAAAATAATTATTGGAACTCTAAAAATCGTTTATAGGACAATAAAAATAATTATAAAGAATTTAAAAATAATTATTAAGACTTTCAAAATGATAGATGGATCTTTCAAAATAACAAATAGAATTTTCAAAATAATTAAGAGAACTTTCAAAATTATTAATGGATCTTTCAAAATTATTAATAGAACTTCCAAAGCAATTATTGGAACCTTCAAAGTAATTAATGAAAGTTTCGAAAGAATTAATAGAACTTTCAAAATAATAATTTAAACATTTCAAAATAAGTATTGATATTTAAACAACCATTTATAAAACTTTTAACATAATTATCGGAACTTTAAAAATAATTAATAGAACTTTAAAAATAATGAATAGATCATTCCAAATTCTTTGTAGATCTTTTGAAATGATTAATCTACCTTACTAGATAAGTAATAAAACTTTCAAAATAATTATTGGAACTTTAAAAATGATTAATAGAACTTTCAAAATAATTATTGGAACTTTCAAAATAATTTATAACACTTTGAAATTATTATTTAATATTTAAAAACATTTAAAATAATTCATAAAACTTTGAAATTATTATTTAATATTTAAAAACATTCTTTTAAAATTTCAACAAAATAATTAGAAAATTTAAACTAATTATTGGGACTTTTAAAATAATAAATAATAGAACTTTTAATAATAATTAATAAGACTTTTAAAATGATTAATGGATCTTTTAAATGATTAATATAATTTCAAAATAATTATTCGAACTTTGAAAATAATTAGTAGAACACTCAAAATAATTATTGGGTATTTCAAAATAATAAATAGAACTTTAAAATAATTATTTAACCTTCAAAATAATTGTTGGAAATTTCAATATAATTAATAGAACTTTTAAACTAATTATTGGGTATTTTAAAATAATAAATAGAACTTTAAAAATATATAATGGATCTTTCATGATAATTGATTAAACTTTTATTAGAACTTTCAAAATATTTAATACAACTTTCAAAATAATTAATACAACTTTTAAAATGATTAAAAGAGAAAATTATTATTTGAACTTCCAAAATAATTAATAGAACTAAAAATTAATTATTGGAACTTTCAAAATAGAACTTTTAATGTAATTATTTGGACTATAAAACTATAAAAAATGTTGAACTTTAAAAATAATTAATATAATATTCAAAATAATTATTGAAACTTGAAAAATAATTTATAGGACTATAAAAAATAATTATTTTAACTTATAAAATAATTAGCAGAATTTTCAAAATAATGAATAAACTTTCCAAAATATATTATTGAACTTTTAAAATAACTTTTGCAAATTTACACATAATTACTAGAACTTTTAAAATAATTATTGGGACTTTCAAAATTATTAATGGATGTTTTAAATAATTAATCTAACTTTTAAAATTTTATTAGAACTTGCAAAATAATTAATAGTACTTCAAAAATAGTTATTCAAACTTTCCAAATTATTAATTCAATGGACATTTAAAAATAATGAATAAAACTTGTAAAATATAATTTATAGGACTATTAGAACAATTATTTGACCTTTCAAAATAATTAATAGAACTTCCAAAATAAATTATAGGTATTTCATGATATATGATCCAATTTTCAAAATAATTTGTGGAATTTTCGAAATAATTGATGTTTTTTTAGAAAATCATTAATGGATCTTTCAAAATAATTAACAGAACATTCAAAATAGTTAGTATAACTTTTAAAAGATAATTGATTTTACTATCAAAATAATCATTCATACTTTTCAAATAATTGATTGAACTTTCAAAATGATTGATAGAACTTTTAAAATAATAAATTAAACTTTAAAAATAATTAATATGATTTTAAAAATAATTTATGTAACTTTTAAATAAATTAATGGATCTTTCAAAATAAATAATGGAACTTTTAAAATAGTTAATAGAATTTTCAATATAATTATTGAGACATTCAAAATAATCAATAGAACTTCCAACATATTTAATGAAACTTTTAAAATAGTTGATAGAACTTTAAAATGATTAACTGAACCTTTAATATAATTATTAGAACTTTCAAAATAATTCATAGAACTTTCTAAATAATTAGAACAAGTTCTTAAATAAGTAATTGAACTTTCAAAATAATTAATGGAAATTTCAAAATAATTAATAAAACTTTTAAATTAACAATTAGAACTTTAAAAATAATTAATGTAATTTTTTAAATAATTATTGGAACTTTTAAAATAAGTAAAATTAATTTTTCTAATAATTAATTAAACCTCCTTAAATAATTATGTGAAATTTCAAAATAATTGATGGATTTTTTTTTAACTTTTAAAAATAATTAATAGAAATTTCAAAATAATTAATTGATAATTCAAACTTTCAAAATAATTTTTGGAACTTAAAAATACTTAATTGAACTTAAAAGTTCAATTACGTATTTTTAATGATTATTGCGACTTAAAAAAATAGACTTTTCCAAATAAGTATAGAACTTTCAAAATAATCAATGGATTTTTCAAAATAATTAATAAAACTTTCCAAATCATTAATAGACACTTAAAAATAATTAATGTTTTTTTTAAATGATTGATGGAACTTTTAAAATAATAAATGGAAGTTTAAAAATAATTAATCGAACTTTCAAAACATTATTAAAACTTTCAAAATAATTAACGGAACTTTCAAAATAATTAATGAACCCGTCAAAATAATTAATCGAAATTTCAAAATAATTAATGGACCTTTCAGTATAATTAATGGAATTTTCCAACAAATAATAAATCGAAATTTAAAAACAATTAATAGAACTTTCAAAATAATTAATGGAACTTTCAGTTATGTTGGATATTTTTAAAGATCTCTCTTCCTGGAATTTTACTCTCGAGGAAAATAAAAACACGATCTATCAACTAATTGAATTTTTTCTAATAGGTTATATATTTTTGGAACAAGTTTACAGATGAGATGATAAACAGTAATAGTATAAAAACTTTTAAAATTAAAAGTAATTCAGAAAGAAATTCAAAGTTTACTAATGGAATTACTTAAGTAAACTTTAGATTGAGAATATAAAAACAGAGATAAACAAAGATACATAATCAGCAAATACTACTACTAATACTACTACTAATAATAATACTAATTATTATTATTATTAATATTATTTGACCTTTCGTGACCCGTTGGGTCAGAATCTGTTGTATATATATTTAAATATATAATTTTAAATATATAATTTTTAAACTTTGACATTGGTTGATAACCGTTTTTACAAAAATTGAAGAATTTCAAATCAATCCTCTCTCTCTCTCTCTTTTTTTTTCTCTCTCTCTCTCTCTGTCTCTCTTCTTGTTCGCTCTTATCTTTTCTTCTCTTGTAATTAACGGACTTTAAATGACAAAAAATAGCCTGTGCCGTGCATGAAATTTGCATCGTGTCCAGGTGAATTGATAAAAAGAAAAGATTTTAAAATGAATCAGAATTAACTGGAGAGTGGCAGGAACGATGGTTGATTGTTAGACGATTTTTCGTTTTGTTTTGTGCGTTGCTTTCTTATAAGCTATGTCGGTGTCATCATAGGAGATAAAATAGATCTTAAACTCATACCGGAATTTAGTGATTCGGACCACAGCCAATCCATTATTGAATGGATTGAGAAGGCTGTGCTCTGTAAAGAAGATAGAATGCATAATTCCTATGCGCTTGACAGGTGGCGCCTTTGCGGTGTACCAACAATTGAGTGACTAAAAAAGGGGGATTATGCCCTCATAAAGGAAGTTTTATTTACAACGTTCGTCCTCAACTCTTCTGCGGCGTATGCACAGTTTGTGATACGCCGCATGACACCGGACGAAACCGTATATTTGGCGGATCTGCAGAAGCTTTCTGTAGCATTCGATGGTATGACGGATCGATGACTCAAATCAGCCTTTGTCCATGGATTACCTGACCATGTCCGACAGCTCCTACAAGCTTCTTCTGGAATGGAGGAAATGAACATTTCTTAACTTTTTTCTCAAGCGAGAGATATATTGAAAGATGACCTACCTGAACCCGCATTAATTACGGCAGTCGTGGGGCCAATGCAAACCAAGGAAAGCCAGACGAAGAACACTAAGGTGTTTCGAATGGGATGCAATTAACCACTTAGCCAGTTTGACAAACGGAGAGCTCTGGACTGCGGAGAAGTGGTGCACGTTGTTACCGATGTGAAGGACTGGGTCACACTTCTCTGGATTTTCCGGGAAAAGGATTAGGGGACAACAGCTATGCGCTGGCTTTTCCCCAGACAAGATCTGAACTCGGCGCTGCCAACTGTAAGAGTAGCTGTGAGCGGGAACGAGTGCATTGCACTAGTTGATTCTAGTTGATTCTAGTTGATTCTAGTTGATTCTAGGTGATTCTAGTTGATTCTAGTTGATTCTAGGTGTTCCTGCCCCATAATGAGCCATCGATATGGTTACGATTGGCGGGAGAACGCAGACATGTGGAGTTGAGTCCGTTTGCCTCCGACTGGAGAATGAACGTGCAGTCGTAATTGAGGTTCTGGTAATGTTGGGTTCGCCCTCTTAATTGTTATAGACGCGATAAAAGCTCTAGGCGGAGTATTCATCTTGAAGTCAGAGGAGTTCCAATTTCTTGACGAGCCAGTTTCTTTTTCCGCGGCTGCGTCAACCTTTATCATTGAATAACCCGATTTTCGAGCGAGTTTAACCAACAACGAAATGAATGGACTGCGACGTGGAAATGAGCGGAAGACAAGGCTTCCGACAGGCTGAAAAACGGTGTCACTGGGTATTTAATACCGGCAATCGTCAGGAAACTATTTGAGGAAGAAGTACAGCGATGGATCAAGAAAGGCTGATGTTTGCGCCAGTAAACTGAGGGAATGGAGACGGCGAGAATCAAATGTAGCGTTGCTGGATCATCGATTTGCTTATTTTCAAGTGTGCATTAGTGAATCACTTTGGCCCTACCAGGCCGTTGTTTTACAAAGTAAAGGTACTGTTTTACGAGGTTCAGATTTGGTCTGAATGTGGATTGGCAAATAATGAGGTCAATTGTGAACGCAGTCTTATCACAAGACAACAACATCAAGAAAGCGACTTCGACTTACATCGATGATGTGTATGTGGATGAAAGTATCGCATCCGCAACAAGTGTTGCTGAACATTTGTCGCGCTTTGGACTGGTCAGCAAACCCCCTGAGCGACCGGAGGATGGGGCTCGGGTGCTTGGCTTAACTGTCTGGAGAGTAGACGATGCCCTGTTTTGGAAACGGAGTAATGAGCTTCCGGATGTCCCAGACACTATTACCAGAATAAATGTGTACTCTCTCTCTCTCTCTCTCTCTCTCTCTCTCTCTCTCTCTCTCTCTCTCTCTCTCTCTGCACAAAGTTTGTTGGGCATCTCCCAGTGTGTGGCTGGCTGCGAGTAGCGATTAGTATCAGTGATGGGTAAGCGCGGAGACAGAAGGTTGGGATCAAACCGAGGACGTCCCATTAAGACTATGCTAACAGAGACTGTTAATAGAGTGAGTCAGGCTGACCCATGCAAAGGTAAATTGTGCGTCAATTGCGAGGAGCTTGGTGTATGGGTTGACGCAAGTTCTTTGGTCACAGGCGTCCTGCTCGAATCACATGGGACCGCGATTCAAGAGTCGTGTTGGATGAAACCAGAATCAGACACACGACTTACAAACTTTGTGGAGTTAGATGCCATTCTAAAAGAAGTAAATCTGGCTGTACACTTGGAGGCCTGACACGTTGACTAACAAATCTAGAGTTTGCACTAAGGCTACTAGTGAAATGTTTCTCAGAAGACGGTTGCAAACTTTTTCAGAACTTGTCAAAGAGTACGCGCTGGTGGTAGACGTTGTTCTCGTCAGGTCAAATCAAAATAAAGTCGATAATATCATTAGAGTCCCGCATAGGTGGCGGAACAAAGGGTAAGGAAACAGAGCATGTGTCGCAGATATGTGCTGCCGCCGATAACAGCATGGGGGAAAGCCAAATACGACATATCTATTTGAACAGCGGTCATCCTGGAGTGAAACGAACAAACTACTTCGTCAGAAGGATCACCCCTTGTACGACAAAGAGGACTATGAAATCTGAAATTGCATTCTGCTGTGAATGTCTGTCCATTGATCCTGCAGCGATACGAGGGCAACATGGGAAGCTTGAATAAACAAGCGTATGGCAAAGGTTGGGTATGGATCTCACTCACTATGGGAATGTTCACTACCTATCTTTATCGATTGCTTGCCTACCCGATTTGCCATATGGCGACTCATGCGGCGAGACGATTCTACCGCTGTGATATAGAGTCTCAACTTTCTTGTAGAGGGCTCCACCCGACAACAGTACAGCTTTTAGTAGCAACACGTCCAGAATGTTTGCTGAAAGCTGGGGGTGTCCGATTGCGTTTTCGGTGTGCATATGAATCATTAGGAAATAGTATTGTCAAGAGGTCCCCATATATCTATAAAAACCGATTGCCGCTAGGAAGGGATGCACTGCTGAAGAGGCAGTTCATTGGAACAATATCACGCCAAAAGACGATGTCCATAGTGTAATGGTACCGGCGAATGCAAATGGTTCAACGTCCACTTCGTTTATCTATTTTGAAAAACAAAAACAATCCATAAAGATATTTTAATATGAATTTCGTTTCAGTTCATCTATTGAAATGGAAAATCATTAGAAAATGATAATGGTTCGGAGACCAGACACAATGCAGTTTTATTTTTAAATGAACATATTTATTTATTTAATACTCAAAATTTCGCATTTAAAAGTTCTCGTCAGGAAAATACCGACAATTTCTTTCATTCTTTTTTACGCGGCATATTGTCACTTGACCGTAGTCTTTTGTTGTTATCGACACTTCGGATTGAACTCAAAATGCCGGCGTTGTCAGTCGCAAGAACGTGCAAAACTGATTGAGTCTTGTTTGTCTACCAATTGTTTCAATTTGGCGGAAGAATCTTAGACGGTAAACGACGACGATTGTTCTTTTCTTGGAGAAATTTCAGAGAATGGATTTTCTTGGAAGTGGCGCCAACGCGAGACGCAAACATGGCTAGGTTGATGTGCAAAGGGAAATGAAGAACGTTTGCTTTTGAAAAAGACTCTTCTTCTCTTTGGTGAGGATTGAAAATCGACATGTCTATTGCGCTTTACGCCAGTTCACGTCCGAATACAGCGTTTCTTATGAGAACACAGAATTGAGAGTCGATTTAAATAAACAATGGCGAACGAAACAGGTGGCCGCTGTGGTGAGACTAATTGAATATTTCTCAAAAGGCGGTCGGATTTCGAGCAAAAGAAAAGGTGGATTTTAAATGAGAATTTGTGTCGTGGACACATTCCAAATTTCGGAAGTTTGCCTACTGCTTACAAAATCTACATTTAAAATGTTAGTTCGTTGGTTGTTGGATTTTACGGCATGTTAACTGTCATTATATCATTTTATATCGAACCGTATATATATATATATATATATATATATATATATATATATATATATATATATATATATATATATATATATATATATATATATATATATGAAGGTAATCCGAACGTAATGGGAAAATGAAAAAGGAAAACCAAAAAATGGATGTACATCAACGTTTCGTCTTTATTTATAAGACTTCATCAGGATGATAATATAAAGAAAAATGTCATGCCAGTACAAACACATATAGGGTCGACATATTGGGAAAAAGGAAGAAAATAGTAGCCACTACTGGAGAAAACAGTAGGGTGGACGTCCGTGCTTGGTCAGGAATGAAAAATGAATGTTTATGAAAATGAGTGGGGAAGAAGTGGAAAGATGGGGGTGAGCAGGGATACTGTGGCTGGTAGTAAAAGAAAGAGGTGGGGGATGAGCAGGAATAATGTGGATGGTAATGAGTGAGGGAGTGGAGGGGTGGAGGAGAGGGAGGAAGGAGGTATTTGAACAGGTGGCTGCGGTCAAGACTGAAGGGGAAAAAATAAGTTGGAATGTTTGTGTGGGTGGTGTATGCAGATAAATAAAGGGTGGGTAGAGAAGGGGGGCTGTGATTTTGGTGGATGGGCGAAAGTTACGGTCTTAGAGAGGATTTTGAGAAAATGAGGGGATTTGAGAATGGGAGGTATGGAAGAGTGAGGTTGAGAGGGGGAATGGGTGAGGGGGAGATTTGTTGAAATAGAGTATGAAATATTTGAAATATTTGGAAAATGAGAAAGTTTCATCGGCTTGCTGTGTTAAAAATGTGAGGGAAAAAGGAATGAGTTAGAAAAAGTAAAGATTCATGGAGAAAGAGGATGGGTGTGAGTAAGTGGGAGAGTGTCATTGAGGTCAGAGATAAAAATAAATGTTATCTATGATCTGGCATGAGTTTTTGTTCAGTAAGAATGATCTTGCTTATTAAGGGTGATAGGTTAAAGAAGCCATTTCGTTGCTTGATGGTGGTGGAGGCGGTGATGAGTGCAGTTTCCAACAATCTTCGCCGAGATTTGTTGTGGATGTATTTTGTGATTTCGGCTTGTTCATTTTGAAGGCATGGCCATGTTCTAGTGCATGGGAGAAAAGTGCACTGAGAGGGTTGTTGTTTTTTTATGTCCCTTTTGTGTTCATTCAATCTTTTCTTTACTTTAATTCACGTTGTGTTTCTCCCACGTAAAATTAATGGCAGTCATTGCATGGGGCAGTGTATAAGCCGGCATGGGATGTGTTTTTTTTTGGAAATGTCTTGATGTGTTTAATGTTTGTTTTATGGATTGAGATGTGGTTTGTACTGTTGGAATGCCTAGTTTGTTAAGCGTGTTCCATATGGATGTGTTATTGGAATGCGTGGGTAAGAGAAGGGGTCTGTCTATGAGAGAGGTGTTAAGAGTCTGATTTTTTTGTGTGGTGTTTCTGGAGAATATTTGGAAGGCTTTTTCTTGGCATTTAATATCAAATTTGTGGGGTATTGCAGTGTTTTTAGGGAATTAAAAATATATATATGGGAAATGAAAAAGGAAAAACCAAAAGATATTTTTTTATGTATTCATCAACGTTTCGTCTTTATTTGTAAGACTTCCTCAGGATGATAATTTTAAGAAAAATGTCATGTAAGTACATAGAAATATTGGGTTGACATGACGGGTTGATGAGAAGAAGTAGTAGCCACTACTGGGAGCGTAGAATCAAAGTTCGGGCTGAGAGAGGTCTGTGGCGGAGAGTGAAATGAATGTGGATAGCTGTGAGTGAAAAAGGGAGGGGTGGGAGTGTTAGTAAATTTGTCTTAGGGTGAGAGAGAGGGGAGGGGCTGAGGTTTTTGTCGTGGTGAGGTGTAGCATGAATGTTGAGTGGGTGGGGAAAGAGGCGGGAAGGGGGAAGCTCTGTGTCTTAGGTGTGTGGATAGTATCATAGTTTTAGAAGAAGATTTGAAGAAATGAAGATGATTTGAAAGTAGGCGGGTGGGTAAGAGTGTGAAAGAAGTAGTCGAGAGGGTGGGATGGGTGAGAGGGGAGAGGGGAAATTTTGTTATGGTAAGGTGTGAAATTTTTGGAGGGTAGGAGTATTGACCAGCTGGCTATGTCAGCAATGTGTGTTGTTGGGAGGAAAATGTTGAAATGTGCTGTGAATAAGACAATGAGGAGAAGGAAAAAGAAAAAGAAAGAGAAGGAGAAAAGTGATATTAATTTTGGCGAGAAATAGGTGAAATGTAGTTTTGTGCAGGCAGTGTTGATGGTTTGAAATTAAATTGAGGGCAAAAGGGGTTTAAATATCTAAATATTTGTGAGGATGTCTAGATTGTGTTCATAGGTGAGGCTGTTATTTGTGGTTAAGTTGTTTAGATTCGTAGTGAATGAAAATGTATGTGCGTGAGTGTGTATGCGGGGACTTGTATATAAGTACAATTGAGAGCGAAGAGAAGAAAGGTTAGCCATGATCTAGGTTTAGTTTTTGATTGGTCAGGATAATTTTGTTTATTTAAGGGGATAGATTGTAGAAGCCATTTCGTTGTCTGATGGTGTTGGAGGCTGTGATTAGTGCAGTTTCAAGTTTCAGAACAAAAACTGAACCTAGATCATGGCTAACCTTTCACGTCATATATCGCACTACATTTTTTTAATTCTAAAGAACTATTTCCTCAAATCAATCATCCAGAGGAAGTCTTGAAATAAATAATATTTTTGGTTTACTCTTTTTTCATTTTCCGTATATATATATATATATATATATATATATATATATATATATATATATATATATATATATATATATATATATATATATATATATAACGGTGAACTTTTATTTTCAGCTTCTTTTCTTTGCACTGGGCATTTTTGATAGATTCTATTTTTGTATTTATTTTATATTATATTTATATATTTTCAAATTATAACTTTTGGTAAATTCCCCTACCAACTTATCTCTCTGTATTCCTCTGATGATAAGATTTCATTCTTTGAAAAGCCATGGCTTACGGAAGAAAAAATAAATCTCTTTTATTTGAAACACCTTGTTTTGAGCAACTGAGGACGTAATAGATGTTGTATTTCTACAATCTTTATTCTTATCTTTTAGTTGTCTATGTATATATCTATATTTATTAAATATTAATATATAACTTTCTCCTCGTTTTATATTATTCTTCTCCTCTTCCCCTACCTCCTACACAATTTCTTTATGCGACCTTGATATTTAACCCCCTCTCTTCTGCTTCGGTAATCACCTATCTGGCATCAATAAACATGACACACGCTCCCTCCTGCTCCCTAATGGTTTTAATAACTGATTGATAAAAATTTTCCTCCCACACTTTTCACAGTAATTTTAATATCTCCCACTGCTACCATCTATTTGAGCCAATAATTTATCTTTTCATAAGCAGCCTTTTGGGCTTAATTCCACTTACTGCTTTTTTACGTCATAAATGGACCCAACTTTTTACAAATATTTGTACTTGTTTGTTACTTCTTGAAATCAATCAACCCGAGGAAGTCTTGAAATGAAAACAAAACGTTGATGAATACATAAATGATATTTTGGGTTTTTCTTTTTGGCATTTTCCATATATATATATATATATATATATATATATATATATATATATATATATATATATATATATATGATATTCTTATTTTTTCATGTATACACGTATAATATTATAAGGAGATATAATATATTATGTATAGATTTTCAGTAACGTGTCTAACAGTGCTATTTGCCTGAGTAGATGTAGGTAGTAAGGTATGAAAATAAATTATATATATATATATATATATATATATATACTGTTATCCACGGACACGTGCTTACAAATATGACAACAAACATTTGATAAATAAATAGGAAAATATAAATAACCGCAAAATCAAATCAAACTCATGTGCAAGGCTTTTATTTCGTAGTTATCTATCGAAACAGTTTATCAGAAGAAAATCGAAGTTTTATTTTAATTAAATTGATACAAAATATTTCAAGCAATAGATATGAGAATCTAAGTGGAATGGGAAGGGGGACAAAAGACAGAACGAAAGTGGTGAAACAATAAGACAGGAAGATATATAATTTTTATGTGTTTTATTTTTATTTTTATTATTTATCCTTTATTTATCTTTATGTTATATTTTTACGATCATCATGTTAGCTAAAATATGTGTTATGTAGTAGAACACGGTTTATTGTTTGATAATGTGGTTAAAATAAGAAATCATAGCTGATTTATTTAATCACTCGAAGTGATTTATTTTAATTTGCATTGGTTTAATTAATGTGGCCTAACAGAAAATTTTGCATAGTACATCAGCTAGAGTAAACACCCAACCAAGAACCGCCTATGTGGACATCTTCCTTCTATTTCAGTCTCGGCTTGCTCGTTACTCCTGGGAAAGTAAGTCGAAAATTGTGTGTTATACCTTCCAATGAAATTCACTACACAGCAAAAGATACATACATATTCTGGATGTCATCTGGAAGAGGTGGTTGGAGAATTCTCAATTTTATCGCCTAGAAAAATTGAAAGTGTGATTGAAATCTAACATGTGGCAGAAAATGGTATTTTTGTGATCGTCTATTTAATGATTCTTATATGCTTTTATTTATTTCTAATTAAGTTACCTAATCATTAACTTCATTTATTTACGTCCCTACTTTTTTTCTCTTCTCTGTTATACATGAACGTTTAACAAGAAATAATTCTGCCATAATTATTATCTCTCTGGTAAGTAAGTCTTGTTCGACTTTTGGCTTTGAACGTATTTTCCCGCACCTTGACATGTCGTTAAATTTGAAATAACGCTTTTTCCTAGCAACACATTTTCCTTCAATTTTTCCCATTCTGTTTCTTTATCTGTTTCGTCTGACCTCATTCGTTATCCCTTTCTCTTCCCTTTCACTATCCCTACCCTTCTTCTTACATTATCTATTGCTTGTTTTTTTTTATTTGATTTTATGTTATTGTGAAGTTATTAATTTTCCCACTTATTTTAAGCATACATATACAAAACACACACAATCGCATATATATATATGTATATATATATATATATATATATATATATATATATATATATATATATATATATATATATATATATAACCAATCTCTGTAGAACCAATCTCGTTCTCTATATATATGCTGATAGTCCCCTTTTCTATTTCATTGTTTAGGTTTAGGTCCCATTTTATTTATTAATTGGGTCAAATACGGTATTTTGTTAATTTTTCAGAAGTGAAATCGACTTATACATGCTTTATGTCAGCAATGTACATATATAGTTACTATCCTAATAAAGTCAAACCCTTGGAGGTTATAGTTTAGTGTTATGATAGTACCGCTGTCACTAGCAATACGGAGGAGGGAAATGATTCTGTATTGTTAACGGTGGGAGCTGTTTCGGTAGATGCCACTTTTTATGGATGGTTTATATAAATTCCCTTTTTAGACTTGCTTCATATTTTTAATGTTGAATACATACATACATACATACATAATACATACATATACATACATATATATATATATATACATATATATATATATATATATATATATATATATATATATATATATATATATATATATATATATTTATATATATATAGTATGTTTTTAAAAGGCTGTGGGCAATGCAAATTCGGGGTAAGATGTAAGCTGAAAGGAACAAAAATAATAAATCGAATACGAAATATGACTTACTATTTTTTTTCTTAAAATCTTACATAACAGCAAGGGTGGTGCTAGCTGTTTGTGTGATGTAAATAATTAAAATATAAATAAAAAAAATACATATATTATAAAAACTAACAGTTAATCGATCACCATACATTTATCCAATATTACACACATATTTTTGAACACCACATTTATATACATAACATAGATTTAAAACTTATTAATTTCTATTCTCTGCGGGACTAGTTTGCTGCTACGCTGTCTCTGTCTTCTGGCATCCATTTTGGCAGATTCTCTGCACGGACGGAATTTTCCTCTGGTGTTTATTATTTTTGACAAAGGGAAGTTTCTTTTCCCGAAATATTAAATGAATGATTTTTATAATCATCCGGACATCACACAAACAGCTAACACCACACTTGCTGTTATGTAAGATTTTAAGAAAAAAATAAATAGTAAGTCATATTTCGTATTCGATTAATTATTTTTGTTCCTTCCAGCTTACATCTTACCCGGAATTGGCATTGCCTACAGCCTTTTAAAAACATACTACTACTATTCACAGCAATGCTTCAAGCAAACTATCATTCTCTCTCTCTCTCTCTATATATATATATATATATATATATATATGTGTGTGTGTGTGTGTGTATATAGTGTTTTCTTCATGACTGAAAGCTTTTTGAGTATATATATATATATATATATATATATATATATAGAGAGAGAGAGAGAGAGAGAGAGAGAGAGAGAGAGAAAGAGAGAGAGACTCAATCTATATTACTGTTCAATTTATATTACTCAATTTATATTACTGTTTCGTCATTTACACTTACCCAACTATTAAGATGTTCTTATTTCGACAAAAATATATTTTTTATAATTTGAAAAATATTTAATCCGGTTCATTTAATAATGAACCGGATTAAATATTTTTCAAGCCATTATTTATTTCCGATACATAGAGAGGGTAGAAGCAACAACCAAGCCAAACAAAAACCACTATCACCACCACTCTTTCAGAAGACGTTCACCTCCGGGCATATTCTAGACTACATGCAATATTGAAGAGACAGGGAGAGGGAGAAGAGAGCGTAGGGAGACGACACAACGTCGGGAGGAGGAGTAACACAACCCCCCTTCTCTTCCTCTCTATCTCTACGTAAAATGTAAGTAGTCCTAGTAAAGTATCATTTGTTTAGTTACATTTTACGTTTCAAGAGTTTGCGTTGTGTTCCACGTCTAGAAGAAAGTAAAATCATTTAATGTATGTGTTATTAATCGAATATACACACACACACACACACACATATATATATATATATATATATATATATATATATATATATATATAATATATATATATATATATAATTAAAAGATTAAATCAAATTCAAAAATAAAATAAGAATTTGTAATTATAATTAATTCTTTTGTTTACATTTCCAAGATTTGAAAATGTAAAGTACAATCTTCCTTTCAGTTAAATAAATTGTAAGTAATGTTGCGTCCTCAGAATTTAGTACACCACAGAATCTGAGAGTAAAAAGTTGTTTACGGGATTTAAATCGCAACACTTTGTAAAATGTTTTATCAATTATTTTTAAATAACATATTCATTTTTTGACTTTTTATTCACGAACAATTGATTCTGCCCATTTTTGTAAATATACAAATTTATTGCATACTCAATTTTAATAAACATTCACAAAAAAAGCTTCATCAGTGCATAAAATACCACATTCTTGCTGAAAAAAAACAAGATGCGTCCAAATTTTTTGTAATTGATAACCATATGTTTATGTATTTAATTTTATATTCCTTTATCAGTTCCTTTTATCATACCAATCAAAATGAATTCGTTCCTTAGAGTCTGTTTTTATTTTTATTTAAAAGTTCATGAAACGTCATGTTCACTACATTTTTGTTTACTTTTGTTAGGATGTTCGTGTTTGACTAACAAAGAGAATGTGACAATATTCACAATTATGTATTTCACACCAATCGTTATTCGATCATTTTTTTCTTTTTTTCTTCATGTTCTTTATTTTCACTCCTTATTTTTCATTTTTATTTTTAGCTTCACGAGTAACGATTTATTATATCCCCATCCATTCTTATTGTGGGTCACTTCCGGTGTAAGTCTACATAACTTCCGCAGTAATTTGGTTAAATTGTAAATTTTTACTAATTTTATTTTAAACTGTTAATATATCCAATTACGTCATCAAATAATTTGTATTCAAAAACTAATCATTATTTATTTAAAAAACATAAATAATTAGTAATTTAATATTTGTTCAACCATTACATCAGGTTATAATTAAATTAATAAATAATTACATCAGGTTATAATTAAATTAATAAATAATTACATCAGGTTATAATTAAATTAATAAATAATTACATCAGGTTATAATTAAATTAATAAATAATTACATCAGGTTATAATTAAATTAATAAATAATTACATCAGGTTATAATTAAATTAAATTGAAGTACACTATGTTTTATTTGTGATTTTAAATTTATATTTCGATCTTGAGATAATTATTTATAATGAATTTATAATTCAGTTAAGAAAATTTTGTATCAATCCTATAATTTATTAAAACATTTGGGTCATCATAGGATCTCATTAATTCATTTATTTTACTTATAATCATAATTAAACTCATTTTTGAATCTGTAATTATTACTAATTTTACAAAACTTGGCAGAAAAAATTGTTTGTGAATAAAATGTTTTGTTACAAACTAAGAGTATATCATGTTACATTAGGAGCTCTAGTCGTATTATTCACTATTGAACTAATATATACACCTTTGTGCAAACTTGAAGAGATTATATATATATATATATATATATATATATATATATATATATATATACTAGCAAATTCAGGTCGCATATTATTGCTCGGTCCGGAGCATGATATCATAATGAACAAACTGCATGCATTGCCCCTACACACACACGAAGAGGACGGTATCATGAAACACAATAGATATTAAACTACCCTGACCCCCTAAAACAGGGAGAAAGTCATCCTGGGACGAAAATATTGTGAGGAACGAACATATATTACATGGACGGCGGCACCGGGGGGGGGGGGGGCTCAAACACACACACGTTTTGACTTGGCCCCCTACTTTACGGTCATCAATAATGAAGTTATATATGCATGTGTTTAACCGGGCCCCCACACTTTTTAGGAGAGACCCCCCCACTTTTATAACCGTCTCGCCGGT
The DNA here is from genome assembly GCA_963556195.1 of Sepiola atlantica. Taxonomy (NCBI): domain Eukaryota; kingdom Metazoa; phylum Mollusca; class Cephalopoda; order Sepiida; family Sepiolidae; genus Sepiola; species Sepiola atlantica. Next base: position 54,580,072 of record OY744538.1, read on the forward strand.
CCTGTATTATACTGTCCCCACCCTCAAAAAAAGAGAGACGGTAATGCTAGGGAGAAATGTGTTATGAGGAACGAAAATATACTACACACACCACCAAAGGAGTATCCCCCCACACACAAAAAAAGGATGTGGTTATGCTTAATCGGAAATACCTCCTTCAAGATAGAGACGGTAATATCTGAGAGTATCACCCCATAAAAGGAGAAGGTAATGCTTGCGAGTATTGTATGGCAAGTTTTATTGTACACGTAAATTGCCGAAATATAAAGTGGGTTGAAAAATATAGTCGCCATTTTTATAAACAAAGAGAAGTATGCAAGCTTAAAAAGAATGATAACTACCTTTCATTTCTTTCACAAATTAAACACACACCAGAGGGTTGAACTCAAATAAGTTTTAAGCTCCTACAAATTTTTTTTACCCCGCCACTACAACTAAACACTTATAGAAAAATATAGAGATATCCACAACACACTACACCAAAACAAAACAAATTAAATGTTACAAAATAAATCCACTTCTCCAACACACGCACAGACACACAACACAAACATCCAAAACTAGATATAGACTATGCAAATAGTTTGTGCATCACGCAAAAAACAAAACGGAATTATCTCACAAACCAGACACACAGGCAAAACATAGAAATTTCAGTTTTAGATGGGCACAATTAAAATTATTTATGGCCCATGATAAAAACGCTGAAAACGGAATTATCCTAAAAACCAGACACACAAACAAAACAACGAAATTAAATTATCACACAAACCAGACACACAATTAAAAAATTTTAATTTCAATTTTAGATATAGATCCTCAGAAAATCTTGTCGATCACAAATAATAACAGTTATGGTGTAAGCTGATCTACTTATTTCGGGAATAAATGGACTCACCCAGACAAAATAAATACAGTTACGACTAAGCTTTGTGGCATCTATTCGTGTCAGTTATGGCCCCAGAATCATGACGCGTACTTCTGTAACATTCTTTTGTTAATACACTTTTGTTAATTATACCACTGTGTTTGTCTTGATTATTGCCGACCCTGATAGGCCACAACACTGACAACGAGGATTCGAGACTTACATTGCCACAACACTGGCGGCGAGTATTCGAGACATACATCTCACAACACTGGAGTTGAGGATGTATTAGAATATTACCTAAACCTGTGTCGCACAACACTGGAAAAAAGGATTCAAAACCTACATCCCACAACACTGGAAAAAAGGATTCAAAACCTACATCCTACAACACTGGAAAAAAGGATTCAAAACCTACATCCTACAACACCGGAAAAAAGGATTCAAAACCTACATCCTACAACACTGGAAAAAAGGATTCAAAACCTACACCCTACAACACTGGAAAAAAGGATTCAAAACGTACATCCTACAACACTGGAAAAAGGATTCAAAACTGCATCCTACAACACTAGAGAAATATTCAGTCAAACGTTTGTTTTTTTTCGAACATATGTCGCACAATTTGACGACAATGAATTCAGATTTATTGAGTCACGAAAATAAACCGGACTTAGGTTGCACACAACACTGGCGACGAAAAACTCGGATTTATGTTTAGACTTGAATTGTTTGATTTTGGAAAAATGGAGGGATGGCCGAATGTATGGACTCGGTTCTGTTCAAATCGGATTTAGTGGATTTAGTGAATTTTCCATTTAACCAGCGAATTTTGGTTTGTGCTGCTCCGGTCAAATTATTTGAATCCTGAATTTTGAACTTTATGATTTCAACACAAAGTGAGTTTATTGAACTTTTATTTGATTTGGTTCATTTATCACTGTATTAGTTAACATAAACATTGGATGCATTTTTCACTGTAATTTACGGCATCGATTGCGGACGCTTTTCCCAACAGGATAACTTTTTTGGTTTTTCAGTTCTTTCAATTTTTTCGCCTTTGGACTGTTATTCAGTACCTGGATCAATCTTCAATCAACCTCTTGAATACCTTTCCTGAATATGTTTTAATTTGTATGACTTGGATGGATTTTATAACTTTAACAAATAAGTATGTTTTTGGCTTGATATATTTGATGTGTTATGTACTCTTATATATTTTTGTATATATTTTTATATATTTTCAAAGTGTAATTTTATCACCTGCAATAACGTCACTGCGGTAATGGTCCTCTGAGGAGAAGAATTGTTTTTGAAAACTTAAGGATGTTGAGATACTTTGCCTGAACTTTGAACTCTAATAACATTTGATTGCCACCTTATTTTATTATTTCATTTAATATATATATATATATATATATATATATATATATATATATATATATATATATATATATATATAATAGAAATTGGTAGTTTGCTGAAAGCATTGCTGGGAGTAATAATAAAAGACACTTAAGAGGTAAATTAAAACCAATAAATAAGGATTAAACTTAACCAGGCATAACTAAATTATAATATACTGCACCGACAACAAATAATTAGCTATCTACAGCATATATAAAATCTAATGCCGGAAGCAGCCTGTTGACAAACATATATATTATAAGTAAAATCAACGTTTTATATACGCAAAAAAACCAAAAAAAACAATAACAATAATAGTAAATATATAAATAAAAATAAAAATAAAAATTAAATAAATAGAAACAACATACAATTATATATATATATATATATATATATATATATATATATATATATATATATATATATATATATATTAAAAATTAAAAAAAAGAATCTATTTAATTTTCCTCTGAATACTTTACCCTGAATACTTCCGGTTTAACCCCCCAGCGCTCCTGGCATTTTCTCGGAATCCGGGATTTTTCTTTTATTTATTTTTGACAAGGAGAGGAAAAAGAAAGAAAAAAAAATCTCTCGAAATATATCAAATTGATTCTTGATAATCCGGATATTACGAACTAACACCCTTGCTGTCTAGAAAAATAAACAAACCTTTCGATCTATATCCGACGTATTTCGGTTTGGTTTTGTTTTTGTTCTTCACAGCTTCCAGCGATCCGGAACTTCGCATTGCCTTCAGCCTTTTTAAAAAACTTTTATTATATATATATATATATATATATATATATATATATATATATATATATATATATATATATACGGAACTGTCAGTTATTTGGAGGATTTCAAAAACGCAATTCTTGATTTTTTTAAGTATCAGCAAAATGAACAGCTAGAATTACAGAATGAACAGGCATCCTACCAAAAGCAAATCGAAGCAGAAAAAATGAAATTACAGACAGAACAGCTGGCACAAAATAAAATGTTTTAGATGTTCATTCAGATCCAACAGCAATAGAATAAATTATTCGAATTGTCAAATTGGTGGCAAAATGATACAAACGAAAGCGTGTTCTTTTAGAACACGATATGGAACACCATTGAGAATTTCAACTACGATCGGGACAATGAGATTACTTTTGCCTTATATTTCAGGCATTATGAAGACATATAATACAGACTGTCAAAACTTGACTAATTTCAAAAACGTGAGGTTACTGGTAAGGGAATTTGGTACAGTAGAACATACGAAATTTGTAAATTATATTTTACCTCAAAAGACCAGTGAGCTAAAATTTAGTGAAGCAATACAATTATTGACTACAACATCTTTCTTCCACAAAAAGTGGACGTGTGTGAACCTTACAAGGAAGGATAATGAGAACTAAACGACTTTTGCAAGCGTAGTAAATAAACACTATGATAACTTCAGATTATCGGAATTAAGTGCTAATTACTTCAAATGTCTACTTTTGCAAATATGCACAAGATGTCGAACACAGATTTAGAAATAAGAAAGAGAATTCTTAACAAAGTGGAAAATGAGCAAGAATTAACACTCTAGTAAATAGCCGAAGACTGCCAACGGTGTATTAGCGTGCACAGGATTCAAAGGATATTGAACAGTCTGGAGTGTCCCACATCAGAAAAATCTGCAACAAGAAAAAAATGACTTCACGAGTAAAATTTGATAGTCAAAAGAGAAGTAATCTATCCCATAAATCGTGTTTCAGTTGCGGACTAATTCATTGGTACAGAAATTGCCCTATAAAACAAAGAAGTGTTTCAAATGCGATCGCGTAGTGCATTAAAGTACACATTGTAACACAAAAAATAAAACAAGAAAGAGTGTTATCAAAATTGCCAAATGTGACGAAATTGGAAATATTAGAAAGTTTTCTCAAGTTAAAATATTAAATAGAAACATAAAAATTCAGTTGGACTCCGGCTCTCATATATCAATTATAAATCTGCAGAAATGAATCGGCAAGCCAACTGTGATACAAGATACTGCAATAATTTGCATATGTGGTGGGTTAAAGAATATAAAAACTGTACTTTTTTACTGAAGAGCTGAGTTGAGTTTGGGAGTGAAGAGAGTGAAGATTGGAGAGAGAACTGTGAATATTGGAGAGAGAACTTTGAATATTGGTAATTGCGATTGTCGGTGAAGGTGAAGAAAAGCCAATTTTTTCAAGTTTGCATTACACCAACTTTATTGAGGTCTAATAAAATCGCAAAAAGCGTTACCAGAGAGCAAATCAAATTCGAAGGCGAACTGATAGCAACAGTCACACTTCAAGGAAAAACTCTAAAACTAAAAGTATTTGTGATGAATAATCCAGGTAATCTGCTTAAACAGATTGGATGGAGAAGTTTAAACTTTGAGATTTACCGATAAATTCATTTTGCCAAAATGTAAAAACTACAGAAACCACGGGGAGAAAATTAAAGAAAGTTTTTTTTCTGGTGGGCTTGGTAGATGCAACAAAGTAATTCCCAAATTTGAGTTGAAACTGAATATACAACTGATCTTCAAGAAGATTGGGAATGTTCAGTTCGCATCAGAAGAAAAATCAACATGGAACGGGACAGGCTCGGGAACTCGGGAGTGCTTTCAAAAAGTTGAATAGAGCGAATGGGCTTCGCCAACGGGTTATGTAAAGAAAAGAATAAACAGATTCATGGCTGTGCAGACTTGTCCATAGGTTTGAACCAGGCATTGAGAGAATACGATTATCCGTTACTTAGTTCGGAAGAAATATTTGTTAAGCTAAATGGAGGAATTTTTTTTAAGTGGATCTAAGCGACGCATATTTGCAGATCCCGGTGAACGAAGAATGCTCGAAGTTATTGTGTATAAATACACATAAAGACTACCGTTTGGAGTAAGGTGATGCCAGCTATATTTCAGCTATATTTCAGCAGGTAATGGACGAATTACTTTACTGTCCAGAGTTTGCACGGCCTATCTGGGTGATATTTAAATAAATAGTAAAACTATGATGCAACATAAAATGCACATACATAGAGGTTTTCCACAGAATTTAAGATTACGGTTTCAAACTAAAAGAAAAAAATGTGAATTCTTTATGGAACAACTTAAATATCTGGATAAATATTAGACCAGAATAGGAGAAAGACCGACACAAAGAGAGCAGGCGCAATAAAGAATATACCAACGCCAGAAAGAGGTCAACGGGCGCCATATTTAAAATCTAACTTAACAATATTAAAATTTCGAGACATAAAATTCCTGACATTTCCTGGCAAGTATGTCCATTATTCTTGACAATTACTGACAAAAATAAACGTTTTTCCTGAAAATAAAATTATTAAATTAGAAATAAAAAAATATTTTTTGCATGAAACCCCACACAGGGCCCACTCCAAGCCAGCTTGACATTTTCTTGGTGTTTTAAATTGTAATAAGTAGCTTAATACTAATGATGCTTACTAATAAACTAACATCAGAAAATGACTAGCCCCTGTCATTGTCTTCAGGGTTTTTATATTTCTTATACAAATATGAATATAAAAGGTACAAAAACAGACTAAGTGGCCTTTTTCAAGGCAACAATTGTCACATTAATTCCTGACATTTAATAAAAAATAAGTATAAAATAAGTAAAATTTACAATAAAGAAATTGTCAGTTGGTCAGATGCTGGGGCAAGGCGCTTGCATAACTACCACAGAACAAGTTCATAAACGGGCCAAAGAACATTTCTTGTCAAAAACTAGTCAAAGGTAACTTCATCATCATCAAGATCTGGCTGTGGTTAGTTGCTGCAGTGGAGGCTTTTGCAATTACCACACAAGTTTGAACAGTCAATGCCGTGTTTCCTACAACTGCATCTTGCTGTAGTACACCCTGAAGTACAGTTACACCTAATTATAGGCAACACATTTACAGGATCAGCTGGCAAGTCAGTCTTGATTGGTTGTAATTTACCATCTGAAAGTTTCCATCCCCACTCGTCAGGTTTTAGCTGATTTCTACATTTCCATTCCTGAATTTAGAAGTAAACTCAAAGGCTGTAGAATTTCGTAGCTGCTCTTGTTGGTAGCAATGATTTGACCTCAACATACTTTGATCTTTTTACGACCTTAACCTTAAAGCGCCTCAGTCGAAGATTATTGATGTTTTCCCCATCATTACCATTGTACAGACAGTTTCAATAACCTCTTCTGCACTGCTATCCTTGCCAAACACTTCTGCCAGTTTGAGGAAGTTTCAAATGGATGCTTCCTTCCCAATTCCATAAACACTGGATGTAGAATCACAACCAAGTAGTGTATGGATGAAAAGAATGTTGGAACAGACCACATCTTCTTAAATTTCCCCATCTCTTTAATGTTCCAGACTTTCACACTTTTTGCACTATCCTTTGGTTGTAGCGTGAAGAAGATGTTGTAACCATCATCTCTATTGGCATGATAACATAGAAGGACCAATAGGGCAGTGTTATCTGCTATGAAAATGCTTTCTTCTGTCTGTGACAGTGCTAGAGCAGTCTTCACAATCAATACGTCAGCATCTCCAGATGCATGGACTACTTTACAACTTGCTTCCTCAAAACTCTTTCCCAGCAAGTTGATGAACAATTGTTTGTTTTCTTGATTAGCTAGGAAAACATCTGATTTTTAATTTGAACACAATTAAAGGGGTCAGTGACACATTAACACCAACACAGGCCCTTGCTCGTCATCGGTGAGTCACGTCTTTAATGGATGGACCACTTTCATACCCATCAAAGACAATGCATGCTTTTCCATATCTAGTTGTGACATATCTGCGGTATTGGGCACAGATCTCATCAAATGTGTAACCTTTTTGCCATGGGAGGTGTTTAAGTAGTGCTCCACCATCTAAGAGATACTGTGGATCTGAAGACTGTGGACCTGATTGTACAGGGGAAGTCAGTTCCTATATTGCGTCTGCCAAAGCCGGGTGTTTTGCCCCTCGCAGTAGTCCGAAAGAATTTTAAAAGTGCAGGTGGGTAACCACAAAGCTCATACTGGAAATGTTCTTGCCGCTGCTGAGTTGAGGGTTCATTGGTAGATAGCACACACGGTCTCTGGAATAGGAGTTGTGGATTAGTCTCAACTGTTTCATCTTTGCTAAGCGAAACCTTTCACCCAAGTTTAATTGCCTGATCCTTTCTTTTAAAAGTGTACCTGTGGACATTTTCTCCAACTATTGAAGCTATGATTGCCTCTTCTATAAAGTTTGTTTTGTCCACATTCACATTTTGTCTCCAGTTACTCCACTTGAAATGCTGTGAATGGACGGACCTTCCGTAAAAGGGTCATATGTCTTGAGAAACACAAGGAGCTTCCATGTATCCCTCACATCTCGCTCTTTTCTTGCTGAAGTAGCCTCCTGGTGCTGGTCACTAGTGCCATCACGAATGGCTGCTAGTTCTTGCATTGTAAACTTGATTTGTGCGCATGCTGGCAGTAATAGCGTCCAAACCAATCGTTGAATTTCGTCCATTCCTCTGCCATGACTAAGACCCCCAGACGTCTTCATGCTTCTCATTAGAACCTGCTCAATAACCAGATCCGTCGACAAGCGAGTCAAGTAGCGACCACTCTGTCTAATCACATGGAATCCTTCATAAAATTTCTGGTACACTTCAGGATGGCTTTTCGGCAGCCCCTCCATTTTCTGCAAGTACAAGTAGGCCGACTTTGCATATAGGATGTGTCCTGCTGCAGCTAATATTGGCAGCATTTTCCTTACAGCGTCATGGTGCAATTCACAGTTCCTGGTGCAGACTTGATAAACAATTGCAGGATATTCACCATATCAAGTATTGAATCCACAATTTTGCTGTTCGCTGGTCAACCATTGCATTCTTCACATGGTTGATTCTCTGGACAATCCTGGTCATAGATTCTGATGACAGAAGATCATTCAATGTCTCAGCCCCATTAAGGAGACCTTTCGATAGCCCCTGAGCTTCCTTCAGGTCTTCATTTTGAGGAAATTACTCTTCTGCATCAGTGTTGGGTTCATCATCCTCAGTGATATGTGAAACTGGCAAATCATAGACTTTCGCTTACAAAATAGCATTCAGAGCAATATCAACTAAGAAGTGAGCACGAATGGCTCTTGAAATTGTTTTGCTACTGAGCATGTGTTCGACTGTGTGTTCATCATACACAATTTCAAAACGTTCTTGCGATGCAGAACCTGTCATCAAATGACCAATTGACCCCAGAAAGCTCATCTGTGTATGAAGCCAACCAAGTCGCAAGACAAATGATTTGAGGAGACTGGAACTAGGCTGTGACTCAACTATCATCATTGCTTTGTACCAAAGTGGTTGATCGAATGTTAAAATTGGTGTAATGTTGTTTTTCTTGGCTAAATCACTAATGAAACATAACGCTGAGTACACGCAGGTTGGGTTACTAGGGTCCATGTCGATCATTGGCAACAAAACTGTGGCTGATTTCCCAGAATATGTTCCTTTGTGCACTGACTGCATAAAGCCTGACCATACGGGTCTGGATGGATGTGAAATTAGTGAAACCTCGCAAAGGATGTCAACATTCTTGAGCTGGAGCTCTTTAAATGTCACTGATGGTTTATTAGTGTGCTGTGAATCTAGATGCTTGATGTTGATCCTTCCAACCCTTATTATATCTTCTGAAAGGAACTAAATCCTTGGAACTGTTTTTGCTTTAACTTTCCCGGGCGTAAAAGATGATATGATGCCCATACCGTAGAATGTGTTGAATCCATCAATACTCCTTACATTATGGTCCACATTATCAGCTACGAACTGCACAAATTCAGTTTCAACAGGGTAGAGAATTTCAGCGCCAATGAACAAGAGCATCACTTCTTTCGAATTTTTGGACTTCCGAGTAAGATGAAGAGAAGCCATGCTTATTCAGAGTGTCAATTAAGAACTTCGATCCAAATTAGTCATGCATTTCCACTGCTAAACCAAACTGCAAAGGTGCAAGGAGAACTCTGGGTCTAGTAGCCTTCATTATCGCTTGATCAACTGATGCAATTTTCAAATCATTGTCTTTGCCTGAAAATATCTTTCTGAGAAAGATCAACAATGTTTTAAGAACATATTGAAGAATCGCATCCTGTTCAAGATCATTCTTAGACGGGTAATATTTTGAACTTGTCTGAATACCTCTTTTGCTCCAGAACCACAAAAATGACAATGTTCCTTAAAGTTAAACACACACAAAGAGCGGCTTGCACGGTATAGCATTTCGTCATGGGTGGACCTGTTTTTATGGTCAATTTCTATGTATTTGTGGTTGATCCAACGCTGTCTGCATTTCTTGTGAAGTAGTTGACCAATCTGAATTATGATCTTCTCTCCACGTTGTTCAGAAGCTCTGTCAATGGAATCGATGCCCTTCTGGTTGACGATGAATGTTTCCTCATTACTGGACAGTTCATTGTTGCAAATAGCACACTTGTCAGCATCCATAATTATCGGTACGTCACTTTGGCAAACCTGAAATTAGAATATGACAGAATATTAAGCTCCTGCAGTAATACATTAAAAGAGACAAAAATAAGACATAAGTTATAATTATATTTAACTTTATGAAAACTGTTGGTTTTATCCAATTTCACATTGCTACATTTGGTATTTTTGAAGATGAATTTACAGAAATTGAGTTGAGAGAGGGGAGGCTAGAATCGCCGGCAATCTTTAAAGATGACGCCCGTTGACTCCTTTCGTTAGGCTAATTTTGGTAAACGTTTTTTATCTGAAAGAGAGGTTAGTCATGACCAATATTCAAGTTAAAAACCTTTGTTTGCAATTTGTTTGAGGTTCAGTCAAAAGATCAGCTAGATTAACTGGACTATAAGCGTCATGGCAGTTACTGATGGCAGTTATGGCCTCAGAATCATAACGCATACTTCTGTTAATACACTTTTGTTAATTACCGATTATTAACAGCGTTGCAAAGCCACAACAAAAACCACCAGATACACCATACAATCTCATTTAACTAGAGAACATTCGTGTTTCTTTTTGTCTTCTTTGTTTTCCTTATTTGTTCATTTATACCGGAAACTACCCAGGAAGATACGCCCACACATAACACCATGCAAATACATGGCCTAGCGACCATATCCGAAAACATTTTATTGAGTTCCTCATTTAATTTTCAACGAATTATCTTATTGAATATTCTAACGAAAAATAAAAAGTAATTGCTTTGAAAATCGTCCAAATAACTCAGAACGAAATAGTAAGTTACACATTTATTTTATTTCACTCACTTGTATGCTTATAGTTTTCCATCGACTTATTACTCCCCCTCACACACATACACACATACACACACACACACATACACACATATATATATATATATATATATATATATATATATATATATATATATATATTATTTAAAGAGTTTAGAAGACCAAGTCATGTTATAAAATATTTTTTTATATATTTATTAAATGAATAAAATAATTTATTTAAATACATATCTGAGACTTACGGTGTCACACACCTTTTTTAACGAGTACTTTCTTTTTTTTTTCATTTTGCTGATATTAACCCCAGAGGATTGCCCACTCGTGGATATTGTAAAGTGAACGTCCGATCTTATTGACGATTTTGAAACAGTGAAAATCTGATGTTATGATGTGTTATTGGCCCGTTTTTTTTGGATAGGAGGGTAAGCACATCTTGGAAAACACTCGTAAGGTTATTTGAAAATATGATTTTATTCATTTAATAAATATATAAAGAAAATATTTTTATAAATTACTTAGTATTCTAAACTTTCAAATAACCTCACGAATGTGTTCTAAGATGTCCTAACCCTTATATATATATATATATATATATATATATATATATATATATATATATATATATATATATATATGAGAAAGGAAGGATGTGAGTGTTCCGACGTAATGGGAAATGAAAAAGGAAAAACCAAAAGATGTTTATTTTTTTAAATTTTGTTTTTTATGTATTCATCAACGTTTCGTCTTGATTTGTAAGACTTCTTCGGGATGATAATTTTAAGAAAAATGTCATGCAAGTACATAGAAATATTGGGTTGACATGATGGGTTGATGAGAAGTAGTAGCCACTACTGGGAGCGCATGACCAAGGCTTAGAGAAGTCGGTGGCAGAGAGTGAAATGAATGTGGATGGCTGTGTGTGAAAAGAGGGGAGGGTGGGAGTGTTAGTGAATTTGTCTTAGGGTGGAAGAGAGGGGAGGGGGTGCTGAGGTTTTTGTCGTGGTGAGGTGTAGCATGGATTTTGAGGGGCTGGGGAAAGAGGCGGGAAGGGGGGAAGCTCTGTGTTTTTGGTGTGTGGGTAGTATCATAGTTTTAGAAAAAGATTTGAAGAAATGAAGATGATTTGAAAGTAGGCAGGGTGGGTGGGTAAGAGTGTGAAAGAAGTAGTCGAAAGGGTGAGATGGGTGAGGGAGGAGGGGAGATTTTGTTGTGGTTAGGTGTTGAAATCTTTGGAGGTTAGGGGTATTGGTCAGCTGGATATGTCAGGAAAGTGTGTAAATGTGCTGTGAATATGGCAATGAGGGGAAGGAAAAAGAAAAAAGTAAAAGAAAGCGAGGTAGAAAGTGATATTAATTTTGGCGAGAAATGGGTGAAATGTAGTTTTGTTCAGGCAGTGTTGATGGTTTGAAATTAAATTGAGGGCAAAAGGGGTTTAAATATCTAAATATTTGTGAGGGTGTCTAGATTGTGTTCAATGGTAAGGCTGTTATTTGTGGTTTAGTGGTTTAGATTTATGGTGAAAGAAAAAAGTGTATGTGAGGAGGGGTTTGTGCGTGAATGTGTATGCGGGGACTTGTATATAAGTACAATTGAGAGCGAAGAGAAGAAAGGTTAGCCAGAGGAGAGATAAGACCGCAGTTTGAGAAGGAAAGTGGGAGATGGATCGACAAAGTAATTTTAATACCATGGTTAGGAAGGTTGAAGGAATTCTGCCACTCATGGCAGTTGGTCAGCCTACTAAGAAGAAAGTCAAGCCAGTATTGGACTTCCTGACGTTGAACAAGCACGTGGTCTGCCACACTAAAGATGGAATCGACGTATGTGAAGAAGTCATGCTTGAGTGGAGGAAAAAGGAGCGAGCAACCAAAATCGTGGACTTAAAATCAGACTACCTTCAAATTCATGTGGACAAGAAGCTATGGCGGTATCAGTTGGTCGAATATAAAGGTCAGATGTATTGCTTGACCAGACTAGGATTTGGACTGAATTCCGCACCAAAAATTATGACAGCAGTACTTAAGACCGTGTTGTCCAAAAATGTTGCAATGAAAAGAACCACCTGTTCTTATATCGATGATGTACTGGTAGACGAGACAGAGGTGACTACGGTAAGGTTGAGAGACCATGTCTAAACATACGTACTGACAGCTAAACCATTGGAGTCGTTAGAAAACGGAATGGCTCTGGGATTGAAATTACAGCGGAATAAGACAGCAAAGTTGATGTTTGGAAGAGGGAACGAAATCCCTGAAGTCACCAAGCGAGAACTTTTCTCGATGTGCGGGAAGTTGGTTGGCCATTACCCCATAGTCGGATGACTACGGACTGCATCCAATTTTATTAAAAGTGCGCCACGTACGTCTTTCCTCTTATCCTTTACCGATAGACTGTACTACCTCTGCCTGCGGTCCGCTTGGCGACTTTGACGCATATGCTTTTCTCGCTTTTGTGGGAGAAGAAGCCGCTAGTCTTTAGACAGGTCTGTACTCAACGTCCTGATGTTGGGGGCTTGGGAATGCCCGACTTGGCGAGCTATTTATATGCCGAGAGGTTAATATTCCTGAGTAGAATTTTCACAGAGGAATCCGCGTGGGCCCCTGCGGTTGAGAAGGCTTTTCCCAACCTCATCCCTGACCACTTGGCTGAATGCCGTCATAAGCCAAGGTTCTTCAACGAATGCCGAACTGTGCTCAGAGTGCTGCCGGAGTCCAGTGACCTCGTCCAGTCTAGGAAAACACTATATCGGGAGTTAGTGGTGGGGACCGCTTTGGATCCACTTGGGAGGGACACTTGGATTGTCGGAGGAGGAGGTTCGCTATCAGTGGAATTGGGCACCAGGCCGGAGTTATCTTAACAATACTGAGTTTTTTCTAACCTGGCGATTGGTTCGAAATGTAATACCCCTTAATGGCATACGCTTCAGTATTGGTTTAGACATGAACACTTTTTGCCCACGTTGCGAGGATGATGAAATTGAAACACGTAACCTGTGTTTTTTCAAATAGGACTGAAGATAGCCATTGAGATCATTTTTTTTGTGCCCGAACCTAGCTTTAAACCGATAGTATCATGTTGGTTTGACTTGATCTCCTGTAACACTATTAATAAATAAATATGGTGCTTTTGTTATTAAATAATTGAGTACTCTGTTGGATTTATTTCAACGAAAGTAAACCAATGATTATATATATATATATATATATATATATATATATATATATATATATATATATATATATATATATATATATATATAAGTGGTTAAGGTTCATATTTTTTTTTAAAAAGCATCTATTGTTAAATTTAAGAAGGAATAGGTAAAATAAATACCTTTTGAAGCATTAAGATGCGATATCAATTTTTTTTTATAAAAAAGAAAAATAATAAATCGAAACCGATTTTTTTTATATGGACCTTAAACACTTATACAAATCTCGTGCAGCATTCACGTTCTTCATATTTGATGATGGGAAACAACATCTTGCCCATTTGGCCCGGCTGTATAACAACAAGCCGGTAAAGAGAAAAAATACAAATCCGATGACATCAGGATATATTACACACCGAGGATGCCAGGTTTTGGCGAAATATCTGTATCACTTTAAACTAACAAAAAAAAATGCTAGTTTTAATAAAAAAAAAGAAAAAAATTCAGTTTCGATTTATTATTTTTCTTCTTTTTTTTTTAAATTGATATCGCATCTTAATGCTTCAAAATGTATTTATTTTACCTATTCCTTCTTAAATTTAACAATAGATGCTTTTAAAAAAAATATGAACCTTAAACACTTATACAAATCAAGTGCTGCATTCACGTTCTTCATATTTGATGATGGGAAACAACATCTTGCCCATTTGGCCCGGCTGTATAACAACAAGCCGGTAAAGAGAAAAAATACAAATCCGATGACATCAGGATATATTACACACCGAGGATGCCAGGTTTTGGCGAAATATCTGTATCACTTTAAACTAACAAAAAAAAATGCTAGTTTTAATAAAAAAAGAAGAAAAAAAATCGGTTTCGATTTATTATTTTTCTTTTTTATAAAAAAATTGATATCGCATCTTAATGCTTCAAAAGGTATTTATTTTACCTATTCCTTCTTAAATTTAACAATAGATGCTTTTTTAAAAAAAATATGAACCTTAAACACTTATACAAATCACGTGCTGCATTCACGTTCTTCATATTTGATGATGGGAAACAACATCTTGCCCATTTGGCCCGGCTGTATAACAACAAGCCGGTAAAGAGAAAAAATACAAATCCGATGACATCAGGATATATTACACACCGAGGATGCCAGGTTTTGGCGAAATATCTGTATCACTTTAAACTAACAAAAAAAATGCTAGTTTTAATAAAAAAAAATAATTAAAAAATCGGTTTCGATTTATTATTTTTCTTTTTTATGAAAAAAATTGATATCGCATCTTAATGCTTCAAAAGGTATTTATTTTACTTATTCCTTCTTATATATATATATATATATATATATATATATATATATATATATATATATATATATATATATATATATATATATATATAAACTCTCCCGTCAATTTCGACCCGCCTGGGGCTGTCCGCGCGTGAATTTGTAATTGCAAGGGTTGCGCAATCGCCAACAATGCTCTCCTGAGTCGACATTGCTTGATTCCAATGGCAAGTAGTAGTACTAGACGACTGGAAACAATGCCGAGATGAGCAGAGAGCACATACAGCACCTGGTATTCCTAAATGGTCACCCATTTAGTACTGGCCAGGCTCGACGCCGCTTATATATATATATATATATATATATATATATATATATATATATATATATATATATATATATATATATCCATGAGACGTACCCGTAATCCGTTGCGTCAGAACCACTAGCACTATTTATGCTTCTTTGAGTTCATTCGAAAATTCATAAACTGTGACAGATTTTTTAAGACATTCTTCTTTAATAACTAAAAAGAATAATCCCCTTTACTTCTATATTCTTCTTCTTCTTCTTCTTCTTGTTCTTCTTCTTATTATTATTATTATTATTATTATTTTTTATTATCATTATTATTATATTGAAGTATTATTAGTATCTATTATTCTAAGAATGAAGTAAAGAGACTCATTATTTTGTCATCTAATTTACGTACGTATGTGAATTAGATGAGGACGCTGAAAAAAGAGAGTAACTCTTTCTCTAAATGCTCACAGAGATATTAGGAAATATTAGTGAATTGTTGAATCAATATAGAGTGGGAGGGCCGAGAGAATACATAGATAGCTAAGAGGTAGATGGGTAACTTGTTCAGTAAATTAAAAAATACAGCTAATTGTAACCATTAATAAACAGTAAGATATAACTCTGATCTGTAATTTTATATATATATATACATATACACACATATATATATATATATATATATATATATATATATATATATATATATATATAGATTAATAGATAGATAGATAGATAGAGAGAGAGAGAGAGAGAGAATTTATATCATTTTTGAACTTCAGTTCCAAATAAAGAACAGAGACAAAGGTATTATGCTTGTTTACAACTGTTTCAAGGCAGTGTTTAATTTAAGTCATCCAATTAACTGTAATTTTTTAAACACTGGATTATCTTCAGAACAAAGTTTTCGTAAGTGCCCAACAAAAACACAAATCAACAAAAATGTCTAAAATAAATTACAAATTCTACTAAAACTCACAATAATATATAACACATCATTCAATTGGTCCCGAGGGGAGGTGACGGTGGTTAAGTGGATGACGATACGGACTGACGACTTGGGTGTGCCCAGTTCGAATTCAATCGGTTCCATCGCTCCATTTTCACTTAGAGATGTTGTTACGTGGTCTTTCTTGCAAAAAAAATGCCAACAACAGAATCAAGCCAATCAACAAAGTTGAATCGTGTTGATTCATACGAATTTACTTTACTCCCAGGCTTAACTAATAAAACAACAAGTTTTAGGAAACAGTTGACTTTATTCATCAACATAGTCCTCTTCTAGTGTGATATACTTATTTTAACGCTTCTCTAACAATTCGATGTCTTATTTGAAGAATAATTATTCTTTGGCCTCAAAATACGCTTCAGTTTCCGATATCACTTCTTTATTGCAGCAAACTTTATTTTTCTGAGGCAATCTTTTTAGGTTTGAAAACGCTGATTGCTAAATCTTTTTAGGTTTGAAAACGCTGATTGCTAAATCTTTTTAGGTTTGAAACCGCTGATTGCTAAATCTTTTTAGGTTTGAAAACGCTGATTGCTAAATCTTTTTAGGTTTGAAAACGCTGATTGCTAAATCTTTTTAGGTTTGAAACCGCTGATTGCTAAATCTTTTTAGGTTTGAAAACGCTGATTGCTAAATCTTTTTAGGTTTGAAAACGCTGATTGCTAAATCTTTTTAGGTTTGAAAACGCTGATTGCTAAATCTGGAGAATAGTGAGGCTACGGAAGCGATTCGATGTGCATTCATGTAGTTTTGCTATCGTAGCTATTATCAAAGAAAGTAAAACCGTACGCCGAGTGATTTGAAAAAGTTGAATAAATCTTCTTCAACTTTTGTTGAGGAAGAAAACCAGCCAAGTCAATTGTCAAACACGCCACTTACTTTGAATGAATATTGTTTGTGTTTACGTTTGTTTCCTTCGTGTTAAATGCTGTAGGAGAACGTACGAGTGTGGGCGTGGGAAGTGGTGAAATCATTGAAGGTTAATGTATTGTTCGGCGGTAAATAAAACCTCAATCTCTCGTCTCGTCCTCACGCCTTCTAACAACTACAGTCAGGCAGTCGGAAGTGGTCGATGACACAAACGCGAACGCGAATTTTCATGGCGCGTCTATTCGATCTGTGCGTTTAACACTGGAAATATAATTTCAAACTTGACAGACCGACAAAATATCGACGGACAGAACCTCTTAAAGAAAAACATAGACGCATTTAAAATGTTGTTTCAAACTTACGCGCCACAGTCCGATTAACAGAGGGCGCTGTTTCAAAATTCATCTTGACACACAAAAAAATAGGATGCTTTAAATAACGTCTTGAATCGACCCAACCCAAATTATAAGGACATGTTCATGACTATAATCATAATCGATACACCAATTTTCATAAAGATGGACTGCTTCGTTTGTTTTTTATATCTAAATGAATAAGTATTTTCCACCTATCCTAACATAAAAAAGGATTATGCTAATTTAATTCTATGATACAAGATAACATTTTGTAATGCCGTATATATAGTAATCTGTAAACACCCACACAAAGATTTAGGCATTCCTAATTGCATTTTTTACACAGTTTCTAATACATTAATATTTTGTAATATACATTTGTAATTTGCATTGTCAAATTTCATATTGAAATGCCTGAACAAATGTGCCATGTGCTACCTCAGAGCTGGGAAAAAAATCCAAACGGAAAACATACAGCTTAATGAAGAGACTGACATCAAATACCTTGAAAAGCAGGAACAATACAAATACCTTGGCATAGAATAAAACGAGTCAATTCAACATGCTGAGATGAGAGAAAAAAATTTGACAGAGAGTATGTACGCTGTGTTACAAAAATTTGCAAAACACAGCTGATAAATAAAAACAAAGTAATTGCCATTAACCATGCCAGTGATAACATACAGCTTTGGCATTATTGATTGGCCACAAAATGACATAAACAGACCAGACACTAACACAAGGAGAATGACGACACTGCACAGAGTAATGTACGGAAACCAGTGTCTACCAAGGCTTATCTGCCCAGAGGAGTAGGGGATATAGGTCTCTCAGAAATTGATCATCAACATCGAGCCACTATTGTGAAGACCGGCTAATATCTGATGAGCTTCCAGACCCCAGCTTCCAAACCCTAGAAGTCAATAGAACAACCTCTATCACAAAACTGGCCAAACATTTTGAACAGGACTATCTTACAAATGAGGCAGAAACGGAAAACAAGCCTGCAACGGAAATAGTCCAGAAGAGCCGCCAAAAATACACCAAGACCTTCCATTGCAAAACACTGGAGAATGGGCCAACCAACAACGTGCTAACTATTTTGGGGGCGAATTATCTCAGGAATATGTACACAAGAAAGGCTCTGTACACTGGCTGAAAAAAGTATGGCTCCACTGATCTGGAGAGTATGAGGATGGCTGCCCAAGATCAAGGCTTGATCATCAATGCCTTTAAAAAGATGAGCGATCTCAGCCCAGACAACAAGTACAGGTTCTGCCACACATAAGTGGAGAGTGTTAGCCACCTGACATCCAGTTGTAAGGTTTTACATGGGGATGGCGACTATAAAATTCGACACAACGGAGTGTGTAAATATCTTTACTGCACTATCTGTAAAAAGTTGAATATCCAGTGTAGTAGCAAGTCCTGACAATATATACCATAGTGAACAGTTGAAAATAAGTCATACACATGCACTATGACTATGCAATCCCTACATCTACATATCTAAAAACGGAACTGTTAAACCTGATATAGTTATGTGGGACAAAAGAGAGAAAGTAGCAACCCTAGTTGAAATCAGTGTTCCTAATGATGCTGGCTTAAACAGAGCTATAAGGGGAAAGATAACGAAATACCAAGGTCTTATGTACAACATGAAAAGAAACTGGAATCTCAGGAAGATCGCCATAATTCCTGTAATTATAGGTACAACCGAACTCATCAAAAAGAATTTCAAAAACTACTTCGTGAACCAAGTGCAAGAGAGATACAAACAATTGCACTTAAAGGAACGGTTAGAATCTTAAAGAAATTACTCGGCTGGAATGTCTGAAATAGCGGGTGAATGTCTGGCATCTGCTAGGATGCCAGACATTCTCAGCAAAAACAAAAGGATAAGAAAATAGAAATGTCTCTCTCTCTCTCTCTCTCTCTCTCTCTCTCTATATATATATATATATATATATATATATATATATATATATATATATGCTTTCCCAAATCCGAGGAGAGGTGCGAAAAGGAGCCGTAAACACTGCTTTCTCATAAAACATACCTGGCAGCCCGCTGCAGCTTTCTGATTATCCATAATCGCAGTCCAAAACAAGAAGAAAAAGAAGAAAGAATTCAATCTTGGCGCTTGGAATGTCCGCACACTTCAAGACAGAAATACGGCTCTCGAGCGCAAAACAGCACTTCCCTTAAAAAGCACAATGTATCAATTGCTGCTCTGAGTGAAACTCGTCTTGCGAGATTTTTCCAGTTGGAGGAGATCGAGGGGCTTATCCTTTTTTCTGTTTTGGCAAAAGCGAAGATGAACGCCGTCAATCAGGTGTTTACTTTGCCATCAAATCGGATCTTGTCTTCTTTTCCGAAAGGTGTCTCGGATGGTACCATGCCCCTGACACTTGATCTTGGGAACAACACCCACGCTACTTTGGTAAGCTGCTATGCTCTAATAGCCACAGAGCAGGAAAAGGATGATTTTTACGATTGTCTTCGTGATCTCATTTCTAGACTCAAGCATGGAGACAAGCTTATCCTTATTGGAGACTTCAATGTGCGATTTTGCGCTGACCATGTGGCTAGGGAGGGGATTTGGGGACATCACGGTGTTGGGCGAATGAATTCAAACGGTCTTCGTCTTCTCTCTATATGCAGTGAGTTTTAACTTACCATCACCATTACTCTGTTTCAACAGAAGAATCACAGTAAGACCTCCTGGATGCACCCCAGATCGGGGGATTGGCACATGATAGACTTCATCATAACTTGGAGGTGAGACATGGGGGACATTTTAATCACTCGTTCTTTTCATGGCACTTGTATTCTGTCGGATCACGCACTCCTTCGTAGTAGACCCAGTTTCCGTCTGGCACGCAGGATGCTTCGACAGTCAGCAATACCGAAACGCATCAATGTGTTGCCATTGAGGAACAGCAGCAAAAGGGAGGAACTGTGTGACGATCTGGGGGAATCTCTCAACACAGTCGAAATGACTGATGAAATTGAGGTGTCTTGCAGGAATTTTAGAGATGTAGTTTATTCTTCCTCGTTTGAAATACTTGGGCTTTCTGTTCGTAAACACCAGGATTGGTTTGACGATAACAATAAAAAAGTTAAAGAATTGATGAATCAAATGCATGATATGCACAGAACATTGATCAATGATAAGAACTCGTCTGTCAAACAAAAATCATACACGAAGTGTAACAATGAGGTTCAAGCTGCTCTCCGCAATATAAAAGATTATTGGTGGTTGTCTAGAGTCGCCGAACTCCAACAAGCAACGAACAAGAAATATACTTCTATGAGGGCTTAAGGAGGGTTTATATTCCGAGAGAAGGTGGGAGCTCTCTAATCCTCTCTGCTGATGGCGGAACACTCAAGACGGACAAAGGGGATGTCTTATTGCGTTGGAGAAAACATTTTAAATCAGTTCTTAATTCCACCTCCGAGGTAGATGAGGACGTCATAGCTTCAATTCCTCGGCGACCGGAAATATCACAGCTATCTTGCCTTCCGCCATTTAATGAGATCAAAGATGCAATCAAACAAATCTTCTCAGGCAAGACCCTAGGAAAGGACGGAATTCCACCCGAGATCTATGTTGTGTTCTGGTTATACGCTGAAAGCAAGAAGTGATACGAAGCAATGAGGAACAGAGGTCAAAGCAAGGACAACAATCAACAACGTGTTACTTGTAGTTCGCCCGGTCGATCAAGAGTGTGATGACGTGTCCGGCGTTGTTTATATATACAATCAGAAAGAACAAAGGGGGATAATTACACATTACTATTGTTATGGTGCAAGGGAGATAACTGTTGTCATTTCCAAATGTACGATTGGATATTACAATCTATAAGTATGGTGTCACAAAACTGATAGCTCTTGGATCTCCTTATTGTCATCTGGAAGCATGGGTATGTACCACAGGATTTCAGGGACGCCCTCATAAAACATATCTTCAAAAACAAGGGTAGTCGAAACGTCTGTGACAACTACGGGCGATCTCTCTGTTGTCAGTTGCAGAGAAGATCTTAGCTTGACTTATTCTTAACAGAATAATTCAGCATCTTGTCATGGAGATTTACCTGGAATCGCAATGTGGCTTTCGAGCTGGCCATGGTGTTATCGATATAATCTTCTTGCTTCGTCAGGTTGCCGAGAAAGTTAGAGAGAAAAATCAGGAATTGTACGTGGTGTTCGTGAAAATTGTACGTGGTGTTCGTGGACTTAACCAAGTCCTTTGACACCGTGAACAGAGAGGCGGTGTGGAAGGTACTCAAGAAACTCGGTATTCCTGACAACATGCTCAGTGGTATCTGACGGAGAGGTTTCTGAGCTGTTTTATGCTTCTAATGGTACCAATCAGGGTTGTGTCATCCGGTTCTCTTTGCATTGTTTTTCTCGGTGATGCTCCAATATGGTTATGCTGTTTCAACTGGTGGTGTTCAGTTCCAATTCATACAACTGGTGGCCTCTTTAACCATCAGCGTTTCAGAGCGAGACTCGTGTGCGCTTAAGGGGCATACGTGATCTGTTCACGGACGATGCTGTTCTGGTAGCGACATCTCTTGGGGAGGCTCAGGAAATTGTGGCTCGCTTCTCAGATACTTGCAGGACTTTTGAACTCACAATCAGCATAAGGACGACTGAGGTTGTGCATCAGCCTCTCTCTACTCCCAGACAGATCAGAGGTGTAAAGCAAAAACCACCTATTCACAAGTTCCCAAATATCCCAATAACAGTAAATGGTAAAAGCCTGAAGTATGTGAAATCTTTCACATATTTGAGGAGTACTGTGAACTCGCATGCATCGCTTGATGATGAAATTATTAACCGCGTAGGCAAATCATCTAATGCTTTTGGTAAGCTTTGCTTTTGAGGCAAAATAGGTGTGAAGCTGGACGCCAAGATCCAGGTCTATAAGGCTGTCATTTTTTCCGTCCTTTTGTATGGGTCTGAGACGTTGACTCTGTATCGATCACAGATTAATCAACTCGATGTCTTCCACAAACACAGTCTTCGCTCCATATGATGAAGTGCAAAATGCTGATCTCTTGCGAGATGTGAGATTTGAGGTCTTAAAACGTTCCTCATCCAGTCCCAGCTGAGATGGGCTGGTCATGTAGTAAGGATTAATGATGAACGAATACCAAGGATCCTTATTTATGGTGAACTGAAGGATGGGAGAAGGAGTATTAGCAGACCTTGGCTTCGATACAGGGACGAGCTGAAATAGAGTGTAATCTTGTGTTGGTACAATAGAGGTTTGGTTTGTTTTCGCACCAATTTGTCGAAAACGGATCTTATCTTATGCGCAAACGGGTCCAGAAAGCAAACACCAACTCAGAGTTTAGAGAAAACAAAGTATATTGAAATAATACAACAGATAACAAGAGTGGTGTAACGTCTATCTTGACTGTCAGTATTAGATTGGGGTAGTTACAAATAGTATTTACTTCCTTCCCATCGCAGAAGGAGAACTCTGGCTTTTTAAAAATTGCCTGGGCACCCCCGTCGCCATTCCCCAGTACGGCGCCTCGGGCAGTATGCAATAAACTTCTTCCGCCACAGAGAGGGTGGACCTCTTAGGACTGCTCAGGACAAATGCTTCAGTCCGATAGATTCAAGGCCACCGAAATGGCCCAGTTTCTGTCGGACTCGGGTAGTTACAATACTGATAGGCTTATGTAGTCCATAAGGTAAGGTACCATAACAATATATCTCTAGTTCAGGATGATACCATCCAACCAGGCATTACCAACTTTTTTTGGAGGGGGGATCCTCTCAGGCATTACCTCCTTCTTTGGAAGGTAGTGTAGTATAGTTTCATTCGTCATGATACATTCTTCCCAGGCATTACCTCTTCTTGAGGGTGGGAGGGGGTAATGGTCGTTCCTCATGATACCATCTTCCCAGAATTACCTTCTTATTTTTAAGGGCTCTACTATCTATTCTGTCGTCATAATATCATTCTCCCAGGGATTATCTCCTCCTTTTGGGTGGGAGAGTGCGGGTAGGGTTCCTTCCGTCATGATATCATCTTATCAGTCATTATCTCCTCGTTTTGGGGTCAGTGTTACACATGATATCATCCTCCCAGCCTAGCAAAAATACCTTGGTAGTATATATATATATATATATATATATATATATATATATATATATATATATATATATATATATATATATATATATATATATATTATAATATAAAATGAAGTAATAAAATAAGGTGTCAATCAAATTTTATTAGAATTCAAAGTTCATGAAAAGCATCCTTAAGCCCTTAGCTCATGAGTTTTCAAAGATAATTCTTCTCTTCAGAGGACCATTACCGCAGTTATACTACTACAGGCTATAAAATTACGCTTTGAAAATATATAAAATTATATACACAAATACATAAAAATACATAACATCAAACATATCAATCCAAAAAAATACTTTTGTTGAATCCATACAGTATATATATAATAAGATTTATTTTTCACAACTTTACCGTGACAGACCAACAACAAAAGAATACACTCAAAAGAGAACACGAAGTATGTATTTACAAAGCAATACCGACATCTGTTTTGTTGTTGATCAACTATAAGCAATTTGTCTGACCGAATAAATAAGCAAGTGAAAATAAAAATGGCGACTTTTACACTGAAACGTCATTGAAGTGCGTCGTCGAATTAAACTTGTCACCAGCTGGACGATTACTACGACAAGGATGAGAACGATGAAAAACGAAACATGCGACGAATAAGCAAAGCTCCCCGACCCCACACAGCACTGCTTTGCCTGTACCCCCTCCCCCACCCTGGTCTTGATACCGCAATGAACAAATGTTACTGGTTTAGAATCGAACGTCAAATAAAGAAAACATAAAATTCGATTTTCATCGAAGCGTCGAGAAATTCGATCGATCAGATGTGTTAGTCATCGGACGGGAAGACCGGGAGGGCATAAACGGGGTGTGAGAGGATACTGAAATTTGAAAATTCGGTCATAGGTTAAATAGAGGGGCGGGTGGGAATGAATGATAAGATTAGCTCAGGTAAGCGTTTTATTTAGAGCGTCACTTCTTATATATATATATATATATATATATATATATATATATATATATATATATATATATATATATATATATATATATATATATAGGATCAAATATAAACAAAAAGTAAAACTTTTAGTAGATGGAACCTATTGTAAAGTGGTTTAGCTCAATATACGAGATAGAGCAATTTTTTAAATCCCTAGAAACCCTAACTAGTAACAGCGATTACTTTGCCTTTAGTCGCCTTACTTGTTACCTTTGAAATGTTAGAAGTTCACTCATTGGAATTCTATTTTTAGAATCGGCAAACTCAATTCTTTCGAGTTTACCTCGCCAATCCCTAATTTCATTTTTATACGACTTTTCTATACCATTCCTCCCCGCTTCAGATTAATCCTTCCCTCAAAAACCCATCTCTTAACCGTGACTATATCGCCCGCCCTTACCCTCAATCCCCCTTTCACTTTAACCTCCTGCCCCTATCCAACCCTTTTTTCTTTTTTTCTTTCTTCCTCTTTCTTCCCAACCCCTGTAGCGGCTATTTTAAACAAATCCGAACCTCATGACCCCTCGCGATTTAACCCCCCCTTCCTCTAACCCCAAATTTTAACCTTTTTTTGTTTCATTTGGATTTAGACCCTCTTTGAACAAGATGTCATTTGCCTTTTTTGGTCCAGGAAGTATTTCAATAATGGCCAGCTTTTCTCCTTCCAATTCCTTTTAAGTGCGCTTGGATTTACTTATAATTCTGAACACTTTTCTCCACACTGCTCCTACGCAAATATTTTTTTCGCGTTCTACAATTCATCGGACTTCCTTTCAACGGAAATTTACCACCCGGACAAACCGCATATCTTTTTTACGATACTTTTCTTTTTTTCACTGCGTTTTTTAATAAATAACATAAATACTATAATAACAACGCCATACAAAATACACACTTACATTGGGGCAAGTGCCTTCCCCATCAATACCCGAATCTCAAACCATATCTACTCTTTCAAACACAATAATAACTATACCACTGCCAGCTCTCTATCCAATCTAATAAAAAGCCTTAACAGTAACAACACTCCCTATTCCCTACATTGGGCAATATCAAAAAGGTCTAAATCCTACACTTCAGGATCCGCTTTCTGCCAACTATGTACATTAGAATTATTTATGATAGCTACAGTAGCTAAAAGCAAAAATATTATTAACTCTAAAAATGAACTTATCTCAAATTGCAGGCACAAGCGAAATTTTAAATACATAAATTTCATTACTCCATCTGGCACCCCTCCTCCCAGCCAACAACCCTCTCTCTAACATTAGACTAAGTCTTAAATTCTATAATCTGTTAATTTTTTAATTCTTAACTTTTTAACGGTTTTATTGCTTACTAGCAATAAGCAGTAACCAAACAATCCCTTCCTCTTCTCTTCTCCCAGAATCAGCCATAGTTCATTTAACTAACCTTATCACCCATCTTCTTAACTTTTATATTTATCCCTTCCTCCACTTCCTCATGTGGCCTTGTCTCCAACCAAAGCTATCGCTTTTCTTAGACTCGATCGAAGTCACTACTTAAATTCCAGACTGCCTGCGTTTAATATACACAGTTCAATCTTAACCGCGGTTTCATCCAGATAGACTGACTTTTTAGACTTTTAAAAGTCGTCTATCGCCCATAAGGAATCTCAGAGACATTTGACGGAAGTTTCATATAAATTATCTCTCTTAAAAATGTAATTCTAAAAATGATATTTAAATGTTATTACAGCTTAAAATCAGCCAACATGACGCGATATTTTGTCTAATAAATGAAATATTTATTAAATCATTTCTTTTTAAATCCAAATTTTCGGTTTCCAAAACCTTATTCATGGTAGTACAGAAAATATTTTCTTTTTTTCCATAGTCGAAGTCTTACGGCGTGGCGTTATTGAAGAGACTGTTTTTTTATGTCAGATCTGTAGTGAAGCGTGCTGAAACGCGTATGTACAATAATGAGATTATTTTTAAAGCTCTATCGATTCTTTAAAATAAAATCTCTTTAAATAATTTTATTTATAATTAAAATAATAATACTATAGATAAAACGATTGCGTGGATAGAAGAAAATTTGGCAATAGAAATTAAAACTGTATATTAGACAATTTATTAGAAACTTAATATTAAATAAATATGCAAATGAGCAATATCGAGATTTGTTTGGGATATATTTAGATTCCTATATATACGATATTTGAAACTATTCTTTTATTAGAATGAAATAAGCCTAGTCAGTTTCGATGTTAATAGAGTTAGAATAGATAGAAACACACTTTCGCATTTATTCATTTAGATATATTTCGTTTCAAACCAAACCTTCATCAGTAAATAGACATTTTTCTTCCTCATAGCTAAGATTAAGTGTATCAACGACGTCGACCGAATAAGCCGCTGCCCGCGAAATTAATATCCCGCTGAGTCACCATGTTGGTAAATGGTGTGATATTTAATGCCCGTTTCTGTAGCACACGCTGGGACGTGAAAGTTTAAAAAACTAGATACTACGATAAGAAGCATCTTTAAGTGAAATATTAATCAGACATAAACCAGACCAGATTAAAGATGCAAGACTTTTTTTAGTAGTAAATGAAACATATATTTTATATAAATATTTATTCCTCACTTAATAATATTTTTTAATTATTTAAGAGTTCGGCATAATTATTTATATAGATAAAAATAGATTTATTTTAAACAATTTAAACCTTAGATAAAAATAGATTTATTTTAAACAATTTAAACAATAGATCAAAATAGATTTATTTTAAACAATTTAAACAATAGATAAAAATAGATTTATTTTAAACAAAATAAGAAACGAATATATTACACTGATCCATTCGGTGAAAAAAAAAACTATAAGATTAATAATTTAATAAATAATTAATAAATCCCTTGTTCGTCATTTAGACATTGTTCAGTTCAATATCGAGAAATCCTGATTCCTTATATATAATTGTATCACAGTCCATAGTTTTCTTGACATGCCGAGAGCAGACTCAAAGCGTTTCCACGAATAATGGCGATAGAGAGGCGCTCGTGAAGCCAAGACGATTCGCGATTGTCTCCGGTGTTGCGTATCATTATTGGACCAAGGCTGCCGAGGAAGTCGCGTATGACAGAGCCAATCACTCCACTCGTCTCCACAGCGATCGGTTGAAATACAAATCTGTCGAGAAGATTGGCATATTTTGACCGCTTGCGGCTCTCTGCTTTAGAACCTGTGCGCAGAGCTACAGCGAATCTAAGGCAATCAACCAGGTTACCAACAGCCGATGATGGGAAGGCTGTTAGCCATGCACCGCTGTGTGACGAACTTGCAGCTTGAAGGTAAGCCAGACGGTGTTGGTAGCAAAATAATTTTAGGGATTCGATACCGGTCTTCACCCTGATCGTATCCTAGCTCTTCTGTCTTCCTGTCTGCTCCGGAACGATTAGACCAGCTCCCCTCCAGTCGGTGGAAAGGTCATGGATCAGTTGGTCGAGAGGAGATTCGGATGCTTCATGTAAGATACTCTCAAAGAGATCCTGACTTGCGCAGATGGAGGAGGCCTAAGCCGGCAATGCAACGTCGGTCATTAATCTAAGACCAAGTCCACCAAAGGAGATAGGAAGAGTGGCCTGGCGCCAGCCTACATCATCAAAATTGATGTTGCAGATGGCCGTTGCTGAGTCCAAAATTACGCAATCCAGCCTGCTCAGGTCGACCGGAAACTGGTAACATGGCGCACCACGTAGCAAAAATAAAAATTTTGGAATACAGAAGTAGTTGCACAAGAGGAAAAGTGCCGGATGCTTACCAGCGAGTAAGAGCCGGGATGACATGTTGAACAAGTTGGCAATTTTTTTGTTGATGTCAGCTTGGATCGCTGGTTTGAAAATTAGAGAACCGAGGATTATGAGATCGTCTCGATTGGTGATATTACGCCTATCTATGACTTTGCTGATTTGCGAGACGGCCACCGAGAATGATTCTGTCGAACAGTCGGTATTGACGATCTCAGACTTGGCAAGGTTTACCTCAAGCCCGATTGCAGCAAAGGGCTGGGATGATTCTGGAGAGATCCTCAACAACATTTGCCCAACTGCCTCCAAATGTTGCATCATCGAGATACCCGATGTTCAACAAAGGTGTAGTTACTGAACGGGCGATATCGTCGACTCCCAGGGCAAAAATATAGGGGTCCCATTGGGTCACCCTGCTGTATACCACACTGTGATTCAAGGGTGTGGTCGGATAAGATCAGGGTGCTGGAACTGGCGTAGGCAGTGTGAGCCAAAGGATAAAGCGCAGGAGCTCGATGGAGGCAGGTTTCTAGAAGATGGTCTCGTCGGATGGAGTTGAAAGCGTTTCGTCACATCTAACTTGACCAGCAAACGGTCCTGCTGCCATTGTTGTTGGTCCTGGATGAACGCCCTAACAGCATGTACTGCAGCTTCGCCTCCACGACGGACTCTGACACCGAGTTAGATGGAGGACAGCTCGTGGGCCAGTGTAAGGATCACAGGGTGTGTGGCCACTTTGGAGGCGAGATGACGAAAAGGGTTTCCAACGGCAATAAGTCGTAATCCGCCGTTCCTTTTCCTTAACGCCGTCAGATTTGCTGAATATAGAAGCTCCCTCGCACTTGGAGGAGATGATTTTTTCACAAAGTCTAGACAGGGCAAATACAAGACGACGACCTGTTTTAGCTGTCGGAGAAGATGTCAAATCTATCAAATGTCCATGTCTGAGGCCGTCGATTCCTCCACTACTGCTTGGAGCGAAGGACTTCAAGGCCGCTCGGACGTCATCACAGGACACGCTGACTGGCACAGATGGTTGATTGGGAGGAGACAATATCCTAGTATCCGGTGGTGATGGAGGATATTTTATTTTCAGCGCCTTCACCACCTCGCTGTTCGGACATGCGACGATATCATCCGAGGCAATTAGTCGAACGGCTGACGAAACGTCTCGGCTCATTTTGCATTGACAGCCCTCCTCATATCTGTTGTAGGCTTGCGTTGATGAAGGTATGGGTCGGTATCGAATCTGTGCCAATCTAATTCCAAGAAGAAACGGATGTTAGCTTTCACATCACGGTACAATAATATCTTGGCTTTTGTGGGATGGAGACCCAGCGCTATTGGGGCAAATACTAAGATGCGTTCCTAGGAAATCAGAGAGTTTTCGGTGGTAACAGACTCTATGGCGGAGGCCAGGGCTTCTGACGCGCAGATCCTTGCGGCTTTTGGTATGCGGACAGGAATGTTGCAACTCCTCCTAAGAGAGGTGAGCTGGCAGATGGTCAGGCGGTCAGGAAGATCACTCAGGGAAGCAACAGGTGGATGATTGGAAGTCGGTGCGAGCAGTTGCAGACAATATATATACATATTTCGATTTAAAACAAACCTTCATCAGTAAATAGACATTTTTCTTCCTCATAGCTAAGATTAAGTGTATCAACGACGTCGACCGAATAAGCCGCTGCCCGCGAAATAAATATCCCGCTGAGTCACCATGTTGGTAAATGGTGTGATATTTAATGTCCGTTTCTGTAGCACACGCTGGGACGTGAACGTTTTAAAAAGTAGGCAGGAAGTTTTTTTTAAACCGAAATATATATGAAATCAATGTTTCATTTACTAAAAAATCAAGTCTCGCATCTTTAATCTGGTCTCTTATGTCTGATTTATATATATATATATATATATATATATATATATATATAGAGAGAGAGAGAGAGAGAGAGAGAGAGAGAGAGAGAGAGAGAGAGAGAGATGTAACCACAATTACATGATTTAATCGTGTTCCAAGAATTCAACATAACAACTGTTTGTGTGAGATCGTTTCGAAGACCACATGTTTTATTGATATTTGATCTCATTGTAAGCACAGGGTGTTAACACGGACACAAAGCAGAAGCATATAGACAGCATAAATGAAATACAGATCGATATCCGCATTTCTACAGCAAATAGAGAAGATGAGGGAAGTAGATACTATTACTCCTCAAATCTAAGTTCTGGAACTTTAATTCGAAATGTAGATATAGTTCAAAGTAGAAAGAAGTCTATGCAATATTACAAGTAGGAGGTCGCACCTCAAATGGAATAATCAAAATAAATATTGTTTTATACAATATATAAGAGTTATTATGAGGAGAATAAGTAACATATATAATGAAGCAATAAGAAAGTAGTAAGACTTATTAAATTCAAATATCATTGGTAGAGGAATAGGCAATAAAAGCTCTGGTAAGGGGCCTAAATAAAAAAATGAAAATTCTAATAGGTTAGAAGTAGTAGAACAGAAAACTTGAAAGATTAATTAAACGATAATACATATGGTCTACTTACCCACAGAACTATCTTAGATAGTGATAAAACGTATAGAACTTGTAATTCAGAAGTTATATCATATTTACTATGAGCTAAGGGCGATTTTAAGCCAAGCTATCTATTGTACAATGCATAACTAATATAGAATGCATAACTATTGGAAACTAAGGTAGAGGTATTAAACTTAATTGACCTCTAAAGACAAGATTCAACAAAAATAATAATTTAAGTCTTAATAAAATGACTAAAATTAAAATCATCACTAAGATAGTAGAAATACTGTATGCTCTGGTAGCTAGATTCACTACAATTGATAGTAAAAACTCAGCTAGGAGATAGTTATATTATGCTAAAAAGAGGGGTTATTCCAAATCACACCCCACCCTCGAGAAGACCGATCCGCAATAATCCAAATTTAAAGGGTAGTCATGCGAGGGTTAATATTTAGGGGTTAACAATTCAACCACGTTTCATAGAGTTTCTTTTTGAATTATTGAAAGTCAACTAATTTTTTTAAAGAAAAGATAGGATGAAAGATTGTCGCCACATTACAATTTAGTGTTTAAAAAAAATTGCCAGATGAAAGATGTGTATTGGCGTGTGTGTATCTACATATTAGAAATAAATGAATAACATTAGTTCATTCGTAGGGAAACAAAACTGACACTTTCACGTTTTCTTTCGTTAAAGTAAACATAGATAAATAAAATAAGGCGGAAAAGGAAATAAGAAATAAAAAAGAAGAAGCCTTAGTTGACATGTTCTAGAGTCATTGAAGCCCCTCCTCTCCCCAAGAAGTAATTAGGAGAGTAGAAAGTGATGGTCTTCGCTTCACTTTAGGCGGCTTCCTCGTAACTCTTGCTTCCCTTATTGTGTCCTTTGTCCTCACATTCCATCAGCAATGTTTCTGACAAAGGGATGAGAATTGCTGTTTTCTGGGTCGGAATCTATCCATCTAACACTTATCGTTTGCTAGTTTTCGACCTTGAAGTAGTTTTTTACCTCCTTACATCAAGTGGCTTCATGCCTTGTCTGGAGCGACTATAATAAAAACAAAAATTCAGATTGTATTCGAAGGTTGAACATTTTAATTTGATGGAAAAACTTGCTGATCTTAATTGTTCGTTAATGAGTGAAAATTGTTTCCATATTACCAGTAGTCCATGCAGGACTGAATAAATTTAAAATATCAATTCATCCCTTACAACAAAAAATTAATTTGGGTCTGCATTTTCCCGCTGCCTCTGTCTCTGTCTCTGTCTCTCTCTCTCTCTCTCTCTCTCTCTCTCTCTATATATATATATATATATATATATATATATATATATATATATATATATATATATGCATACAACTATGGGTCAAATAGTACTACTGTATGTTTATAACGGACTATTCCAGTCGTCTGTTTTATAATTAGTTTTAATACTTTGACAGTTAATAAACAGAGAGGGGGAGAGATTGTGTGTGTGTGCGCGCGCGCGTGTGTGTGTGTGTGTGTGTGTGTGTGTGTGTGTGTGTGTGTGTGTGTGTGTGTGTGTGTGTGTGTGTGTGTGACAGAAGCGAGAATGATAGACACTGCATATAATAAGAGAAGATGTCAATAACATACAGGAAAAAGGTGATAGTAATAGACTCAAACTTAGTAAGAGATGGGTGATTTGGTGATTAAATTGCAAATTACGGCTAATTAAAAGAATTTAAATGAATGTTTTTAAAAAATAACTTAATCTCAAAACCAAGTAATATCTTAATGTGCATTTTGTCTGATTAAAATATATAGGAGAAACAAATGGTGATTAACTCAGCTTTAGTACAATAGTATAATATATAGATATATTATATACTATATATATGTATATATGTATATACATTCGTACATATATCTATCTATCATTCTATCTATCTATCTATCTATATATATATATATATATATATATATTT
This sequence comes from Sepiola atlantica, assembly GCA_963556195.1. NCBI lineage: Eukaryota > Metazoa > Mollusca > Cephalopoda > Sepiida > Sepiolidae > Sepiola > Sepiola atlantica. The sequence goes on from OY744538.1 coordinate 54,612,983, forward strand.
ATGCATACATATATAAACACACACACATATATATATATATATATATATATATATATATATAGAATGATAGGGGGTTAAGTAAAATACTTATACTTTCATAGTGTCCCAAAACCCCGAGATAAAACGACACCCTATAGATGCATGGGATAAGGGTAAAGTCAAACGCAGCCCATCAGATACACAGAAATAATGTAAATCTTGAAATCAGCTCAATGGTTAAGACTTGGGGTCAATCAGGGAGGGAGAGAGAGACAGGCACACATATATATATATATATATATAATTTAGAAGTAAAGTAGCATTTAATCTTAATTGTATTATTATCGAAATACTTAAGCTTTTTTATTAAATTATCTCCCCTGTCTCAGAATGAATTATTTTTTACACTGATTTGGTAATGCCTTTGCACTCCACGGTCCTATAACAAGAAATTTGGTTGTTATTCTTGTAAATGGTGAAAGGTTTTACCAGGAAAACTTGGATTGACTTGCGGCTGGAGTGTAAATATTACCTTTAACTCAGACTATTTTTGTTCTATTCATATGGTTGTATGTGGTAATAAACACACTATTTCAAGGAGACCGTTTTCAAAAGGTTTTTGATAATTTTTTAAGTATTTATCGATTGATTGTAATAAAATTCTAACGATCATTACTATATTTTAATTTATGTATACATATGTGTGTAACTGTATATTTACATGTGTATGTATATTTATGGAGAAAATACAAATAATGGCAGCCTTTATTTCTGTTAATCATGTTTTTTTGTGAAAATATAAAGTAGAAGTGTTTATTATTTTTTGTTTTTTTAACTTTAATGTACTTTGTAATGTCTTCTGATAAAGAGACTTGTTATTGAATTAATGTCTCAGAAACGTTCGTACGCAAAACCTTTGTTGATGTTGGTGTTCTGGAACTGATATTCTCTAAATGATTTATGTTATAAGTTTTGTTTACTTTTAAATTATATATATATGTGTGTGGGGGGGTGCGTGTGCGTGTGTGTGTGTGTGTGTGAGTGTCTCTCTCTCCCTCCCTGTCTATGTGTGTGTATTATTGTAGGAAATAAATCTCGAAAAACAAGTTAATTACCACTTGTTAATTACTCACCGTTTTAGTTTCATTAATCCGTCTTGTACTTTTTCTTTTTTATGGTTAATATATTGTTTAATATAACGTTTTCTTTTTCTTTTTATGGTTAATATATTGTTTAATATATAGTTTTTTTTCTTTTTTATGGTTAATATATTGTTTAATATATACTTTTCTTTTTCTTTTTATGGTTAATATATTGATTAATATATAGTTTTCTTTTTCTTTTTTATGGTTAATATATTGTTTAATATAACGTTTTCTTTTTCTGTTTTATGGTTAATATATTGTTTAATATAAAGTTTTCCTTTTCTTTTTAAGGTAAATATATTGTTTAATATACAGTTTTCTTTTTCTTTTTATGGTTTATATATTGTTTAATATATAGTTTTCTTTTTCTTTTAATGGTAAATATATTGTTTAATATACAGTTTTCTTTTTCTTTTATGGTTAATATATTGTTTAATAAATAATTTTCTTTTTCTTTTTAAGGTAAATATATTGTTTAATATAAAGTTTTCCTTTTCTTTTTAAGGTAAATATATTGTTTAATATATAGTTTTCTTTTTCTTTTTTATGGTTAATATATTGTTTAATGTACAGTTTTCTTTTTCTTTTTATGGTTTATATATTGTTTAATATATAGTTTTCTTTTTCTTTTAATGGTAAATATATTGTTTAATATACAGTTTTCTTTTTCTTTTATGGTTAATATATTGTTTAATATATAGTTTTCTTTTTTATGGTTAATATATTGTTTAATATATATCTTTCTTTTTCTTTTTATTGTTAATATATTGTTTAATATATAATTTTCTTTTTCTTTTTATGGTTAATATATTGTTTAATATACAATTTTCTTTTAATGGTTAATATGTTGTTTAATATATAGTTTTCTTTTTATGGTTAATATATTGTTTAATATATAGTTTTCTTTTTCTTTTATGGTTAATATATTGTTTAATATATACTTTTCTTTTTCTTTTCATGGTTAATATATTGTTTAATATATAGTTTTCTTTTTTTATGGTTAATATATTGTTTAATATATAGTTTTCTTTTTTTATGGTTAATATATTGTTTAATATATAGTTTTCTTTTTCTTTTTATGTTACGTTGAATTATTTAAAAATTGTTCTCAACTGTTTTCTTTTCTGCAGTTCTTTTATATTTCTACGTTGCGAAATAACGAGCATATCTCTACTGATTTTAGTAATTTCATATCCGGTTTAAAAAGCCAACAGGAGTTCTGTGAATATCTAATCCCTAATGGGCAAAGAAAAAAAACTATGCATTGAATAATAAATAAATAAATGCTTCTAAAAAAGTAAAAAAATCTCGGACGGATTCAAAAACAGAACACTGAGGGTCAGTGATTTGTAATTAACTTGTTTTTCATTTATTTCAAATATATAATGTATTACAACAGAAGCATGTGCGAAATACGAAATAAAATAAAAACAAAGTTAAATACGGGAAGAAATCATCAAAACCGAAAGATTTTACAGGTTTCGTTCGGTCAGAATTAGTGAAGATTTTTAATTTATTCGATAACGGTAAAAACTTAGAAATAACAAAAATGCGCAACGAGATGTTATTGGCACGTGTTTAACTATTTAAAAAAAGAAAGAATAATTAAACGCGTGCAGAGAGACGTTAAAATGGGAAATGGGGGAGAAAGAAAAAATAGAAGAAGTAGGATAAGAAATGGAAAATATGGATGAAATGTAGTAAAAAAGAAAAGTTGCTTTAAGCGGGATTGCACTGGCGTAATATATTGCATTGTTTCAGTGCAGTTTTTGCCAGATGTTTTCTTAAGGAATGTGATTCAAGATACTACAATAATTTTCATATGTGGTGGATTGAAGAATATAAAAACTGTACTTGTTTGACTGAAGAGCTAGGTTGAGTTTGGAAGAGAAGAGAGTGAAGATTGGAGAGAAAACTGTGAATATTGGCGAGAGAACTTTGAATATTGGAGATTGCGATTGTCGGTGAAGGTGAAGAAAAGCCAATTTTATTTCTTCAAGTTTGGATTGCAAACTATTTCGGCGTGAAGAGGAGTCCAGAAAAATAAGTTTGAGTAACGGATGTGATATCGCCTTTTAGTGGAGAAGGTGATCTAGTCGGGTGGATGAAAAAAGTAAAACTGGTGGCGAAACTACAGAGAGTACAAGACCTGGCGAGTTTCATTCCAATTTTTCTGCACGGGGATGCGCTTGCTCTCTACCTCGAGATGAGTGATGCAGACTAATTAGATATGGAAATGATAGAGATGAGATTGGTGACAGCATTTACTGAAGGTCCTTTCGAAGCTTATGAAAAACTGAAACGATTCAGGTGGACTGGCGAATCGGTGGATGTTTATGCCAACAATTTCAAATAATTGGACAAGATTAGCTATTGACATAACACACTATCGTGGGGCGCATACTTGTCAATGATTGACTGTGGGCCTGGGAGACTAGCAATATGGAGGGAGTTACATGCGGAGACGGCAACTGCGGTTACAGAGGAATTGGAGAAGGTGATGCTTGAACGGTGTCCGGTAATGGAGGTGATAATGGACAATGGCACCGTTTTTCGCTCAGAACGTCTCCAGACAATGCTAGAAAAATGGAAAATAAAAAGATATTACAGGGCAGCCTATAGGCCCTGGGGAAATGGAATAGTAGAGCGACATCATCGGACAGTGAAAGCGATAGCTGAGAGAGGAGGGATATCACCCGAAGAGGCCACATTCTGGTACAATATGGCACCCAAGGTCAGAAAACGGGACGAGACAGTGCTACATAGATCCATTTTTAAATATGAATGCCGCATCCAAGGGGTATATATTCAGAAGTCGAAGAGCGAGGACCAGCCAGAATTCAAATAGGAGAAGAGGTTTGGATGAAGCCACCAAATGCTCGATGTACAACGCAATGGGGAAGAGGAGTGATTACTGGAGTGCAATCCTCTAACAACTTGAGCGTCGATGGGATGCCGCGGCATATTTTACATTTGAGACGTGTGGTCCAAGTAAACGATGGAGATGTAACCGCCGGACATGAAGGTGAGGCGGTCGCGATGCTAAGACCGCGGAGAGAACATAATGCGCCGATTTGGGCACAGGATTATGTGATGGGAAATGATCTTTGATGATAATGGGGGCGTGTGATTCAAGATACTGAAATAATTTGCATATGTGGTGGGTTACAGAATATAAAAACTGTACTTTTTTGACTGGATAGCTGGGTTGAGTTTGGAAGAGAAGAGAGTGAAGATTGGAGAAAGAACTGTGAATATTGGAGATTGCGATTGTCGGTGAAGGTGAAGAAAAGCCAATTTTATTGTTTCAAGTTTGGATCCCAAGGAATAAGATCCGAGTCTGAGGTTTATGTTCGGTGGTGATGAGAGAAGTATTATAGCGCTTGCGATGCACTTGCGTCGTGGGAGAGAGTGTTCGGTCTTGAGAGGGTGCAATTTGTAAAGTTAAAATTGTGGCTAAAAATGTTTCTGTGTATGACTAGTGCCTTAGTAGGATTGTTGTGTTTACGAACACAAACATGACCGTAAACACATGTTTTTACACTTATCGAATAAATTTTAAAACTTCACTTTTCTACAGACGTTCGTTGATCCGAACAAAACCGGTAAAATCTCTTGTTTCTTGATGATGTTTCCGGTATTCAAATTTGTTTTTCCGTTTGATTTTTCACAGATTTTGTCTTTCACAGTATTTTATGATATATCGTGAATTTTATCCTCATGTATATATATATATATATATATATATATATATATATATATATATATATATATATATATATATATATATATATATATATATTTCATGATTTTTTGGGAAGTACAAAATTTTATTATTGCAAGCATTAAGGGAAGACGAATTCTATCGTTCATGATTAAAAGTTAATCAAGAGAAAAAAATGCCAGCCGACCGGTTTCGCCCTCTCTTAACAAAGGTTGTATCGAGGGATTTTTAAACAAAGGGATTTAAAAAAACGGGGTGAAAAGAGAGAGTACAGAAAATAAAATAGTGTTATGTTATATTTACAATGGAGGATGAATCTTAGAGACTGATCACATAGACATTCTCTTTGCTTGCAAAGGGAGGGACGTTTAAGACGAACGTGGATCGTCTCCAAGATTTTGAGATGGTATAACGAGTGAGCATGACTGAGAATGGTGAAGGAGTCCATGCTAAAATTCCTAGCGGGTTTTTAAGTAAATGGTCCATAATGGAAGACCCTGTGTGTTGTTTTGAACGTCCGTTGATCGGAAGGTTCCATTCCTGATCCTACTCGGAATGTGCTGTTGGACTCTACTATCCAATCTTAACGTCGTCCTACCCACGTAGTCAGCACTGCAACTACATTTAAAATGATAAATTACATTATTTTATGGTGGGGAAGAACGTCTTTACGAGAGGACGCCAATAAAGGTTTTGCAGAAAACACAACACGCACATTCGAAGAAAAATAACAATTTTCAACTGCTGAGCTGATTTGCTTGGCGAATTTCTCACTTACTGTGCCTAACCAAGGTAAACGAATGTAAATTGGACATGTAGTCACCGTATATGGTTTTATTTTGGGAAAAGTATTTATTTTCCTTTGGGTGACTGTCCTAATCACATCAAGGGGATAGCCGTTTTTGGACAAAGTATTAGTTATAGTTTGAATTTCTTCGTCTAATTTTGATTTTGAGCAAATCATAAGGGCTGTGTGTGTTAATGTCCAAATCAAGTTTACCTTTCGCTTTTTATGACAAAATGAATCCCAGCGAGTATATAATCCTGTAAACGTAGGTTTACGGTAAATTGATGTAAGGTAACTCGATGGGGTTTTTGTTACCAATACATCTAGGAAAGCTAAAGTGGAATCACGCTCTCCTTCATAGGTATATTTTAATGCGTGATGCATTTTATTGAGTAAGGAGAATACTGTATTTGCCTCCGTTTGATTATTAAAAAGGCAAAATGTATCGTCTACATATCGAAAGTAGACTAAAGGGTTAGTGGGTCCAGATAATAAAGCCTCCTAAAAAAAAAACACGAAAATATTTGCGATAGTCAGTCTTAGGACTGAGCCCATAGATACGCCGTTTATTTGCCTATACATCACACCGTTAAAACTAAATTCAACGGATGTAGTGGCAAATTTCATCAACTGCACGAATACGCTTTCAGGAATGGAAGGAGACGATAAATGGCTACGATATAAAAAATCGACACAGATATCGATAGTTTCCAAAATAGGGACACAGGTAAATAGGTTGCTAATATCGTAGGAACACATAAATTTATTAGCAACCTTAGAATCTTGAATGTACTTTGCAAAATGAAATTAATCTTTCAGACAGTATTTACTATAGTAATTCAATACTGGCTGTAAAATATTGAAGATGCATTTTGCAACCCTCTGCTGTGATGACCCTACCATAGATAGACTCCTTCACCATTCTCAGTCATGCTCACTCGTTATACCATCTCAAAATCTTGGAGACGATCTACGTTCGTCTTAAACGTCCCTCCCTTTGCAAGGAAAGAGAATGTCTATTGGGACTAGATGTGATCAGTCTCTAAGATTCATCCTCTATTGTACATATAACATAACGCTATTTTATTTTCTGTACTCTCTCTTTTCACCCCGTTTTTTTAAATCCCTTGTTTTTTTAATCCTTTGTTAAGGGAGGGCGAAACCGGTCGGCTGGCGTTTTTTTCTCTTAATTAATTTTTAATCATGAACGAATTCGTCTTCCCTTCATGCTTGCAATATATATATATATATATATATATATATATATATATATATATATATATATATATATATATATATGGTAAAATGAAAAAGGAAAACCAAAAACTGGATGTTTTTTTATGTGTACATCAACGTTTCGTCTTTATTTATAAGACTTCATCAGGATGATGATATAGGGAAAAGATATCATGCAAGCACAGATACATGTAGGGTAGACATGTTGGGAAGAAAAATAAAATAAAATGAAAAATAATGGCAGCGTCTTGCTGGACGTCCGTACTTGTTAGAGAATGAAAATGAGTGGGAGAAAAAAGGGGAAGGGTGGAGGGAGCAAGGACTACTGTGGCTGGCGATGAGAGAAAGAGGTGGGGGATGAGCAGGGGTAAAATGGATGGCAGAGAGAGATTGGAGGAAGAGGGGGAGGGGGTGTTTGACCAGATGGCTGTGGTCGAGATTGAAGGGGAAGAGTGAGTTGGAATGTTTGTGTGTGGGGGGTGTATGCAGGGAAAATGGGGATGGGTAGAGAGGGAGGGGGGCTGTGATTTTGGTGGATGGGCGAAAGTTATGGTCTTAGAGAGCGTTTGGAGAAAATGAGGGAATTTAAGAAGAGGTATGGGAGAAAATAGATGAGAAGGGGAAGAGGGAGGATTTGTCATGTTCCAAATATTTCAAATATTCCTCACCCACCCTTTCAATCACCCCCCTCCCCCACCCACTCCAATCCCTCACTCATTGCTATCATTTTCCAAATATTTCAAATATTTCACACCCTATCACGACAAATCCTCCCTCTTCCCCCTCTCATCTATTTTCTCCCATACCTCTTCTTAAATTCCCTCATTTTTCATTTTGTTGCTGCTGAGAATTAGGGGGACAGTTTAATGGGTCATCCTAAATTGGGAGCTGTGCAGCGAGATGCTTGTTCACATTATTATTTTTCTTTGTGCTGTCATTTTAGGTTTAGGTAGAGTTTGGAGGGCAAAGTGGGTGCTCGTTTGGTACCAATAAGTTCACACAATCAGACCATTAGTTAAGACTTAATCCATGGGAGTGTGGCCTCAGGGGATAACTGTAGGGCCCCTTTCCATGCACGACATGTCACGTACACGATATCAACCTGTACCCTCAACCTGTCGGAAAAAAGCGATCCAGACTCACCATGTGAGACTTAGTGACAAAATATTTTCCCCAGGTTGCAGAGATAGAGAGAAAGAAAAATTGCGTTCATTGTTCTAGTCAGGAAACAAGGCTAAGCACTGGGTGTCTTTGAGGTGTTCTTGCACTAGTACCCCTGCGCCTGGCTAATAGACAAGGAAGGAGTGCAAAGGCCGGGTGATACGCAGAGCGCATCTACTCCTTAAGCTTAACCTCTAACTTACCAATGGATTTTTCCCTACTTAATCTAACTTTACATGGAGTTGTCCATTTTAATAAAATTTTTACACGCCCCAATTCAATATCGCTGCAATACGACATTATAGTCACTGCAAACTGCTTAGTATTCGTGGTAAAGGGTTTTATTCAGTTAACATGTAAAATTATTTTGTCGGATTCTTAAAGTCAGGCCCAAATAGCATTTAATTTGATAAATCAAGCTTTCCTCTTTTCATTTGTTGTACCGTGTTATTAGGAAGTTTGCTAAAATTTATTTTTTACAAATTACTTAGTCCGGGAAAGACGACTGCTAATATAAAACATTTCTTAGATAATTACCCTCAAATAAAAATTAGCAAGGGGGATAAGCTAATTTTAAATTGAAGACTATAATAATAGTTGTTTACCTTAACTTTAAAATTGTACAAAAAAATAAAATTCAAAGCTACAATGACTTCACTGCCTCCTGAGTAACGCCGGGTAGGGTAGCTAGTTTATTATATTGACTTAATATGTTCTGGCCACGTTGGTCTAACGTTATGAAATTAGAAGCGAGAGTAGGGCCCGGGAAACGTCGAGCATATCCGCTAGTTATGTTATATCGGATCATGGAAACAAACACTTTATTGAAAGTTTACTCGTAGATTTACCGGAGACCAAATTCTCGATTTTAAGAGAAGTATTTGCCTTTCTGGGGGTCTAACAAAGCACGTAGTACCACCTTGCAACACTGATCTTGAAAGTTCTGACTCGAAGGTATCACCATTTTAGGATACAGTTAAAGAGATTCGGGGAATTCTTACCTGCGAAAATTAGAGCAAGAGACATTTTAGTAAATCTGCGATGATTTTTTTCCTTTTCTCCGTGTGGTTAATCTTAATGAACACCAATGTGCCGTTAAGACGATATTTAATGTTATTTAGAGAAGTACTGGGTCACCCCTTCCCCCCGCCCCCCAAAAAAATGCCACGCATTGAATCGGTAATAAAATTCACAATCTTTTCTGTAATCCGATCACATTTGGTATTTGTCCACCAAGCTTCAATCATGAATATCCAACAGTCTTTCTTTTATCGCCGTTCTTTGCATTTTTTTTTCTTTTTACATATACGTGTCGCCGCCATCCCGCATACAGCGTCCGGAATTCCCAAATAGTCACCCATCTGCTACTGACTAGGCTCAACGTCGCTTAACGTCGATGATATAACGAGAATATTATTCAGAAAGTTAACATTTATGATGATGAGTCTGGTGTTGCTTCTCGCCTATCTCCCTCGGATCATTCGAAATATGCAGGTGATCTAAAAGTTGACCTGGGTACAGTCGTGGATTGAGCTACGAAATGGCTTCTTTCATTTAATCCTGTTCAGACTCAGCTCGATCTTTCAATCGTAGGCGTGTCCCTTTTCTTTCTGTGATTCTCATGGATGGCTGCTCTTGAGGAAAAATCGACTCTGAAACTTCTTGGTCTTTCTCTCTCATCAAATCTTTCTTGAATTCATACATTAAATCCATTGCTCTCTCTCTCTCTCTCTCTCTGCTTCTCGTTAAGTCGATTCTCTTTATCGCTCCAACCACTTTCTCACACCTAATTCTCTATCTCTAAAAATCTAATATCAGACCATGTATGGAATACTGTTGTCATATTTGGGCTGGTGAATCTCTGTCCCATTTGAGGGTTCTTGATAAGGTGCAGAAACGTGTCTATAATTTGATTGGCCCCACTATTTCTTCTTCTCTACACCCTCTCTCTCTCTCTCACAGACGTGATGTTGCTAGTCTGTCTTTTCTATAAATACTATTATGTCATTTGTTTTTCAGAATTATGTGATCTATTCCCCTCTTCTCTTGTTCCAACTCGTTTAACTTGTTGGTCTAGTGGTCTCCATCAATTCTATGTTTTGATACCTCATTGTAATACAGCTTCCTATTTCAGTAGTTGCTTTCCAAGAACTGCAGGCGTGTGGAACTCTCTTCCTACTGACTGTTTTCCTCCTACCTATAGCCTTCGTCTTTTCAAGACTTAGGCTAATAGGCATCTCTTGTCTTTAGGATAATCATATTTCGTTCTTGTTAACTCTTTACATCAAGTGGCTTTATGTCTTGTCTGAAGCGATTTCTATCAAAAAACGGTCTGTCAACGTAATTATTCTGTATATGTTAGACCGTGTTACAGTCAAAGAAATAGCTATTTATACATATAAGTATATATACAGAGACAATGCGCATATTATTAGATTAATTGTGATTTAAGTTTATGACTGAAAACCCCGATGAATCGTTTTTCGATAGTTAGCAGATTTGGGGAGAATTTTGGAGGCATCAACTGAATTGATCAAAACTTGCAGCCGTTGGATGATACAAAGAAATATTCTGGAAGCTTCTCTTGCGTCTGCCATATGGAAATTGACAAAACTGCACCAAAATAACACGTTCGACAATATCATTAGTTTCATTTGGAAAATCTGGGAAAAAATAAATAAATTCGATACTTAATGTAAAATAAATATGAAAAAAAAATTTGATTATTTTCTCTCACTGAAAAGATAAGGAAACAAAAGTAAAAAAAAATGATGACGTTTGAATCTGTTCTCATCACAAACACAACAATAAAAGTCGAGCACATCACCTTATTTTGTTTTTAATTTTATCTCTTATAATTGTGTCCTGTTACTCAACGAGTAGATCTTGTAATAACAAGATTTACTCGTTGGACGCCATTTTGAAACAGTCGAAAACAAATCATTCTAAGTCATATTCCTTGGATCATATTCGAGTTATGTACCATGAATTATACTGAGTGAGAGAATGAACGTTCCTATGTCGGAAGTAAAAAAAAACTATTTAATTCCACCCATTTGGGGAATATAGAATAGGATATTATCCTCTTTCTGGCTTGGACACCGAAGCGATCAGACATGCTGCCATCTTGGAATGGCGTTCACAAAGCTTGGCGCCGTATTCAACCAGGCGCCTTCTAGTCACAGTCACGCAAGAATGATATGATAGCCCAACTCAAATGTAAGAAATATTTACTTCTACAGTGCTAACATATATCCTCTATATTCTGATACCAACAACATATGTTGGTCTTATTGTATTGGGATACTTTATGTATTCTTTCTTCTGTGCTAATGTTTTTTCTCCCTTTGTATATCATGTCATATTAAGTATCATCGTGCATGTTTCGGAATATTTTTCTCGTTTTTCTTCGACAAACTGCGTGAAAATAAATTCAAGTATTTCTTAATTATTGTCCTTTTCCGTCTTGATACCGACCCTCGTGTGTGTGTTCAAGAAAAAACAACACACAAAATTGTGACCGCCTGTTCAAAAAGACACATGAACAGGTGCGTCCCTACAAAACGTTAAAGGTAGAATACAGAATCAGCAAAAAGAACGCTTTTTTTAGATTACTGTTGCGGGTATATTTTTATTGTCCGTTTTTTCTTTGCTTTTTAATTTGCCTTACTACTAAAACAGAGTCTATCTCTAAATGAACGAGACGGGTAGCATGAAGTCTTAATTTCAAATTAACCTTATCTCCTTTCAGACATTTCTCTTTCAAACGAAACTGACGGCTCAAGATCTGATCTTCCCACATCTTGCCGCCTTCTTCATTTTCTTCTTCTTCTTCTTCTTCTTCTTCTTCTTCTTCTTCTTCTTATTATTATTATTATTATTATTATTATTATTATTATTATTATTATTATTATAATATTATTGTTATTGTTATTGTTATTATTATTATTGTTATTATTATTATTATTATTATTATTATTATTATTGTTATTGTTATTATTATTATTGTTATTATTATTATTATTATTATTATTGTTATTGTTATTATTATTATTGTTATTATTATTATTATTATTATTATTATTATTATTGTTATTATTATTATTATTATTATTATTGTTATTGTTATTATTATTATTGTTATTATTATTATTATTATTATTATTATTATTGTTATTATTATTATTATTATTATTGTTATTGTTATTATTATTATTGTTATTATTATTATTATTATTATTATTATTATTATTATTATTATTATTATTATTATTATTATTATTGTTACAACGTGTGCTTTTTAGTAATAACCATGAATGTTTAGAAAACATAAAGCATGTAAATCACAAATGTCTATTTTAATTTAAATAGTTCGGGCAGTACTTCGTGCTTTATCAAAAATGCATTTTTCATAAAAATTGATTTACGGTGCAACTGGACATTTTGAACTTTGTACAATGCTCATTTCATATCATCTTAGACAACGCTTCTAAACGCTTCGCATGTCGGTTTCGCGTTCAATTGTACGTTTGAACGGCAAAAAGAATTTCTCTTTTTGTTAAAAATCAACGCAGGCGCGTCTATCTTGTTCTTATTATCGTTAAATACAAATGATTTTTGATGTTAACAAATATTCATATCAAATTATCGTTAAATACAAATAATTTTTGATGTTAACAAATATTCATATTAAATTATCGTTAAATACAAATGATTTTTGATGTTAACAAATATTCATATCAAATTATCGTTAAATACAAATGATTTTTGATGTTAACAAATATTCATATTAAATTATCGTTAAATACAAATGATTTTTGATGTTAACAAATATTCATATTAAATTATCGTTAAATACAAATGATTTTTGATGTTAACAAATATTCATATTAAATTATCGTTAAATAACAAATGATTTTTGATGTTAACAAATATTCATATTAAATTATTGTTAAATACAAATGATTTTTGATGTTAACAAATATTCATATTAAATTATCGTTAAATACAAATGATTTTTGATGTTAACAAATATTCATATCAAATTATCGTTAAATACAAATGATTTTTGATGTTAACAAATATTCATATTAAATTATCGTTAAATACAAATGATTTTTGATGTTAACAAATATTCATATTAAATTATCGTTAAATACAAATGATTTTTGATGTTAACAAATATTCATATTAAATTATCGTTAAATACAAATGATTTTTGATATTAACAAATATTCATATTAAATTATCGTTAAATACAAATGATTTTTGATGTTAACAAATATTCATATTAAATTATCGTTAAATACAAATGATTTTTGATGTTAACAAATATTCATATCAAATTATCGTTAAATACAAATGATTTTTGATGTTAACAAATATTCATATTAAATTATCGTTAAATACAAATGATTTTTGATGTTAACAAATATTCATATTAAATTATCGTTAAATACAAATGATTTTTGATGTTAACAAATATTCATATTAAATTATCGTTAAATACAAATGATTTTTGATGTTAACAAATATTCATATTAAATTATCGTTAAATACAAATGATTTTTGATGTTAACAAATATTCATATCAAATTATCGTTAAATACAAATGATTTTTGATGTTAACAAATATTCATATTAAATTATCGTTAAATACAAATGATTTTTGATGTTAACAAATATTCATATTAAATTATCGTTAAATACAAATGATTTTTCATGTTAACAAATATTCATATTAAATTATCGTTAAATACAAATAATTTTTGATGTTAACAAATATTCATATTAAATTATCGTTAAATACAAATGATTTTTGATGTTAACAAATATTCATATTAAATTATCGTTAAATACAAATGAATTTTTATGTTAACAAATATTCATATTAAATTATCGTTAAATACAAATGATTTTTTATGTTAACAAATATTCATATTAAATTATCGTTAAATACAAATGATTTTTGATGTTAGCAAATATACATATTAAATTATCGTTAAATACAAATGATTTTTGATGTTAACAAATATTCATATTAAATTATCGTTAAATACAAATGATTTTTGATGTTAACAAATATTCATATCAAATTATCGTTAAATACAAATGATTTTTGATGTTAACAAATATTCATATCAAATTATCGTTAAATACAAATGATTTTTGATGTTAACAAATATTCATATTAAATTATCGTTAAATACAAATGATTTTTGATGTTAACAAATATTCATATTAAATTATCGTTAAATACAAATGATTTTTGATGTTAACAAATATTCATATCAAATTATCGTTAAATACAAATGATTTTTGATGTTAACAAATATTCATATTAAATTATCGTTAAATACAAATGATTTTTCATGTTAACAAATATTCATATCAAATTATCGTTAAATACAAATGATTTTTGATGTTAACAAATATTCATATCAAATTATCGTTAAATACAAATGATGTTTGATGTTAACAAATATTCATATCAAATTATCGTTAAATACAAATGATTTTTGATGTTAACAAATATTCATATTAAATTATCGTTAAATACAAATGATTTTTGATGTTAACAAATATTCATATCAAATTATCGTTAAATACAAATGATTTTTGATGTTAACAAATATTCATATCAAATTATCGTTAAATACAAATGATTTTTGATGTTAACAAATATTCATATTAAAACGAGATCCGTGTCAGTCCGTAAAAACTTATACATATTAAAAACACCTTAAACATCGGAGTTGAAACATGATCTCTGTGTGTTTCGTTTTAAAATCTATTTTGTTTGTTTTGTTTTCGAGCATATGTGGACAAGAATTTGGTGTCTATTAAAATGTATTTAATGTCATGTAGTGTATGTTTTGTTTGGTTAAAATGTCGGGCTATTTATGAGGGGGGTGTTTTTTGTCTGATACTAATTTTCACTCACCTATGTATCCGCCATTTGGACATTTTGAGCAAAAGATGTAATATATAAAATTGGCTGTTGGTGGCTGCGTGCATTTCGAACGATGAAGAGTGAATCTTTAACAAAATCTATTATTATAATAAAGCTTGGGTTCATCAACGTTTGTTTCTCTTAGGAATTTTCCCTTCATACTTTAATGAGACAACATACAGGCTAAAATATTCGTCAGATTATTTATGTAAATAATCCATTTTAATTGTTCTACTTAGTCGTAAATTGTAATTAACTGAGCAAGTCGTTCATCTCTCAATTATCTCTCAGTCTTTCTCTCTCTCTCTCTCTCTCTCTCTCTCTCTATATATATATATATATATATATATATATATATATATATATGTAAATGTGTGCGTGTGTGGGTGTGGGTGTGGGTATATATATATCCCTCTCTGTCTCAGTTTTAATACCTCTTTGAGCATTTAAAGAAAGAGTGGCTCTTTTTTCAGCTGATTTACATAGTGGGTCCATGCACACCACAAACACGTATGTAAATTAGATAGCAAAATAATAGGACTCTTTACTTCTATATTATCAATAAGGATAATATAGAAGTAAAGAGACTTATATTTTTTTAGTTATGAAAGAAGAATTCGATAACAAATGTATTACAGTTCATGAATTTTCTAATGAAATCAAAGCCAATTTTTTAAAATACTGGAAGCTATATACATAAAAACACAATAACCTACAATTAATAACATCACGTATGAAACCAGTGGCAACATTTTAAAATGCTTAACGTAATGCGATTTTATTCTGTGATGCTACTCCAGCGTCGCTGAATTTAAATCGTCAACGTCTTTCCCGGGAACAATGCGAAAACTTCTCTGCACGTTTCTCCGCCGTCTTTTTTTTAATTCTCTTCTTTCTCCAGCATTTTTGTTCATTTGCTTTTGACACCTGAGGATGATTCGACGAAGAATCGAAAACGTTCGTGATACCTATGGGACATTTATTTATTTATTATTATTTCAATAAAAAAAATGACAATCAGAAAAATTGAAAAAATAAAAAGGTATAATTAAACAGACGAATTATATTCTTTTTAACAATGTTTGCATGAATGAGAAAATGCTACCTAAATACACACACACACACACACAATATATATATATATATATATATATATATATATATATGTATATAAATTATTTAAGTTAAAATATATCTACATAATAAACGCAAAACTATTTTTTTGTAAGTGCTCAATACAAAGTAGGGCTTTTATAAAAGTAAATCAACCTGGTGGGGACAGTCGACACTAATCAATTCGTGTTTCAACGCATATACGCCTTCTCAAGACTGTGTCGAAAAGTCAAGATAGGTTTTGAAATCCGCCTAGAAAACCAAAGGTGAAAAGAAGGGGAAAAATAAGAGAGCGCGTGGCAAGAAAAGTCGGTCGATCAGTCTGTTCTACATCTGGCTGTCTCCCCCCCCATCTCTCGCTATCAATGCAAATCTGATATATTTTAATTTTCAAATGTGAGGTTACAGCCATACAGCCCTCCTAAAAACTTATATATGCGAGATCCGTTCATATGGGACAGCTTACTAAAAACGTAAATAAACTTTATTTCGCCTTTTTCCGCAGAGCTGTTAAATTATCTGCATAAGCTAAGAGGTTAAGCCTTGAGTTAAAAGTTAACTCGTGTCTGTTGTTTGAGCCGTGCGACCGACAGAAGAGTTATCTCTACACTGACGATTCCCTAAGAGGATAAAACATATACGCATGTTAAAGCTTAGATGCGACTGCCGTAAATTGGAGATGTCGAACATTTGTTTACAGCTTACTATATGTTTGACAGCTTACTCTATGTTCGCTTGTAAAAACATAAATAGATTGTATTTATCTTCTTTCCGCATAGCTGTTAGGTTGGCCGCGTGGGCTAAGGGATGCAAACTTGACTTAAAGAGTGACTCGTGTCTGGGTTCGAACCGTACGACCACTAGAATAGTTATCCCCACACTGACGATTCCCTAAAAGGATGAAACGTATATGTATCTGGAAATAATTATATATGTATATAACCCAGTCAATATAGAAAACAGAACCTCCTATTAGGTAATTTTTACCACTCTATTTGTAAAATCAATAGTGATAATAGTAATGATAATATATAGAAACTGCAATGATAATATATAGAAACTGCAATGATAATATATAGAAACTGCAATGATAATATATAGAAACTGCAATGATAATATATAGGAACTGCAAATTAAATATTTAAAAAATTAATAATGATAGAAAATGAAGGATAATAATAAATTACAAATCGAATAAAGAAAAAGTTAAAACAAGGAAATATTAAAATAATTTGAAGATAAAAAATCCATAATAGAGAACATATTTAAAGGAGTATAGTATCATAGCAAATTAAATCAGGTAATAAATTAAGAATAGTAGTAATAATCTATAAGCAAATAATAAAGTGGATAAAGATTATTTTCATATTTAATTTAATAAGATGATATTAATTTTTAATTATAATCAGGATAATCACAAAATAAACAAAATAAAATAAAAATTGACACATATTAATAAAATCGATGGTTTATTATAAAAATTTAACAAAATACTATAAACATAGAATTAGAAAAATTATATATGTATATTAAAAAAACTATAATCTAAATAAATATAATCGAAACTTATAGGAAGAATATATAGAAAATATACAGAATCTAAAAATTTTAATTAAAAATAGAAATTAAAATTTCATGTAATAAAAACAAGATTAAATATTAACTGCAAAGATAAAAAAATAAAAATTAATGGAATAAGAAATTAAAATTAAAGACTAAAAGTTACAAATAAAAATGTAAATTTAAAATAGAATATTAATATTTGCTATTTTAATTAAAATTTAAATATTTTCTAAAGCTAAGTAATTATAAAATAATTATATGAATATATAAAACTAAATTTATATCCAAATTATGAGAAAAGATACCATAAAAGGAGAAATAGAAAAATAATTAAAAAATAAACAGTTAAAAAAGTTTTAGAAAATACATTATATGTTTATATTAATAAAAACACATACAGATAAATAACAAATCAAAAGCGCTTTGATATTAAAACTAAGAATTTACAATGCATCAAAGGAAAAATAATTAATAATAATAAAAAGTAAATATATTAGAAGCAAAGTAAGGATGATAAAAAAAATCTTTTAAAATGTTCACATCAAATATGCAATGAAAGGAAAGAAAAATGTAGGCATAAATTTCATTCAAGGAGATTACGTTAAGAGTTTCAAGTAAGAATCAAAATTTAAATATATTTTCATAATATTAAAGTTAATAGATCAAAGCCAAACTAAAGTAGAGACTTCATAGAATTGTAATGCCAAAAAAGGTCAAATAGTACTTAATTCAATACAAAATGTTTCAGAATTCAACTGCCAACAACTTTCTTAGATGAAAATAAAATTCAAATATGAAATAAATTGAAATTAACGGCTCTTATTAGGTAACTCTAGTTTAATTAACTCTTCCATTAAGATTAAATATTACAATCAAAGAGAGATAATTCAATTCACAGATTGTAATATATATATATACATATATATATATATATATATATATATATATATATATATATATATATATATATATATGTATATATGTATATATATATATATATATATACATATATATATATATTATAAAATTAATTTAAATACATATACATATCTTAAAATAGCTGACACAATAGAAATATATATATATATATATATATATATATATATATATATATATATATATATATATATATATATACATATATATACATACTGCAATACAAAAAAACTAAAAGGTAATTCAATTTAATTTATTATATTTATGATTTAATTCATATAGGTTACACTAATTATTTAAAATAATAACCATAGAATCTTTTTAAATAGGATCAACTATTATTTTAAAAAGATTAAAAATAATGATTAAAGATACAATATTTATCTATAACACTAGATTACGAAGGAATATTTGCAGAAAAAATACAATAAATTATTTAAAAATATAGATAACGATTGAGACAAATATTTAAATTTCAACATATAATAAGTTTCTAATCATAGTTAAATAAATGACCAATTAGCCGAAATGGAACAGAATATGGATTTCAGGAAAAGTTGAAAACGTACACATATTTAAGATAGGTGGAGAAAGGAATTGTCAATGTATAGGTAAGTATTTAAAAGTTTCCAAATATAAGTTTACAAGATGCAAAAAATGAAGGTAAGGGTATATAAAGATAGGAGATGGTAAATCCGTAGAATCAAAAATTAAAGATATAATTGTTAAGAAGTCAACACAATTTAAATTATCATTAGTGGATCGGAAAGGTTAATTACATTTTTATAAAATAAAGTTATTCCTAATTTATAGATTTTCCTAAATTAGTGGTAATCAAACATTAGTCTAAGTATACAATTCATAATATATAGATGTACCAATATATCAAACAATTTATAGAGGTGTGTAATTTATAAAACTTATTAAACAAAACATACGTAAAGATACAGGCACGGAAACACATAGAGACAGCAAAAATCCGGAGAACGGCTATAAATCATATCTTTATTAAGTAAAAGTCAATTAACATAAGTTATAAACTGGAAAATCAAATTACAGAGTATATTAGACAACCTAAATTAAACCGTTAACAGAAGGGGGAAAATGGTGAGTTTTTAATGACCAAATAATAATTAAAGAACTTTGAAGTAGTATTTGTACCAAATATCATGCATACAACTAGATAATACATCATCTTTTTACTTTAGTAAAGGACCCTTATATTTTATGATTAAAAAGGTTTCATCTCTACATAGCGCACAGTATCTGTCCAAGGGTTTATATGATCTCATTTTTTAATCAATTTCTATTTGAGTTTGAAGCCAATATTTTCATCTTTAAGATCCCAAATATGAGAAGCCATAGATGTGTATTCGGAAAGATGTTTGTTATTAAATGTGTAAATGAGTAAACATCCCCATTTGTATGAGAGTTAAATGTAGTAAGTCTAATATTGTGTTTAGTTCAATCATATCTAAGATAATACAACTATTATCAGTAGTATCACCTTCATTAACATTATAGCTATCATTACTACTTTTGTCCTTAATATTGTCCTGTATTACAGTACATGTGTAAATCCCACTCTCCTGTTTACGTGGACAATTTAACTGGCATAAGTTGCTATCTATACAATTACATTAAGTGTTAGAAAGAACTATGTTATTATTTTTAGGGTAATATTTATTTTCTCTAATTTAGAACCTATTATTCTTTGTTCTAAGTTGGAAACAGTCAAGAATCAAATTCTAATTGTGTTCCTAGTAAAAAGTTTACTATACTTATGCGGTGCTCTAAAATTGTCTTCATAATTGTAAAGAAAATTTTGGGGATATTTTGTATTTTATATATTTAGGAATTATATATATATATATATATATATATATATATATATAGGTATGTGTGTGTGTATGTGTGTGTGTGTACTCGAAGAATATCCGCCCTAGAACGAGTCAAATTAATTCCGCCATCAGAACAGTTTTGCACCACTTTTATGTCATCTTACTTAGATTAAAATACTAAACCTTGTGTCTAGAAACCGTATATTTAGTTTAATTTAGTTTCATGCAATGGGGGTAAAAAGAGGAGCCCTTTGTGAAAATTCAAATATTTCCGATTTGTGTGAAACAATGGGTGTTAGACATGAATAAATATTCCCTAAATGTCAGTTTCTTCTAAGTATTTTAAAGGCTGTTTACGGGAATAATATGGGCAAAATCTTTTTTCAGATTTGCATTAAATTTGATTTGCATTCATTAGACATCACTTAAGCAAGATTCCCTGAATTTCACTTTCTTATTAACACCCCTTAAGTCTTTAATTTTAGACATTTTCTAGAATCAAAATCATGTAATGGATTTTGATCAAAATTTAAGTAAGGATTCTAGACTTAAGGTGTAGTATCATTATATCTTGATTTTAATCTTTGTAAGGAGACATAAAAGTGGTGCAAAACTGTTCTGTTTGGAGAATTAATTTTAACCATTCTGCGACGAGTATTCATATCTCTCTCTCCCCCTCTCTCTCTCTCTCTTTCTCTGTGTATATATATATATATATATATATAGAGAGAGAGAGAGACAGAGACAGAGACAAAGAGAGACAAGCAGAAAAAAATCAATGTCTGTGTGTGTTTACCAGGTAAGACAATGGAAGTGTTACCGAATCTCTAAGTGTACCCCTAAGGGGGCTATTAGGGCACAACCCCTTAAAATTTCAAATGTATCCTATTTTTATGAAATGTAAATCATATGTATAAAATGTTCTGAGGCAGAAAATGGAAGTGATCCTGAATCTCTACGTCACCCTGTATGGGGCAAATATCTACGCGCATCCACCTCTAAATTACCCCTTAAAAATTCAAATACGTATATCCGATTTAATGAAACCATGTGTATAAGACACTAATTCATAGAGTTTTTCAACATTTCAGCTTCTTTCAACTATATAAGTGGACGAAACGAGAGGAGGGGGCCACAAAAACAAAGAAAGTAATATGTTGTTATGAGCATAGTGAAGAAGTACATAGTAGTGATCCTCATTCAAACCCAACCAACGTCGGATATTCCTGCTAGTATATATATATATATATATATATATATATATATATAGTGTCATACATCTGAGAGAGAAAACATCTCGTTTAGCGGGAAACAACTGTGATTATTTTGAAATCAATAAACAAAATAGTTTGAAACATGTTAATCTTCTAATCAACAATGAAACAATCTTTTTTATCAGCACCTTTTTTATGGGATAAACAAATAATACATACAGATTTGTATTGAACAGAAATTAAGTTGGTTGGGCGGATTTTTGTTGACTCTTGTCAATTGCGACGGGGAAGGTGTCATTAAGATAGGCCTGTGTGTGTGTGTGTGTGTGTGTGTGTGTGTGTGTGTGTGTGTGTGTGTGTGTGTGTGTGTGTGTGTGTGTGTGTGTGTGTGTGTGTGTGTGTGTGTGTGTGTGTGTGTGTGTGTGTGTGTGTGTGTGTGTGTGTGTGTGTGTGTGTGTGTGTGTGTGTGTCGGATCACTTTGACACTGACAGGTGTTGACCTTTGACGATAGAAAAAAACAACAACTGAACGCGACAGAAATAGTTCGCCTCCTGGATTAACTCATTATCTTTTGGGATAGAAAAAAAAGGAGTCGATTGCGAAATAGATTAATCGCTTGTGGGTGGAGGACAGCGGGGCTGGGAGTGAACTAATTATACCACAGGTCTTTTCATAACATTCATCTGCTTTGACAATCGGTAATCTACAGCAAAAAAGCGGTATTTCCTTTGGTTCGAACCCATACTGCATCCACCGAGAAAAATATGTTGCCGTTCACATTTGAATAAGTTTGCTTATTTAACGGCATATCAAACCTTTTTCGGTTAAGTAAAGCCGAATCGCAATAATTATTGTAAAAGATTTAATGAATAGTGCGTTTGTCTTTTTCACGCACTATAAACCCTATTTAATGGCGAAACGCAATGACACCTGTTGTAAACAAGTCACTGATTGGTGTATCCGTTGTATGGCTCGTTTGTAAAAGAGCCCCGTCACTAATAGAAAAATATGTTTTGCGGTAATGCGCGCCGCCACCACCGCCGCCTGACTGCCGATCAGTTTGGGAGTTCTGTCTAGACTATACATACGTCGGGTTAGGGTTAGACTCTAGGTATCCACGTTGAGATTGATGAAGCCCTCATTTTTTGCTGAGCAAAATATAGAATAAACGCCACTGTGGAACGCATCGCGGAAATGGTAGACACCTATTGTTTAATTTTACTTCAGTCGAAGTTCTCAGAAATCAAGGGGCTCCTTCCTGGGGCTAACACTTGATCTCTATATGAGATACATAGATACCCGAGTATTCTATTAAAATTCTCTTTTATTTCTCAAGCATTGAGTTAGTAAAAAAGTTAAGAATAATTTCTTCTCTCCCCAACTGACCAGTCAATATGTCATAGTATATCTTTCTTGTGGTCTGTTGGTCTTACCGGATTCCAGGACAAGAATTCATCTAGTCTGGTGGAGTATCCAGCACGTGGTGTTACTTGAGGTAACATCACTAGGAGAAGATGCACTATTCCTCGTACGAGGGGATCTTATTTGTGCTGCAGGTACTATGTAATTTGAATATTTGGTCAGGGTTTACTTGTAGGGGTAAGTATCCTCATGTCAGATTGTCCTGACAAACCCTTGTACAGAGAGACCGAAGACACTCGAGGATAGTGTCTAGTAGGTAATTCAAACTCTCCTCTGTGTGTGAGTTTACGTGGAGACAGAAATATGATGGAAACGACCGTTTGATACAAATAGTCAATGACATGAATGGATTCCACGCTTTTGAGTAAGTAATACGGTGTTATCTTTTTTATTACAAACAGTATTTACTTTTTTAGTGACGATAGTATTTGGGGGGGGGGGCTCCCGTTTTACGACATATCAACCTTTCTTAGGTTATTTAATGGTGAATTACAGTACCTATTGTGAACGAGTAAACATAGTTTTTTTTCTGTTTTACAGCACATCAACTCTTAAGTTATTAACCTTATCCAAACATATTGGGGAGTAAATTGACACAATAACATCACTCAATAGGTCCCGGGTTTGATACATAGATGGCATCATCACTAATGAAAATCCATAGGATATTTATGAAGTACTAACCTTCAAATGGCATATGTCAAAATTTGAGCCTAATCAAATTATTTGTTTACAAATTACCGTTATTTAAGTGAAGCTACAATTTTTCAAAACAATGCAAAATTTTGAATTCCCTGTGTTGATAAAGCATTGCTTTTTTATGTGCAAAAATACTATCCAAACAAAGCAATGGTTTGAAAAGGGTTATTCGGACTCTGTTCCGTCGGAAACAACGGTTAAGAAGTTGTAGGCTAACTTTAAACACGGTCGTGCAGACACAAATGATGCTGAACGCTCAGGTCGACCAAATTCGACAGTTGACTATGAATACATTTTTAAACAGTCCACAAACTCGCTTTGTGTGAGAGGGCAAGGGAGTTGGAAGGTGAAGGTGTATTCATCAATTTGCATGAAAAGTTGTCAATGAGAAAGTTGTGTTCAAAGTTGGTGACACGTTTGCTCACAGTCGATCAAAAACATCAACGTGTCAACGATTCAGAACGTCGTTTGTAACTGTTTCAACGCAACAAAAAGGTTTTATTTCGTCAATATGTAACATTGGATGGTCAAATTAGTAGAAACCAGCAGGTGAAAGCTGTCCAAAACGACTAAAGACGGAAACATCAGTTTTGACCTCGGTATTTTGGAATCCAAAAGGTATTTTGTTCATCGATTCCCTTGAGAAAGGAAGTGCCATCAATAGCAGGATATTATATGGCATCATTGGTGCGTTTGAAGGCCGAAATCGCCAAAGAACAACCACAAACAAAGAAGAAGAAAAAGTACATTTTCACCAAGACAATGCACCGTGTAACGAGTCGATCGCGACGACAGCAAAACTACATGAATTGCACTTCGAATTGCACTTCGAATTGCACTTCGAATTGCTCCTGAACTTACCATATTCCCCAGATTTGTCTCCCAGCGACTACTGGTTGTTTGCAGACCTCAAAAGAAT
The DNA here is from genome assembly GCA_963556195.1 of Sepiola atlantica. Lineage (NCBI taxonomy): Eukaryota > Metazoa > Mollusca > Cephalopoda > Sepiida > Sepiolidae > Sepiola > Sepiola atlantica. Next base: position 54,637,675 of record OY744538.1, read on the forward strand.
GCTCCAGGGAAAGAGATTTCTCTCTAATGAAGAAGTAATATCGGAAGCTGAGGCATATTTTGAGGCTAAAGCAAACCGTTCTATAAAAAAGACATTAAACTGTTAGAGAAGCTTTGGAATCAGTGTATCATCCTAGAAGGGGACTATGTGGATGAATAAAGTCGAGTTTTTCCTAAAACGTTTCTGTTTTATTAGTTAGGGCCGGGATTTATTAAATGATGTGTTAGATGCGATACGATTTGAATTTGCATATCAAATTACACAGAACGCGACGGTATCCATACATTCACCTCACACACTTTTAGATCAAAGTTGCTATCAAATAAGCCGGGCACAAAACTGAACGAAACCCCTTCGTCTGGAAATGAGGATTCAGATAATAATGGAAAAATATAAAACCATGTTGAAATAATAACGAGTAAATGAGATTTTACAACTTCATAAATCGATTGTTTTTTTTTTCAAGGTGTAAAACACTTGTCTAGCGAATATGACTTAATGTCAGTTCAATCTTCGGTCCTTAGACAATCGGGTAAACCTTGTCGGTTTTTCTTTCTCCTTTCCTCTAAAATGACACAGTTGTTATTTAACGGATAGATTATATGGCGTGTGATTGCTCTTCTCTTATCATATGGCGTGTGATTGCTCTTCTATTATCATATGGCGTGTGATTGCTCTTCTATTATTATATGGCGTGTGATTGCTCTTCTATTATCATATGGCGGGTGATTGCTCTTCGATTATCATATGGCGGGTGATTGCTCTTCTATTATTATATGGCGGGTGATTGCTCTTCTATTATTATATGGCGTGTGATTGCTCTTCTATTATTATATGGCGTGTGATTGCTCTTCTATTATTATATGGCGTGTGATTGCTCTTCTATTATTATATGGCGTGTGATTGCTCTTCTATTATTATATGGCGTGTGATTGCTCTTCTATTATTATATGGCGTGTGATTGCTCTTCTATTATTATATGGCGTGTGATTGCTCTTCTATTATTATATGGCGTGTAATTGCTCTTCTATTATTATATGGCGTGTGATTGCTCTTCTATTATTATATGGCGGGTGATTGCTCTTCTATTATCATATGGCGTGTAACTGCTCTTCTATTATTATATGGCGTGTAATTGCTCTTCTATTATTATATGGCGTGTGATTGCTCTTCTCTTATCATATGGCGTGTGATTGCTCTTCGATTATTATATGGCGTGTGATTGATCTTCTATTATTATATGGCGTGTGATTGCTCTTCTATTATTATATGGCGTGTGATTGCTCTTCTATTATTATATGGCGCGTGATTGCTCTTCTATTATTATATGGCGTGTGATTGCTCTTCTATTATTATATGAAGTGTGATTGCTCTTCTATTATAATATGGTGTGTGATTGCTCTTCTATTATTATATGGCGTGTGATTGCTCTTCTATTATTATATGGCGTGTGATTGCTCTTCTATTATTATATGGCGTGTAATTGCTCTTCTATTATTATATGAAGTGTGATTGCTCTTCTATTATTATATGAAGTGTGATTGCTCTTCTATTATTATATGGCGTGTGATTGCTCTTCTATTATTATATGGCGCGTGATTGCTCTTCTATTATTATATGGCGTGTGATTGCTCTTCTATTATTATATGAAGTGTGATTGCTCTTCTATTATAATATGGTGTGTGATTGCTCTTCTATTATTATATGGCGTGTGATTGCTCTTCTATTATTATATGGCGTGTGATTGCTCTTCTATTATTATATGGCGTGTAATTGCTCTTCTATTATTATATGAAGTGTGATTGCTCTTCTATTATTATATGAAGTGTGATTGCTCTTCTATTATTATATGAAGTGTGATTGCTCTTCTATTATTATATGGCGTGTGATTGCTCTTCTATTATCATATGGCGTGTGATTGCTCTTCTATTATTATATGAAGTGTGATTGCTCTTCTATTATTATATGGCGTGTGATTGCTCTTCTATTATCATATGGCGTGTGATTGCTCTTCTATTATTATATGAAGTGTGATTGCTCTTCTATTATTATATGGCGTGTGATTGCTCTTCTATTATCATATGGCGTGTAATTGCTCTTCTATTATTATATGAAGTGTGATTGCTCTTCTATTATTATATGGCGTGTGATTGCTCTTCTATTATTATATGGCGTGTGATTGCTCTTCTATTCGTTCCGTGTTGGCTGACGAATTCCAGTCAACTTCTCAGTATATCTGAATATTCATTTGGTGTATAAGGCCCACACTTTGTATTATCAATAATCATGTAGTCGGGCGAAGGTGGAGGGTTTCAGGAGTAAAGTTGCTGACGCCGGACTCATTATTGACTTGCAACGGTTCGAAGATGTACGGGGAAGGACGCTCATTTTGGACGGCGAAGAGCTGCTATTGCGGTGTTTTGTGTTTCCTTCTATGATGAAGGTGAGCGCATCGACGCGTTCTTTACGAGGTGTGGAGAGTTGATGTCGGTGTCTTGCAACCGGTGCCTTTTGATTTGGAAATGCGACGTGCTGATTGATCGTAGGGCTTTCATCTGGATCCCTTGTTGTCTCGAGATGGGAGAGGAGAGGCTTCCGGGTATCGTTGGAGATGGAGGCCATGCCTGCTGGACGTGCAGTGGGGTGGGACATCTTGCGTTTGGCTGCCCTGGGGGAGGGAAGCCGACGAACAGCTCATGGAGCAGAGTTGGGGAGCATTTGGGCCCTGGGATCCCCCTTTGTCTGCCAGAGTCTCCTTAATGGTCTCCGGAGGATGGCATTGGGAGAAATTCTCAGAACTTCTTGGGTCGGACGAGGAGGGTATGTAGTGGTGATGGTCTAGGGAGGGAAGACTTCAGGAGGGTTCGCCCTTGAGCGGGTGAGAGGGGAGGAACAGGAGTATGGGGTGTCAAAGGATCCAGGGCGACAGTCATATGTTGGGGCTGTGCAGCTCAACAGGAAGCTGAGAAGGAGGACACAGCCAGGCCTTAGCTCTCCCATCGCAGCACGGGGCAGCAGGGTGGCCCCTGGGTCCAACCCCAAATGTGAAACCACCACGTCGCCTGTTTCCCCGCCTACGGGACCCGAACCGCCCCACAGGATGCCGCCTCAAGTCACCGTCTCTGTCAGGGAAGGGTGTGTGAACTGATTCGATTGGGTCGACTCCCCAAGGCTTTCCCCGTTCGTTTCCCCTCGTCGGACCCCAAGGGCGCGCCGCCTGCTTCTCCTAGGAGTGCGCCGTGCTCCCTCCCTCTTCCCCGTTTCTCGGGCACGCTCTGATGCCTGCCCCCCCCCACTCCCCAATGAAAACAGATTTAAACATTCCCCCATCCACATCCCAAATGTGTGTCAATGCATGGTTGCCCCGTCGGAGGTGGGGGAGAGATAGCGGCTATTTTGCCCTGGTGAAGATGTGTGTGGAGTGTACGCAGAGGTTGTCGCCATGGCGGGGAGACGCCGCTTCGTTGATTTGAAGAGGATGCTCGCTTTTACGGATGTGGTGTGGGGGGGGGGCAAGTCCATTGAAAATCTCTACAAGTTTCCCAGTGCCTTCCGAGTACTGACTGTTGTACGCCCTCGAGATGATGCAAAGTCTTTATGGCGAATGCTAGAGGAGGCCAACCTCACTTTCGACATCCACCCACAATTTGCTAATACTAAGTCTCCAAATTTGAGAAGTTTAAATTCATCATGTCATGGGAGGCTCCCCATACTTTTACACCCCTCCTTGTATACGGCAGCAAAATTAATACCCCCTTGATGTCGGCTCCTTGTCTCAATATGCCTCAAAAACACTGCGATGGGCACTCATTCTATGGAAAAGGCTGTTGGCACCTTGACCCTATTAATGTTCGGTGGAGAAACTCAACCCTTAAATACTACAATGACACTCTTTCTAGCAAGTGTGAATGTCCAGGGTTTGAGGGCCGGTTCTCGAAAATTTCCAGTGTGGCAGGACCTTCAAAGTCTTGGAGTGGATGTATGCTGTATTCAAGAAACTGACTTAATGCTTGGTGATTATTTGAGTGCTTGGTCTAGGGATTTTAACGTCTATTCAACGTATTTCAAATCTGACCCTGTGGAGGTTCATAGCTAGTGAAGAGAACTTTAGATGCGTTGTGTGACCCTTGTTTCATGGAAGGCTTTGCGTTCTGGATGTTACCATAAAAGATAAGGCGTTTCGATTGATTGGGGTTTATCTTCAAGGCTGAGAGTGCTCCCTTTTTTCGGTGAATCAAGCAGTTCATGAACACACCTCGTTCAGTTATTTTAGCGGGAGACTGGAAAACGGTCCCGGATCCCGATATATATCGCACAGGTAATCCTTCTAGGGGTAGTAACACAGATCGCAATGCTAGAACATTTCGTGAATTTCTCGATTGGTTTGATCTTATCGATAAATTCCGAAATGAGAAGCCCCGTGATATAGTATGAACTTGGACATCTAGTTGCGGCTCCAGTTCAGTACAGCTTTCGAGTTATATTGAACGGTTCTTATTTAGGATAGTCGACATAAGTTTATGAGAGTGTCCAAGTTTGTATAATATAGTTTACTTGGATCATAGACGTGTTCGTGTACGTGTAAACTTAGATATTCGTAAAACTAGGTTAGCTGGATACTGGAAACTAAACCCTTCGTTATTCGATGTGATGAGTTACTGGGAACAGCTAGTACTAATATATCAGCGGGAAATGACGAGGGATATAATTGGAAATAAGTTGTGTGTGAAGTTTAAGAAAATCATTAGGTCTTTTTCTACTGACTTTAGCCTAGAATCTAAGGCTAAAGCGACACTAGAATGTAGATTAGATCGGGCGGTGGTGGCGGGGGATAGTATTAATATTACTATAATTAAGGCGAAGCTCGCCTCTTTGACTATCAAGGAGAACGAAGCTTCTTTAAGTAAGGCTAGGTTAAAAAGTTTTCTTTTTAACCTAGCCTTACTTAAGAGAAGACAAATATGGCTGCTGAATTGCCTGCAGAAGAGCGTCAACGCGCTACCGATCGACATATCGCACGTGTCACATTACTGGACGGACGTACCGTGACCACCAACGAAAGTATTTTGGAGGCGTTTCGTTCTCACTTCCAGGATCTATTCATCAGGGAGCTCGGTCTGTCTTTAGCGTATTTCGACCTATATTTAGCTGACATTTCTCGCTTCGGGGCGACCGAAGCAGCCAAGGACGAAGGTTGCATAACAGAGGATGAAGTCATAGAAGCCCTAAAGGGAGTCGGTCTGAATAAATCTCCTGGGATCGATGGTTTGTCCTACACGCATTATTTAAGGTTATCGCACATTTTTGTACCCTTGCTGACAGTTTTATATAATGCTTGGTTTAGGAACGGGTTAATACCTGAGTGCTTTACCAAGGGCATTATGAAATTGTTACGTAAGAGCAAAGATGGTGGGAATGGGATAAATAATATTCGGCGCTTAACTATGCTAAACATAGATTTTGGCCAAGATGTTAGCAAATCGCCTGCAGGGTGTTTTCACTAGTTTGATTAGCCCCAAACAAACTTGTTCTGTGAAGGGTAGGACCATTCAAGATAATTTGCACGCGATACGGTTAATCATTGAGAAAGTCAACACAGAAGCCGCGCTGATCAATTTAGATCAGTCCAAAGCATTCGATAGGGTGGGCCATAGTTACTTGGAGGCTGTTTTGTCATCGGCCGGTTTTGGCCCGCAGTTTCGCTCCTGGATTCGCCTCCCTTGTGCAAACCCCGGTACGCTGGTTGAAGTGAATGGTATGAGGTCAAGGCCTTTCAGATTATCCAGATCTCTTCGTCAGGGTTGTCCGCTTTCACCGATGCCCTATGCGCTCGTGTTTAACCCCTTCCTTCATATGCTTAAGGTGAACCCGGTCCTACGCGGAGTTACTTTGCCAGGTGATTGCACCACAGTGAAGTACTCTGCCTATGCCAACGATTTAACAGTGCTTGTAACGAGCAGTGCCGAGATTAGTGTTGTCGACAGAGAAATCAGAATGTATGAAAAGGTAACAGGGGCCAAAATTAACTACGACAAGTTTTTTGTGCCTGCGCATCGGTGCCTGGAATGGTGTATCCCTACAGGGACCCTTCAGCTGGACTGACGGGCCTTGCAAGCTACTAAGCGTCTGGTTTGGTCCTGATCTTCAGCTGGAGAAAAATTGGTCAAAAGTATTGAAAGCGATTCGAACCACTTTGCTGTAAGGACTCTTAGAAACATAACGGGGTTTATCTTCGAAACACCCTCCTCCTCCAGACCAGGGAATGTAGTCTAGAATCAGGTTATGAAGCCTATAAGTCAGATTAACTTTACGACACAACGTTAGTTAGTTATATTTCACGTACCGTTCTCCTTCGACCCACGACTGTACCCTACTCGACTTTGTCTCTGGTAGTATAGATGCAGAACTCTCATTAGATACGAGGGTCCAAATACATGTGTTTGGGGATTTTAATCGTAATTGGTTTGTGTTAAATTGCTGGTTATAACATACGTTCGTAATGTCGGAATCTCTCCGTCTTAGAACTCTCGTCTGTTAATCCCACTAACGGGACGATGTGTCGCCTATTCGCATTTCCCAGCTGCAGGGAAACTATTTGTACTAACCGTGGCTCTTTCTTTCTGCCATTGTTGTCGTCCGCCTTGGGTCGCTGCTGCCATCATTTGCCGCTTCACCGAGCGTCAACTTCGCTCGCTTCTTCCATCATACCAGCAGTCTCCTCGTAGGCTGAAATCAAATCCCCCACGCACAATAAAATATAACAGAGCCATTTATTTACTATCCAGCCCGTCGATACTGAGCAAGTTCGTTGTAGAAGAGAGAGAGAGGCTTACGCTAGTTAATTTCTTAATTAATCACCTAATCACTTGTAAGGGAAGGAAGAGTGGGACATCGTCTGGCTCTCATTTTGGGGGGATCCGAAATCCCCTAGCGTGTAATCGCTACATGGCTAAAGCGTGTTGACTCGTTGGCTTCCAGTCAAGAACTGCTAATCTCACTCCCGTTTTCCCACCGGGAAAACTGTGACGTCACGAAACCTCGTGATCGACGCACAGGTGTGACCTAACCCTCGACCCCCGAGGTTTCGTCAACTGTCACCCGAACCGTGAGAAAACATCGCACCAAAGTTGCACGAGGTGACTCCGCTACAAATCGCGCAAGTCAAACCCGATCTCCAACAGATACGTCCATTCCCATAGGGTCATTATCTAACATTCCTCCCCTCCCTATACAAAAAAAACAATCCTAAGGTTTTTATTTTTACACACCCCTCTGCAGGGTCTGGTCAGAACCAGGGGTCAGTACGGCTGGACCTCTAACGTCCAACCTCTTCAACCGGCCGTTCCTCGGCCCATGACGCTATCTCCGGGATGTAAGGAAACCCCTCTTACGATTAATATCGGCTCTCGTGGCCATCCCCGTCACAAACATTATCGGGCGACATCGTCCCATCACCTGCCCAGTTCACCACTGAGCCCACAACGGTCTGACCTCTGACCCCGGGGCATTTACACCACACATAGGCATACTCTCACCTTACACTCGTACTCCATAGCATCGATTTACAACCGATGGTCATTTTCTAACTGGCGAACATTACCGCGAATTACGGGGAACAAAAAGAACAGAAACCCCTATCTTATTTAAGTTAATGTGGTCAGCCCACGACTTTAATTTTAGGTGCCGTTCCATTCTTAAGCACTATATCTGCACTCGGTTCAAGACACCTCTGTGGAAACAGTGTGTCTTTTAGAGTGGTATCTCCGACACTCACATCGGGCCTCAATCCGATCACATTTCCTATCTATTTGCTATTCCAGAACCCTAAAATACGGCACCTTCTTTCATGTTGAACCTATCCATGGCTATTTCTGCCCCCGACACGCGCACGAAGTACCCCGTCACCCCAAAATTAACTCCAAATCCCGTTGATGCGGACTCGCTTGCATCGCTTTGCTAACTGTACCCTTCCCGTGATTCTAACTATGTCATGGGGGGGTGAAAGGTCCCTCCGCGCCGGGTCGGTCACATCCAAAACCCAGAACAGACCCGTTCCTAAACTTAGAATTATCACCATTCATGCTTGATTGACCAATGCAAAATGCGGCAAACCCCGAGGTCCCCAAAGATTATCCATAATCCGCTATTCATTTCATAGCCACAAAATCGCTTTTTTTCACGCGTGTGCACCGAAACAACTCTTTGTCCGTATCATCGCAAGCTCACCGGCTACCTCAACGGGTCACGCGTAGCGAACATAACTCAATCCCAGCCCGTTTAAACTATAAACGGCAATTGTAGAGAACGGCCCCTTAGATCGGACCTCCGCTAAAATTTCATCCCTCCCAAAGGTCAATCCTCTCATTCTAACTCCCTTTAATTGGCTGACCTCAACTTAATTTTTTAATTAGTTACTGTTTTTTTTGTTTTTTTTTTTATACTAAAATTTTAACGCACGTAAAACCAAAAACTTCTTTTTTCCGGTTACGTAAGAAAAAACACTGGGAAAAACATAACGTGTCTCTTTCTCAATAGATATACATAACATTTTTTTTAACAACAAAGAAAAACGAACACCCTCAATTATCGACAACAACAAAACAACAAAAAAATATCTCCCCCTACAAGAACAAATACGTATCAAAAGTACAGAAACAAGTGTCAGTAAAAAGTTTTCTTGTAAAGTCTCAACGTCTCTTTTCTTCTATAAAAAGTTTACGTTTTGCGTGTGTGTGTGTATATTGTGAGTTCACTGTTTTTTGTTTTTTTCTGCTAATAACATTACGTATATATATATATGTATATACATTTCCTTTGTTTTTCAAATAATTATTTGTTTTTGCGTGTGTGTGTGTATGCAACTCAGTTCATTGTTCTTTTTTTTTGTTTCTCATAAAAAGTTCGCTCTGAATCCATCAATATAAACGAAAGCTCTACTTACAGATTCCCTGGACTCTTTGCTGTGTTCGAAGTTTTCTTTTTCTCGTGGTAACCGCGGTTCACATCTTCCTTCCCCATGACGGGGAAGGTGGTCAAATTTGCATCAAATCGCCAATGTTAAATTGCTGGTTACTTAATAACACGTTTCTTAACACGTTGTGATGTCGGAATATCTGGCGTCGTCGAACTCTCGTCTGTTGATCCCGAAACGGGACGATATGTCACTTCTATTCGCGTTTCCCAGTTGCAGAGAAAGTATTTGTACTAACCGTGCATCCCTCCTCTTCACCGCCATTGTTGTCTGCTGCTATCATCTGCCGCTTCGCCGAGCGTCAACTTCGCTCGCTTCTTCCATCATACCGGCGGTCTCCTCGCAGGCTGAAATCAAATCCCCCACGCACAATAAAATATAACAAGGCTTCTCCTTTTTAATTTAGAGCCATTTATTTACTATCAAGCCCATCGATACTGAGCAAGTTCGTTGTAGAAGAGAGAGAGAGGCTTACGCTAGTTAATTTCTTAATTAATCACCCAATCACTTGTACGGAAAGGAAGAGTGGGACATCGTCTGGCTCTCATTTTTTTGGGATCCGAAATCCCCTAGCGTGTAATCGCTACATGGCTAAAGCGTGTTGACTCGTTGGCTTCCAGTTAAGAACTGCTAATCTCACTCCCGTTTTCCCACCGGGAAAACTGTGACGTCACGAAACCTCGTGATCGACGCACAGGTGTGACCTAACCTTCGACCCCCGAGGTCTCGTCAACTGTCACCCGAACCGTGAGAAAACATCGCACCAAAGTTACACGAGGTGACTCCGCTACAAATCGCACAAGTCAAACCCGATCTCCAACAGATACGTCCATTCCCGTAGGGCCATTATCTAACAGTTTGGATTCCCGAGGAAAACAGACGCAGCTGGTTTCAGCACACATAGTCTCTGCATTGCACACCCCTTTTCACAGACTATCACTTTCTCAACCCGCTTTCCTGATTGTAAGGACCAACAAGCCTCACTTCTTGACTTATTCTTGACTACTCAACCCGATGCTTGTGTGACGGATGCTCAGAGCATCGTGATAATGGTAGATATCACTCTAAACTTGACCCCAAGCCGAACAGCGGTTACTCAAAATGACAAATTACTACAAACGGGCTGATTGGGAATCTATCAGAGATCACATCAGAGACGCCCCATGGAGTAAAATCTTTTTCTGTCCCTGCTGACCAGTGCACAAATTAGGTAACTGAATCGGTTAAAGTAGGTATAGAAGCACATGCCCCACGCGGAAATTGTATAGCAAGCTCCATACTCCCAAATGGTTCACTTCGACCTGCGCAGCAGCAAGCATTCGGCTGATTTAACAGTCATAAATAAAATACGAATTTATGGCATCTAGAAATCATTGTAAGATGTAATAGTTTCAGCTAAGGGTAGGTATACCGAGATGACAATAAAACGTATTGAGTCGCAGAAATTAGGAATTCGTCATTTCTGGAAAATCTATAATAATGTAGTACAATCAACAATTATATAACCACCATGATGTTATTTGCACGCCAACTGGTAAAAAAGTTCGCCTTGAACTACACTTTAGACTCAACAAACCACTCCCTCTCAACTTTCTCATTGCGTGAAGAAGACACACTTTATTATCTACTCATGTCCGAGAAACTATAAAAAAAAAACTTGAAACCTTCAAAAATGTGGGCCTGATCTTATCCCTGCTATAGTACTAAAAAACTAAATAAATGCTCTGCTGAGCTGACCGCTGTCCTCTCCAAACTTTACAACAGATGCCTTGTTGAATCTTATTTCCCAGATAACTGGACAATTGTCTCTATGGTACAAGTTTTAAAAGATTCTGGTGAAAGAATTGACCCGCAAAAATATCACCCTCATCAGTTTCCTCTCGCTCTTCGCTAAAATATTTTAGTCACTAATCAAAATAAAATATTTGAGTCACTAATCAAAATAAAATATTTGAGTCACTAATCAAAATAAAATATTTGAGTCACTAATCAAAATAAAATATTTTAGTCACTAATCAAAATAAAATATTTGAATCACTAATCAAAATAAAATATTTGAATCACTAATCAAAATAAAATATTTGAGTCACTAATCAAAATAAAATATTTTAGTCACTAATCAAAATAAAATATTTTAGTCACTAATCAAAATAAAATATTTGAATCACTAATCAAAATAAAATATTTTAGTCACTAATCAAAATAAAATATTTGAGTCACTAATCTAAATAAAATATTTTAGTCACTAATCAAAATAAAATATTTTAGTCACTAATCAAAATAAAATATTTTAGTCACTAATCAAAATAAAATATTTGAGTCACTAATCAAAATAAAATATTTAAGTCACTTATCAAAATAAAATATTTTAGTCACTAATCAAAATAAAATATTTGAGTCACTAATCAAAATAAAATATTTTAGTCACTAATCAAAATAAAATATTTTAGTCACTAATCAAAATAAAATATTTTAGTCACTAATCAAAATAAAATATTTTAGTCACTAATCAAAATAAAATATTTGAATCACTAATCAAAATAAAATATTTTAGTCACTAATCAAAATAAAATATTGGAGTCACTAATCAAAATAAAATATTTGAGTCACTAATCAAAATAAAATATTTTAGTCACTAATCAAAATAAAATATTTGAATCACTAATCAAAATAAAATATTTTAGTCACTAATCAAAATAAAATATTTGAGTCACTAATCAAAATAAAATATTTTAGTCACTAATCAAAATAAAATATTTGAGTCACTAATCAAAATAAAATATTTTAGTCACTAATCAAAATAAAATATTTTAGTCACTAATCAAAATAAAATATTGGAGTCACTAATCAAAATAAAATATCTGAGTCACTAATCAAAATAAAATATTTTAGTCACTAATCAAAATAAAATATTTTAGTCACTAATCAAAATAAAATATTTTAGTCACTAATCAAAATAAAATATTTTAGTCACTAATCAAAATAAAATATTTGAGTCACTAATCAAAATAAAATATTTTAGTCACTAATCAAAATAAAATATCTGAGTCACTAATCAAAATAAAATATTTGAGTCACTAATCAAAATAAAATATTTGAGTCACTAATCAATCTAGCGATAGTCCACCACCTAGTTAATGCTAAACTTCTTTTTGATCATCAGTATGGATTTAAGCAATCTCGTTCTACTGCGGATATCCCCCGGTCATCCCTGAACGTATATACCATACACTGGGCAAGACATGTGGAACTAGAGCGGTAGCGTTTGATATATAAGAAGCCTTTGGCAGGGTCTAGCATGGAAAAATTAGTTCTTACGGTATTACTGGACGAATATTTAACATAATCAGAAATATCCAGGTTGTCCTCAATAGCCGTAAATCTAAACAACATGGCATTGATGCGGTTGTGCCCCAGGGGTCGATTTTGGGGTCGTTATTATTCCTGATTTTCATAAACTACCTCCCTGATTTAATTGTGTCTGAGATTGGTATATTTGTTGATGACACTACGCTCTATTCTCAACATGTGGGCAAAACGAACACACACATATCCAAACCAATGGCTGAATACTTAGAAAATTACCCCAGTCGGAATTTGAATGAGATCATAAATTGTTGGTAACATTTAATGCTACGAAGACATGAAAGCTCTTTTTCTTTAACAATTCTAGGAAACATTTTCAGCCACCGATTGCCATGGCTAATATTACCATACCTGACAGTCCACCATTCAAACTCCTCGGCCTGACATTCACATGTAACAGTAATTGGAATAAGTACATTGAAGACATTGACAAGGCTGATGCAAGGAATGTGGGCTCCCTCTGCCGTGTTCTCACACCTACCAGTGTATTATATCTCTATAAAGCCACCATTCGCCTATGCATGACGTATTGTTGTCACATACGGGCTGGTGCACCAACCAACAACATCTCCCTCTTAGACAGTATCTAAAAAAGGCTCTAATCTAATATATACCACACTGTCTACCAAACTCCAGCCCCAGTCCCATCGTTGCAATGTTGCATCGCTGTTCTTATTTTACAAGTACTTTAATGGAATTGCTCCGAGGAACTTGCTGCATCCGTGCCTCTTAACGCAAATACCCCGGACTAGCCCGCCAATCAGCAAAATCCAACTCCTTCACTATAGAGGTTCCCAGATTCTATAAGGCGTTCTGCTCTAATAGTTTATTTCCTCAAATCGCAAGCCTTTGGAACACCCTTCCTGCTCCCTGTTTTCCTGACTGTACCAACATGCAGAAATTAAAATGTAATGTGAACAAACATCTCGCTGCACAACTCCCCACTTAGGATGCTCTTGTCGTCTTAGTTGCAATGTGCCTTGTTTGGGGTGAATTAGAGTAAAAGATATATATGTAATTATTTGAATCATTGTTTTTATTATTACTATTATTATTAACTAATTACTATTATTTTTAATCAAAGTTTACAATGTTATTAGTACTATCTATATACTATCTCCTTATCAATAGTTTTATTAATAGCTATTATTATCGCTATTAATTATCATTATTTGTATTTAACTAATTATTTATAAAACATCGTAACGTATTTTACACTATAGCTATATAAACTACAGGCTGTTCTGATTCCTTATCAATCAAAAATTTGTTTATTTAAAATTATGTAATTTTTATATTCTTAGCAACATAGTACCTTTTTCTATATGCTCTTGTAATTTATCTATACGTTTACTCTTATGTTTCTTATATTTATTTTTACTTTTATATAATCAACATCCTATAAGTTCAGTTCTCTTGTTTATAATGTTATTATTGTTAGTTAGAATTTCCATTCATTCACTTATACATATTGTTTAACTACATTTATGTCTTATAATTTATAATAAAATTTGAATAATGATAGTAATTGATAATAATAATTATAATAAAAATAAATGAGAAAATATTTAAATTGTATTACTAAACCGGAAGTTGGTATATACCGACTTTTTATAAGATTGATATTTATAACATCGACAAATTTTAAATAAATTTTAATTGTAACAGAAAATAACAATAACGATAATAGTTATGATGAGAATAATAATTAGAATTCAAATAATAGTTTTAAAATAAATAATAAATATTTAAATGAATAATGAATATTTAGTAAAACTGGAAGTTTTCATATATTAGTGTCGCTGCGAATACAAAGTTTATGTTTTAAGATTAAATATTTATAATAATAATAATAATAATAATAATAATAATAATAATAATAATAATAATAATAATAATAATAATAAAAAAAATTATAATAATAATAGTAATAAAAATAATAATAATAATAATCACAATAATTTATTTCCAAATAATGTTAATCCTCTCTTGCAACATTTTATTCTTTTTCACCCCAGTTCTTAGCATTTCTTCTCTTTTCACTTCACGAAAAATAATCTCATTACTTTCAGAAATATATTTATATAAACAACCTTCTTCTATATTCACGACTTCAACACTAAGTAAACCTCGACCACCTTTATTTCTAGGTAGATACAATCGGTCGCATCTCCTTTCTTTGTAAAAGCTTCATAAACTGTAAGCATTTCCCGTGTTTTGAAGCTACGCTATGTGTTCTTTAAGAATACTACATTTAGAGATAATGACAGCTAGAATTGGTTGGTCAGAAGTGATCTCAAAAGATCTACTAAGAGCACCTTAATGGCAGCCCAGGAACAGACCACTCGTACTAGGTCCATCAAACATTACATTGTCAAAACTGCAGAATAACCGATGTGCCGATTGTGTAATGAAAGAGACGAAGCCGTATTGTATCTGAATGTCCTATGCAAGCACAACATCAATATACAAATGGAGACACGATAAAGTCGCTCAGGTATTACACTGGAATATATGCCAACTTTATGAATTGATGTTACTTAATTGTGCAAGAAAATATTTAAAAATAATTTTTTTAACAGTAATCCAACTTCCAACATATTTTTAGTACCACCGCTTTCTCTCTGCCTTTCGCTCTGCTGTTTCCCAGCTGTCCTCTTCGTTTATATCAACTGATGTCCACATCAGACTCCACTATAAAAGTGTGCACTTATTAAGAGAAACGCTTTTTTACCCTGCAGAAACGACATGCGAAGCACCTCATTTTTTCTGCTGGTAAGTGTTTATATTTATTGTCACACCCCCTCCTTGATCGTATGATCACACAAGTGACAGGTGGTAGCTGCTCGCTTTTTTCTAGTACTTCTCCGTAGTTGGACAGTTATTTCTTCCTCTCTTACATCAGATGTACCAGGATCTGAATTGGCAGTGGAATAAGGTAGCTCAACCAAGGAACGTCTGTCCTCTCCCTCACTTTCAGACGTAGAACCACTACCACTAGCATCAGAATTTGGTTCTCTCAATTTAGTACTCTCTGATGATGTGTCATCACTGTCGTCCACTACCGGTGCTAAACAGAGACGTGAGCGGACGTCTCCTAGATGTCGAAGCGTGCCATTGACGACCACCGATTGTGGACTTATCACCTCGGTGACACGACCTGGTCTGAATTTCAACGTGCAACGTCCTTGTGGATTTTTCACCCGAACTTTATCCCCTCTTTAAGGGGGAGGGGAAAAGATCGGTCTTCACTAACTGATATTAACTCTTCCAACTTAGCTAGTTTCATTCGTGACCATCATTCACCAAAATACCACATTTATACTATAGATCCATCTCCAATCACCAAAGGAATTTATACCATGAAAACCTACTTAAAACCCATATAAAAGAAATATGCAATGGGGGGTGATAATAAAAATGTTATGTACAAAAAGAATATTTACAATGAAGAACCGAAAGTTAGTAAAAAGGCCCTTCATTAATAAGTTGTGGCAGATACGCAGATATGCCAGTCGAAATCGAAAGATCGAAAAAAGGGGTTGATGCAGGCCCCAACGTTTTATTCAGACACACCTCCTTCGAAAATATCGACGAGTGGCCTGCATGTCTGGCAAATCAAGCGCTCTGTCACCTATTTGAGGTAGGAAGGGGAGTTATCGACAAAAAAAATTAAAAAAATGGACAAAATAAAAGGGCCGTAATGAAACCATTCACACACTAGCTAAGTTATGAACTAAACTTAACAAAAATCCAACAAAGAACATGTCTTCAGGCTAACTTAAAACGAAAAAAGAATCAATGTTCGTTTCTGCAGCTCAATATTCTATACCTAAGGTAGTCTAACTACCACTCTAATCCAGCTCCAGTCACCCTACACAGTCGTGCACCTGTCACCCACCTTTCACCAAAATCTGCTGAAGAGAGTTTCACTCTCTCGACCCTAATGAGAGCTTTCAGGTAATATTTGAAAATCGCAATAAGGTCGAGAGGAGTGTAGGTCTCAGTGTAGGTCTCAGCTCCGTAGACTGCCTTCATACCTTCCATATCGTTTCTCTCATAACTGCTAGTATGCTTAAAAAACAAAACGTTTCTGTATATCTGTTGTCGAAGCCCAGTTGCTACATACATTAATAGGTTCCAGGTAAAAAGACGATACGTTAAGTATGCGAACCATGAAAACCGAAACAACCCTAATCAGCGGCACGACTATGCGGCAATAAAAGAAGGCGTGACTCAAGGTATCGTCTTCGTCACCGTATCTAACACAAGTCGGTGAATCCGCCAAGCCAGCTGAATTAAGCCTCTTACAGACCCAGAGTGCATTTCTTATCATCAGCCAGATCAGTGATGTCTCGTCATTATCGAAGCACCGTAATCCAGGCGCCCAAGACCAGATTGAACGTAGCTTCCCCCTCTCCAAAGCGAGCCCCTCAATCCTATCATCTCAAACAGTCCCCTTTACCATCACCCGGTATAACGCCTTTCGGGACAACAGCATGGTGTCAGAGAGGCTTTCTGTCACCCTTAAGAAGAACCTCAAAGCATGTCTACATTCGCGATAAAAAGAAACACTCGTTTCGGGGCAACCTGTTTGCCTCCCCCTCATCTAAGTGTACACTTTTTAAGGCCGGAAAGTCTTTCTTAGTGTCTTCCTTGCAGAAGCCACCGTTTCCCTCAGTTTGTGAACTCATTCGATCTAGGTAAAACAGCCGAAGTGTATGACATCGAATCTCGACGCTTGGCGTACCCAGACCGCCCTCAGAAGAATGTAGATAACAACTCTCGCGACGAACCAAAGGGGCTTTACCAAGCCACAAAAACTTGAAAAGAGCCCGCTGCATCTCAAGCATCGTATCCGACGGGAGAGGAAGTACTGATAGACGATATAGGATGATCGGATAAATGTGAGAACAACACACCTCCGCTCTTCCCTTCAATGAAAGATTTCTACGGATCCACAGACCAGCTGCGGCCCGAATCGCTTTCAATACTTCCGACAATTTTTTCTCCAGACACCAAACCAGACGCTGAGTAGCTTGCAAGGCCCATCACTCCAGCTAAAGGGTTATTACAAGGATACACCGTTCCAGGCACCAATGTGCAAGCCCACAGACTTGTCACAGTTAATTTTGGCCCCTGTTATCGTTTCATACATTCTGATTTCTCTGTCGACAACACTAATCTCGGCATTGCTCGTTATAAGCACAGTTAAGTCGTCGACAAAGGCGAGGTACTTCAACGTGGTGCAAGCACCTGCCAAAGTAATCCCACGCAGGACCGGGTTCACACTAAGCCTGTGAAGGAAAGGCTCCAACACAAGCACATAGAGCATCGGTGAAAGCGGACATCCCTGACGAAGAAATCTGGATAATCTGAAGGGCTCAGACCTCAGACCATTCACTTCAACCAGCACACTGGGGTTCGCATACAAGAGGCGAATCCAAGACCGGCCGCAGACAAAACAGCCTCCAAATACCGAAGGTCCACCGTATCAAATGCTTTGGACTGATCTAAATTGATCAGCGTGGCTTCTGTGTCGACTTTATCTTTGATCAAGCGTATCGAGTGCAAATTATCTTGAATGGTCGGACCCTTTACAGCACAAGTCTGTTCAGGGCTAATTAGACCAGCCAAAACAAGCTGCAGTCGATTGGCTAAGATCTTGGCCAAAATCTTTAACTCAGCATTTAGCATCGTTAAGGGCCGAAAATTATCTTATCCATCCCACCATCTCTGCTTTTGCGTAACAATTTCACTACACCCATGGTCAAGTACTGGGGAATTATCCCGTTCTTAAACCACGAGTTAAATAAAACTGTCAGCAAGGGAACAAAAAAGTGCGACAACCTCAAATACACTTCGTAGGGCAAACCATCAATTCCAAGAGACTTGTCAAGGCCAACCCGCCTTAAAGCTTCCTGAACTTCTTCCTCTGTTATGCTACTTTCGCACCTAGCTGCTTCGGTCGCCTCGAGACGAGAAAAGTCAGCTAAATAGGGGTCGAATTGTGCTAAAGACAAACCGGGTTCCCTGGTAAAACGATCTTGGAAATGAGAACAAAACGCCTCCAGAATACCTTCGTTTGTAGTCACGAAACGTCCATCCGGCAATGAGACATGTGCGATATGTCGATCAGATGCATGTCAACGCTCTTCTGCACGCAGTTCAGCGGCCATATTTGTTGCTTCTTTAGGCGTTCTTTTTAACCTAGCTCTAATTACTAAAGCTTGGTGTTCTTGGGTAGCCAAGGAAGCCAGCTTCGCCTTAATTATAGTAACTTTAGCACTATCTCCCACCTCCACTGCCCGATCTAATCTAGACTCTAGTGCCACTTTAGCTGCCCGAGTTGTTTGATTGAGTCGTCGGCTAAAATTCGAAGTAAAGGACCTAATTACTTTCTTAAACGGAACCCACTTTCTATTCCCAAATACAACCCCGTCAATTCCCGCTGTAAGGTTAGTAATACTTGTTCCTGGTATCCCTTCACATCAAACAACGAAGTGTTGAACTTCCAGTACCCAACTAATCTAAGCCTAGGTCTATCTAAGTTTACACGGACCCGAACAAGTCTATGATCTGAGTAAACTATATTATGAAAACTTGGACATTCTAATAATTCTACGTTGACTCTCCTAATTAAGAACCGGTCAATATAACTCGCAAGTTGTATTGGACCGGGGCCGCGTCTACATGTTCAAGTCCATACTCTATCACGGGGCTTTTCATTTCGGAATGTATCGATAAGATCAAACTTATCGAGAAACTCCCGAAATGCCTTAGCATCCCGATTTTTGTTAGTTTCCCTAGCCTGATTACGATCTATATCGGGATCCAGGACCGCGTTCCAGTTTCCCGCTAAAATAACCGTCCGATTTGTATTCATGAACCGCTCGATCCGTCGAAAGAAGGAACCGAGCTCAGCATGGTTATTGGGCTCAAAAACCCTCGATGAGTCGAAATGCCTTATCTTTTATGGTAATATCCAGAACGAACAGCCTTTCTTCCGGATCAATGAAATAAGAGTCACACGACACATCTAAAGACTTACTTACTAACCAGCAAACACCCCTTGAGTGAGAATCAAAGTACGCTGAATAGACGTGAAACCCCCTAGCCAGTGCACCCAAATGGTCACCTGGAATTAAGTGGGTTTCCTGAATACAACATATATTCCATGATAAATGCCAGTATACTGAAATCATATGCCCTTAATAGGGTTAAGATGAAAATTCATATACACTAAATGTACAAAAGCAAGGAAATTCCCAAATTTTTACACTTTTATTGTCATTAATTAACGGTATGACTACATATCAACCAAACCATTTCATTATCGCATCACTACAGTATAAATCTCTATGCATGAGGGGATGAAGTGTGTGAGGTGCGCTGAAGAAAAATTCCTACCAGTAAAATACATAGCATTGTTGTGCTCGCATACCCTTAATGACAATAAAAGTGTAAAAATTTGGGAATTTCCTTGCTTTTGTACATTTAGTGTATATGAATTTTCATCTTAACCCTATTAAGGGCATATGATTTCAGTATACTGGCATTTATCATGGAATGTCACTACTTTTGTAAAGGCTATGCCTCAATACAATGGTCATTTTTAAGGTTTTTTGGAATTTTCTGGAAAACTAAGGTATATGGTACACTGAAATTAAAATGCCATCAACTAGACCCTAGAACCTCTATCTCTGCCAAAAATCAGCTGAATCCATCAAATAGTTGATGAGATACAGGGTGGCACATACGTACGTATGTACGTACGTACATACACACAGATAACATGATTTCATGATTGAACTTTCTGGATCTCTGGGTTGTCTTGACTAATGATGCTGAAATTCTATACACTTATAGAACCTATCAAATAAAAAATTTGTGCAAAGTTTTAACTAATTTGGTTTATTGGTTTTTTAGTTATGATTGATCAAAGAAATGAGATTTCCAGCATAGGCCATTTTTGGAGTCTATTAAGGGATAGAGCGCTCTCTCGCGCCTCCCTTGATTCACTCCAAGCTGCTGAAGGTCTGTAACAACTCGAAATATACGAGAGTCAGCCCACGGACATTTAAACTAGCTAGATAGAGAGCTATTGAGAACATCTTAGGGTTGGGGTCCAGAAACGAACATCGATGAGGTCAGGATGCCGATGGCTCCCTCAAAATAATGCGTGCCCATCTGAACATCGATTTGCCCGGTATGGGAGATACCACCAACATCCAAGAGATAGGTTAGTTTTGCTATCCTATACAGGGAAGGGTGTAGCCAAACGGAGACCCTCCCAACACAATCTTTTCGTAAACACATTAAATTCTCGTTTTTAAAAATTGTCATTGGAGGATTTAAATTAAAAATGGAATTCGCCTCCTCTAACATCTGCCACAGTCCTTTGGCTTCCGGTGTTTTCCTTATCACTGTGAACACTCTCGTAGCGTTAGGGAAGTTCAGGGGGTCTTCCCCCAATTTCTCACCTACTTCCCGAAACGCAAGTAGTTTTTTCATGTCGGAAAACTTGTGATTATTTGCTGAGTCCTCTTGGACCTCAGTTGCTACACATATGTATTTTCCGGTATAGAAGCCAGTCTTTTTTCTGCCTCTTTCTAGAGAGGGGCTACTTTGTCTTTTCTTAGTTGGAGGGGGTGGGGGTGGAATATCTTTCATTGGGGAATGGGAAGGGGTACTTAGTGATAGTTGCGAAGTGGGAGAATGCTGTTGTGTAGGTGATGTAGGGGGAGTACTAATGAGGGTGTATTGCGGGGAGACAAATGGAGAAGGCTTTGGTGAGGAATCTTGCTTGGAATCTTTTGTGGGGCTTAAGGGAATGAGCTTATATTCTCTGTCTTTTATTGTCCCTGTGGTTGGTGGTTGGTGGGGGGGGGCATTGATTTGGAACGAATTTTTGTCTGCGCGGGAGTTAGAGGTGGATGATTTTTTTAGTTTTAGGGGCGGGCTGAGCGTTTGCTTTTGAAGGCGACGGAGGTTTTTTTAAAATTACTCTTTCTTTGTTCATTTTTTTCTTCAGTTTTCTGACTTCCACATATTTCTCCTTTCCAGGATCCTTCCTTACCATCTCATCTTCCCTCATTTGTTCTAAGGATACACGACCCGGCGTTTTTTCACGGGCACCAAAATCCACTCATTCCTTTCTTCTTTACTTAGGTCAGGTAGGTATTCGTCGTCAGATGTGTCTGATTGGGGGGAATTTACTGGCTTCCCCACCCTTTGCGTTAACTGTATACCAAGATGTTGGCCCACTCTTGATTTTATAGCAGTGGGCTTTGTGGTATTAGTAGTGGGTTTTCTTTGAGGGCAATCAATAGTGAGATGCCCTATTTGTTCGCATGTCAAATAAACGAGTCTTCTCCCAGCTATAATTATTGGCAATTTCTCCTGACCAACCTGCATATAGTAAGGCATGTTGTCAAACGCAGACTTATCAAGAAGAATCTCGAAGTTCCATGTACCTGGGTATTCGTGCCAATTAACCGAAGTTATTTCGCCATATAAGGTACATTAAAAATTGTGACTGCCGTTCGTCTTTTCCCCATATACTCGATTCTGAGGATATAGTCCTGGGTTATTATCTTGGTTTGAGAAAGTTTAGCACATACTTCTTCATTTGGGAACAAGGTATTCCAGGTGTTGAAACCTTTACAGCGAATGATTCGTTGTGATCTATAACTGACTGTCGCTAATAGTTTGCAAATTAGGCTGAGGCTCTAGTTTTCTTTAACATGTTATCGACAACGAACATTACGATAATTTTTTTTTTAATTTCTTCCAGTTTTGGAATGTCGACAATTAATCCATTTTCGGTAACCAGGTGTGCACATTTCTTTGCCTTTTCAATGAAATCCGTCACGTTTATGATGATTTTAGGGGGCTTGCTCCATTCAGTACCTTTAGGTCCCATCTTCTGTTCTTCAACAACATCCATTGTATCGGTCGGCATCGGTTATCAAATAATTAATAACAAGAAAGAGAGAACAAAAATTAACAAATCCAACAAAAAATAAATAAATAAACGTGGCAAAAATCCAACTCCAAACAGTTTAGCAACAACAACAAAAACAGCAATAATGGTCAAAATTCGACATAGGTTGTAAAAGAGAGCGACAACAAAATAAAGTTAAAATGACGAAGCATTTATAGTGGAAACGAAAAAATGTCTGACGGACGAGTTAATCCAGTGGGAGGAGGGGGTTAAGAATATTACACTTTCCTCTTCAAGTTTTTTTTAAAAAATTTGTCATTATTATTTTTATTTTTTTATTTTTGTTTATGTATTTTATTCTATTTTTTATTAGTGCCTTTATTTATTTCTCATGAAATTTCCGTGTTCTGCCAGATCTTCGCAGTGGCTCGGATGGCACTTCCCTCTCAACTCGCTCAACTCGAGGGTTTTCTTGTTCTATCTGTTCAGAATATTGTATATTTTCTTTTTCACTTTCTGGCTTACTTACGGGTGGCATGCAAACATCCTCTCACATGTTGTCTTCATTAATTGAGTTGGGAGCCAAATCTCTAACGTTGACGGCAGTTTCGATTGCCAGAAGGTAGACGTACATGGGCATAATGAGGATTGATTTTCAGTAACGTAGCACGTGTAACCAGTGGGTCAGACTTACTCGACCTAATATGATCTCTGACGTATAACTTTGCCTGGTTTTGCCCACAGGGGAATAAAAGTGGATTTACGGCTGTACTTAAATAGTCTATCGTGAGGGGTCGCATTCGTAGCTGTGCAGAGCAATGATCGAATAGAATGTAGATCATCAGGTAGAATATGTTCTCATATTGCGAAAATGTAAAGTTACTTGTATGGCCTTCCATAGTGTGCCGTTTTGTTTCTCAATTTGCCCATTGCCTTCCGGGTGATATCTACTCGTTTTCGAAGTCGCAATGCCTTTTCCATGTAAGTAATTAGTAGTTTCCTCTGACAGAAAATCAGTTGCTCTATCTGTGGTAATAATATCGGGCATAGTTGAATAATATCGCAAATAGTTGATTCATGCATTTGTGTGACAGTTTTGCTTGTCATATATTTACATGGGAATGCAAAGGGAAAACGAGAGTATTCGTCGATTATCGTAAGTAGATATGTGTTACCATGTGTGGACGTAGGCAGTGGTCCCTTGAAATCCATGTTTAATCGCTGAAACGGTAGTATTGCTTTTATGAGAGTTCCCTTGTTACCGGTAAAGAATTTGGGTTTTAAATACTGGCAAGACGAGCACGAATTAGTTACTCTTTTTATTTGGTCGAGTGAGAAAGGAAAGTTTATTTCTTTGGAAAAATGGAATAGTCGTGTAATGCCTGGGTGGCATCATTTACAGTGATGGTCGCAGAGATCTTGTAAAGAATGAGTGAGTGCAGATATTCGTGAAAACGTATCAGCAACAACAGTATTTTCTCTTCCAGGACGGTAGACGATGCTAAACTTAAATTGGGACACTTCAATGCGCCAACAGCATATTTTGTCATTTTTTATTTTTTATTTCCTGATATTATCAAACATGAAGCTAATACTTTTTTGGTCTGTAATTACAGTAAAGTGTTTACCAAGGAGAAAATGTCGCCACTTTGGTAGAGCTTCGACAATAGTAGCTGCTTTTTTTCTACAGTATGATGTTTCGTTACACTAGGGCTTAGTGTCCTGGAGTAGAATGCAACCGGACGGTTTTCTTGATTAAGGGTAGTCGCAATACAGTTGTTACTAGCATCTGTTTCTACTATAAATTCTTTTTCTGGGTCAACCGTTACCAGCATAGCATCTTTCAAGTCGTTCTTCAGCGATACAAAAGGGTCCAATGCCACAGAAGATAATGGGAATTCTCTGTTGCGGTTTAGTGCTAATATTTTCTCTGAAAAACTCTGGAGAAATTTGCTGCAGTAGGAGAATATCCCAATAATCTGTCTTTGTGATTTCAGATTTAGATGAGGTGGCATCTCAAGTAGAGGTTTAAGGCGATCATACTCGGGCGATATCTGGTTGTTTTTGTATGGGCTTCCATACGTGCTCACGGAGCCGGAAGTCGTCATGTGACGCGTATTAAAACTGGCCATATCTGCCACCTTTTTGTATTCCTTTTTTAGTTGAATAAATCTTGGCTTCCAATTAACACGTGTTTTTATCACAATTTATTCAACTAAAATTTAAAAAATTTTAAAACTTTTTTTTTATGTCTACCACGATACTAAGATGGATGTGACATGGGAACCAACATTTCCTTGAAGATTATGAAGATAGGATACCGAACAAATACAGAGCCCTGTTAAGCTGTGTGAGCTCTAATGTTTATGAATTTATAGAGACATGTACGAACTTTGATACTGATATAGCAAAGCTGGACAGCTTGTTTATTAAAACACCGAATGAAGTCTTTGCAAGACATATACTAGCAACCAGACGGCACAAACCGGGAGAAACGATGGACGAATATTTGTATAGACTAATAACAATTAGTCGATACACTAGGCAGAGGACCTTTGAAATTAACACTAAGTCGTTCCATAGGTTTTGTTGCTTTTATACGAGTTCCTTTTGGTAAGCGATAGAATTGGGGTTTTAGCTCTGCGCAAATCCTACAAGAAGCACACATCTTTTTTACCTCTTCTTTAGAAAAGGGGAGATTCCTTGCCCTTACATAATGAAGCAGTCACGTTATCCCCGGATGACACAGTCCATTGTGGAGATCAGCGAGTGTAGATGTATTAAAGGTTGAACAAGTGTATGCTCGGGAAAATGTGCCAGGGACCACATTATCTTTACCAGGACAGAACTTGATAGTGTAGCTGAATGCGGCAAGTTCCAGTCTCCATTCCTGGATTTTTGCATTCTTAATTTGCGTACGTCTTTTACTATAGAACATAAAGGCTACAGACCGCTGATCGGTAATCAAAGTAAAGTGGCTTCGTGCCAGATAGTGGCTCCATTTATGCACTGCCTCAATAATGGCAGTCGCTTCTTTTTCTACGATGTGGTATTTTAGTTCACTGCCCTGTAGTGTTCTAGACATAAACGCCACAGGTCGTCCCCCTTGATTAAGAACGGCAGAAATCGCAACATCGGACACATCACACTCTACCTCAAAGGGCAAGTTTTCATCCACCGTCTGCAGAGTAGCCTTTTCTAATTCTATTTTCAGCAAGTTGAAGGATTTCAAGGCCTTCTCTTCCAATGGTAATTTTCTCGCGTTTTTTAGCTGTCCAATTTTGTTAGAAAATTCATGTATCCATTTTGCATAGTACGCAAACATTCAAATTATCCTTTTAAGTGATTTTAAGTTCTTGGGTGGATGAAGCTCTTTAAATGGGCGAAGTCGCTCTGTATCAGGCTCGATGATACCATTCCTAACACAGTACCCCAGCACGTTAATAGAAGGCACGGACTTTACAGTCTTTGATTGGTTAAGAGTAAGGTTTCTCCGACCGACAGTGTCTAGGAACTGCTTTACATTTGCATCATGTTGCTCCTGAGTATGTCCTGCAATTGTTACATTGTCAAGGTACGGGAAAGCACCACGCAGGTTCCCCTCTTTTACTATACCGTCCATAGCTCGCTGGAAATCAGCGACCCCATTTGTAACTCCAAACGGAACTCTACAAAACTGATACAAGCAACCATTTGCCTCAAACGCGGTATACTTTTCATCAGCCTCATTCAGCGGCACTTGGTGGTAGGCACTTTTAAGATCAAAAGTGGAGAATACCTTGTATTTTGTAAGATCATTCACCATGTCGTCTATCCTTGGCAATGGGTAGACATCTAATTCAGTGTATTGGTTAATTGTTTGGGAATAATCCACACACATCCGCTTTTTATGTCGGTGGATGGGGTCCTTCGCTACCACTACTTGGGCTTGCCATGGTGATATGCTGGTTTCGATTATGCCCTCAAAGAGTAGATGATTAACTTCCTCTGCAATGAATATCTGATCGCCCTTGCTAAAACGTCTGCATTTGGCAGCTATTGGTTTGCAGTTTGAAGATACATTTTGAAAAAGAGACGGCTCTTCTATTTTTGCTGCGGCCAATTCACAAAGGGGGGGGGCTCTATCCATAGTTAACTCGGGACGGGGCTCACCGTATTTAAAAGTTACACTCTGATGTTAACGCAAGAAATCCTGGCCAAGTATTAAGTCCGAACACAGATTTTTCAGAATACCAAGCCGTGTAGCAACGTAGAACTGGTTATTAAGATCGAGAGCTAGGTTAACAACAACATAGCCCTTGGAACGAGTATTCAAGGTTTTCTGAGCCATAGAAATGTCTTTATTGGACGGATAAACTTTTAGTTTTAGTTCCTGCACAATTATTTCGTTAAGAGAGCTGTCAGTACTGCAAGAATCCAGGAGCGCACTTAATCTTGTCCCGTTAATAGTCACATGCGTTGCAGCTGGCGCGAGTCCTTGTGGTATGTTGGTAAATGTGGTCAGTAACTGAGAACCGACCGATGTTGCCACTGAACTTGAAGACTTAGATTTGCACACGCGGGCATAATGACCTTTCTTGGAGCATTTATTGCAATTAGCCTCGCGGGCGGGACATCTATCTCTTGAATGATAGGAGAAACCACATTTACGATTCTTATATGTGGCAGCTGTAGCCGATTCACTGGGAGCAACTGGAGGACTAGAACAACTACATTCACATACCTATAGTGATCCTGGGTCAACGACCGTAGCCAGGTAGGTATCCGGACTTGTATACGCATCACTATTACGTTGGGCTTGACTGTACGCCCTCAGTAGGTCCAGCGTTTTATTTTCCAAGAGCCGCTGTCGTATTGAAGGCGAGGATATTCCAGAAATGAATGCGTCACGCATTGCTTCGTCGCCACACTCCTCTGCACTGTGGTCGCGGAAGTTGCAATTCTTTTTAGTTTCTCCAATTCTCAGAAAAATTCGTCCATCGTTACTCCCAGCTTCTGCCGTCTGGTTGCTAGTCTTGCAAAGACTTCATTCGGTGTTTTAATAAACAAGCTGTCCAGCTTTGCTATAGCAGCATCAAAGTTCGTACATGTATCTATAAATGCATAATATTAGAGCTCACACAGCTTAACAGGGCTCTGTATTTGTTCGGTATCCTATCTTCATAATCTTCAAGGTACTTACTTAATATTGCACGCCAGTGTCTATATTCCTTGGCAGCTGTCGGTAGACTGGGATCAATGTCTAGGCATTCCATGTCACATCCATCTCAGTATCGTGGTAGACATCCAAAAAAAAAGAAGTTTCTTTTTTTCCTTTATTCTTAGTTGAATAAATTGTAATAAAAAGCATGCGTTACTTGGAAGCCAAGCTTTATTCAACTAAAAAAGGAATGCAAAAAGGTGGCAGATATGGCCAGTTTTAATACGCGTCACCTGACGACTTCCGGTTCCGGGAGCACGTATGGAAGCCCATACGAATGTAATATAACACTCGCTGATCTCCACAATGGACTGTGTCATCCGGGGATAGCTCGACTGCTTCATTTTGTAAGAGCAAGGTATCTCCCCTTTTCTACAGAAGAGGTAAGGAAGATGTGTGCTTCTTGTAGGATTTGCGCAGAGCTAAAACCTCAATTCTATCGCTTACCAAAAAAACTCTTATAAAAGCAACAAAACCTATGGAACGACTTAGTGTTGATTTCAAAGGTCCTCTGCCTAGTGTATCGACTAATTGTTACGTATTAATTATAGTTGATGAATACTCTCGTTTTCCTTTTGCTTTTCCATGTCCCAATATGCATGCAGCAACAGTTATCAAATGTTTAGATTTGATATTTAGCCTATGTGGAATGGCAAGTTATATACATTCAGATCGAAGCACATCTTTCATGTCCAAGGAGCTGAAATCTTATCTCTCCCAGAAAGGAGTTGTCACTTGCAATAGCACTCCTTATCATCCAACCGGAAACGGACAAGTACAGAGAATTAATGGCATTATATGGAAGGCGATTCGTTTTGCTCTTAGATCGCGTAACCTGTCTGAAAAGCATTGGGAACTTGTACTTGCCGAGGTGCTCCACTCACAGAGATCGTTGTTGTGTACGGCAACTAACGCCACACCGCATGAACGTTTCTTCACATTCCAGCGCCGTTCCTCCCATGGAAACTCGCTTCCCTCTTAGCTAATGACTCCTGGACCCGTACTGCTAAGGAGGTTTGTAAGGAACAAAAACGAACCCTATGTAAACCAAGTTGAGCTCCTTAACAGTAACCCGACCTATGCACACATTAGGTACCCAGATGGACGAAACTCTACTGTGTCTGTTCGTGACTTAGCACGTTGTCCCGAAGCCCAGACAATTTTAAGGTCTCCTATTGAAGAACAAGAGAGAGGGAACCACTTTGTACAGGATAATGTACAATGCCATAACAGAGCCTATGATAACACGTTGGCCCAGCCTGAACTAAGGCGATCCAGTCAGGTACCAAAGCCATGTCATAACGGGGCCTATGATGATACATTGGCCCAGCCTGAACTAAGGCGATCCAGTCGGGTACCAAAACCTCCCAATTGATATAGAGATTGGCTGGAGTAGCAAGTATATATATATATATATATATATATATATATATATATATATATATATATATATATATATTGAAGGAATGTAATATTGCTTTCATAAAGGTAAAAAAGTAAAAGACAAAAGTTATTAAAAAAAAAGGTAAAACTTAAATTATTGAAGACACTATCTTTTTTCTTTCTAGCAAGGAAGAATGTTATATTACATTTGTATGGGCTTCCATACGTGCTCCCGGAGCCGGAAGTCGTCAGGTGACGCGTATTAAAACTGGCCATATCTGTCACCTTTTTGTATTCCTTTTTTGGTTGAATAAAGCGTGGCTTCCAAGTAACACGTGTTTTTTTATTACAATAGTGTACCCAAGTAAAGTTATAGTCGAGACTGAAACGATGCTTTTATTCTCATTAAGCGTGATGTTGTACTGTTTAGCAACCTCATAAAATCTTTGAAGATTGTAGTAATGCTTTTTTCAGGTTTTTCCACAGATAGTGACGTTATCTACATAGACAAATGTATCCAATAATTTGGAAGGCGCTTACTCCATTAGTGACACCGAATGGCAGGCGAGTAAACTGGTATGATTTACCATCTATCTCGAAGGCTGTAAATTTACGATCCTCCTTACTGATGGGGATTTGATGGTTGGCTGATTTAAGATCAAGAGTAGTAAATATATTATACCAGGGTTTTTGCTCGACTATTTCAGATATACTCGATATAGGATAAGCGTCTAATTCCGTAAATCTGTTGATTGTGTCGCTATAATCAATCACCATTCTTTTTTTAGGTTTTCATTTGATGTTACTAGAACCTGCGCTCGCCAGAGTAAAATTGAGGGTTCTATTATATTTTCCTCCAACAATTTTGCAGTCTCTATTCTTATGAATTTGCCGCCAGCAATTGTGTGGCAACGTGACTTGGTGCTGATTGGAGTTGTGCTCGTATGGAGATGAGAAAATAAGGGTGACGAGAAACGTTCATGGAGTAAAAAAATTATTCCTGGTGACTGCTCTGATAATAAGTTCGTCCTTCAGTCCATCAAATTTGAAGGTTACATTCTTATATCTGCAGAGAATATCTTTCCCTATAATTAAGACGACAAATAAATTCTTAATGACCTCCATTATTATGTTAGAGTGTACCTTATTATTTAGAGAGATATCGAATGGTTGTATTTTTTTCTGCATTGAACTCAGTGTCGAATCGTTCGGGGAGAAGTACTCTGTCCATTTCTTTTGTGAAGAGAAGAATAAAATATCCGTATACCTTTGTAAAGGTTTTATTCACAAAAGAAAGCTACAAAGTATTTATTTATAAATATAAAATATTATGTTAGAATGTACCTTATTATTTAGAGAGATATCGACTTTAGTTTCTCCCACAATTTTCGCACACATAATATTGGGTCGGCCAATGATATTGCTTTTTGTTTGGGAATAATTTTAAGGTTCATTTTTTTGCAATATTGCCGTTAATAAAAGTCCCCACACTACCAGAATCCACCATGGCATTGACAGTGGACCCATTTATTTTACACTGAGTAATTGTAATGTCTTTTTCTATTCCTAGTCACGCGAGACTAGGAAAATTAATGTCTTCATTTAACACTGCCGACACGGAAGATTTACAGACTTTGGCCCAGTGTCCCTTTTTCGAACAGATATTGCAGTTTGATTCATGGGCCGGACAACGCGACGCGGATGACGTAAATTCGCGAAAAAAAAAATTTCGGGGTCGTATTTTTTTTGTGTCGCTGCCAGATTTGTATTTTCCCCTGAAGTGATTATTGGTGCGGAAACTATACTCTACTGGTTTTAACATGCAGAGTGTTTTTCTGCTTTTTCAAAAGATCTTGCCATCTCGTATGCTTCTCGAAAAGTTAGCGAGGATTTCCCGAGAAGTCGTTGTCGAACTAAGGTGGAAGAGATACCGCTAATAAAATCCTCCCGCATATACTGGATTTTATTTATTTCGGCACTCACGGCCTGGAAATTGCATGTCTTAGCAAGGTTTTCCACCTGTAACATGAAATAATCCACTGTTTGCGCCGGTTGTTGTTTCATGGTGATAAGTTGGTGTGACAGTGAAGAGGAACACTTACCAGCAGGAAAGAGGATACGGTGCTTCGTATGTCGTGTCTGCAAGGTAAAGAAGGGATTCTCTTAATGAGTGCACATTT
Organism: Sepiola atlantica; assembly: GCA_963556195.1. Taxonomy (NCBI): domain Eukaryota; kingdom Metazoa; phylum Mollusca; class Cephalopoda; order Sepiida; family Sepiolidae; genus Sepiola; species Sepiola atlantica. The sequence goes on from OY744538.1 coordinate 54,668,721, forward strand.
TTATAGTGAAGTTTGATTTGCATATGTGGAGATCAGCTGATATGAATAAAGAGGACAGTTGGGAAGCAACAGAAGCGATTTTACTTGCAGAGAGAAAGGCAGAGAAAAAGTGGTCGTATTGAAAATCGGTGAAGTCAAATTACCGTCAAAACTTTTTTGTTTTATTTTTCTGGCACAATTAGGTAACAGTTGGTGACGGTTGTAGACTATATTAGTAGGCTTGATGTAGGCCGCTACTAGAGTTCTTATGGCAGATGTATAGTCGGTTTTGTCACTAATTATTTCGAATACCTCTGCCAATATGCTATTTTTCAAGGCACAGATGTCAGTTTGGATGCTTCCATTTTCTTCAGTGCCGTTAACCGTACGTAGGTAATTTATGTCTGCATTTTTTCTGCATTGAAGGCTGTAGACTCGGTGTCGAATCGTTCGGGACGAAGTACTCTGCCCATTTCTTTTGTGAATACAATTGTAGTGTAGTGAAGATAAGAATAAGAGATCCGTATACCTTTGAAAAGGTCTTATTCACAAAAGAAAGCTACAACAAAAATAAAGTTAATATGACAAAGCATTTATAGTGAAAACGAAAAAAAGCCTGACGGACGAGTTCATCCAGCGGGAGGAGGGGTTAAGAATATTACAAGACGTAAAAAGAATTACGAACTCTTGTCGGATATACGCGGAAAATAAGCCATGGTTCTACAAAACCCCTCCAGCAGCACTCATTAAGGCCACACAACCTTTTGAAAGGCGTAACCTCTAATTTAAGGGCCCTCTAATTTAAAGGCTCTTTACTTTCTAAAACAAAAAAGTTAATACATGCCTACAATAATAGACAAGTACTCAAGATTTCCGTTCGTCATCCCCAGACGTAAGGACTGCAACAATAATTCATGGTCTCTGCTCCATTTTTGCCGTTTTTGGAGTTCCCGCATATATCCACCCAGATCGTGGATCTGCTTTTATGTCGGACGAACTCAAGCAATTTCTGCATGACCGAAGAGTAACTGTAAGTCGAGCAACTTCTTCCAATCCCCAAGGCAACGGACAGTGCGAAAGATTCAATGGCATAATATTGAAGACAGTACAGTTGGCGGCCGCAAATCGCAAGAGTACGATCTCTGATTGGGAAAGTCTCATCCCCGTGGCCTTATATGCTATTAGGACTCTATTATGTACAGCGACAAACGCTGCTCCGCATGAGAGGTTCTTCTTGTTCCCACGACGAAGCTCGGCAGGTACATCACTTCCCTCGTGGCTCGCACAACCTGGAACAGTTTTACTACAACGCCATGTTCGTCACAGTAAACATGACCAAGTAGTGACCAAGTAGTGACCAGGTAGTGACCAAGTAGTGACCAAGTAGTGAGTGAGGTGGAATTAATCGAAGCGAAGGTTGAGTATGCACTTGTCCGAAATTCACAAGTACGGCAATCTGTTGTCTCATTAAGGGATTTAGCCCTGGCAGGGAATGTATCTGAACGTAGAACTGCTGCAGAAGGATATACAGCCCCGGTTAACAGAACAAGCTCAACCCACTTAGGTGATCTTGCACCATATACGTCAAGTCCAGAGTCTCTACAAAACGAATCTGAATATTCTAACAGAGTCCAATCTGACTAGTTCTGACGACCAATGGGTACCGCGAAAGCGGATTCAACCATTATCTGAGACAGATGCTCAATCTTCAGACACCAAACGACCGAAGTGCCAAAGAAAATGACAGCGTTTCGGAGCAAGATTATTTAGTCCTAAGCCAGACACACAAGACAATGCCGAAACTTCGTCAGGTCCTGGGGTGCCTAGGTTGGGGATGGATGCCGGGCGCGAACCACCAAGACGTCTCAAAAGAACCCGTAGGGGACAAGTCGATGGGATGACTTTATTCCCTACGAATAAGTAGGTAGGTGGGGAGAATGTAGTATCAAAAGTAATTCATACCCATCTCACCTCTTTGTTAATAATGGAATATGCTACATTCATGTAGTATATTAGGAGTGGATATTTTATTCCCATTTGTAACATTAAGCAACAAAAAGTTAAATAAAGCTTATCAGTTAGTTATTCTGACTTTGAGTCTTTATTATAATTTATTTAACTTTGTTATGGAAGTTATTCTGGCTTCTAGTTTTTATTACACTTACTAACAATAATGACCGTAGCCCAAAACAATAATCTGACTCCTCCAAATTTTAGAAATGAATTGTCGACCACAAATGCGATCTCAGTAACTTTCTTTTATTGAGTTAAATCAGACGAATCCAAACCAACTCGATTTGCATAACTACGTATGGATTTGCTGTCCCGGATGTTAAAATAAAAATAAGTAAAATTAAGACGTTATTCGTAATCCATCGGGCAGTGTTCGAATCCTCGCTCGACTTACAATTCAAACATTTTTTTAACTTTTAAATTGCACACTCGATCCTGGTTCACGATCATCACGTTCGTCACACCATTAAAAATGGAAAGACTTAATCTGGTTTCACCGAATATTGAGGAAGGACTGAGGGTTCAACTATCGGGATATCATGGTGATTGATGGCAAAATGAATTATGAATAATACCATCTTTGAAATGAGACAATTAACAAAAAAACACATCCAAAGAATAAAGAAGTTTGGTGTGTCTGTTTTATGGCATATCAACGCAAGTTGGTATTTTGCGCTTAACAGGAGGGGTGACAGGTTTATACCTTTCATAATGGTATTAAGGAATAGGTAAACGCAATAGACTCAGCTGGATTTGAACTTTTTTCGGATTCTATAGTCAGTACCAGCATCCATGACACCACTCGATCTCCCTTCAAGTGAGATTGAATCGTCCCACCAAATGACTCAAAAAAGGAGGGGAAAGGTTTACTTTAGTAATTATCTGTTATATTAAGGTTCATTCGTTCAGTTTGGATTTTACGATTGTGAAAAATGATCAAATTAAACATTGTTGGAGAAATGTGGATCAATAATTTAAAAAAAAGATGGGAAACAAATATTTAATAATTTTTAGGGTGGGAATCTTTTTAAACAAAAAAAAACTAAACAAATGCCGTTTGTAGTAAAAAAAAAAAATGTTACCACTTACTTCAGAGTGGATGGTATTTATTCATGTCGAATTTAGTATTTGCATAAAACGATCGTTTCCCTTATATTTCTACCACCACATGAACTCACATGGTGTTTATTCTGCATTTTGTGCAGCCTAACTTTTACCCAACACGTGCACTGTAAATGACTGGCGATGCTATTTATTATTATTAATATTAATAATAATTGGCAAAACTCATTTTTCCAGTAGTCACGGGGAATTTTTACAAAAGACTCTTTTTTATTTAAAAATTTCAATAATCTTATTTTGACAAATTGGACGTTTCTGAAACATCCGATCCCAAACTCTTTAGAACGAAATGATGTGCATCGTTTTGAATCTGTGCACGGATCATACATTAACGAAGATGTCATGCATTAACGAAGATGTCATACATTAACGAAGATGTCATACATTAACGAAGATGTCATACATTAACGTCTGAAGATGCCATACATTAACGAAGATGCCATACATTAACGAAGATGTCATACATTAACGAAGATGGCATACATTAACGAAGATGTCATACATTAACGTCTGAAGATGCCATACATTAACGAAGATGCCATACATTAACGAAGATGTCATACATTAACGAAGATGTCATACATTAACGAAGATGTCATACATTAACGTCTGAAGATGTCATACATTAACGAAGATGCCATACATTAACGAAGATGTCATACATTAACGAAGATGTCATACATTAACGTCTGAAGATGCCATACATTAACGAAGATGCCATACATTAACGAAGATGTCATACATTAACGAAGATGTCATACATTAACGAAGATGTCATACATTAACGTCTGAAGATGCCATACATTAACGAAGATGGCATACATTAACGAAGATGTCATACATTAACGTCTGAAGATGCCATACATTAACGAAGATGCCATACATTAACGAAGATGTCATACATTAACGAAGATGGCATACATTAACGAAGATGGCATACATTAACGAAGATGTCATACATTAACGTCTGAAGATGCCATACATTAACGAAGATGCCATACATTAACGAAGATGTCATACATTAACGAAGATGGCATACATTAACGAAGATGGCATACATTAACGAAGATGTCATACATTAACGTCTGAAGATGCCATACATTAACGAAGATGCCATACATTAACGAAGATGTCATACATTAACGAAGATGCCATACATTAACGAAGATGGCATACATTAACGAAGATGTCATACATTAACGTCTGAAGATGCCATACATTAACGAAGATGTCATTGTCATTCGTGTCGAGTAAATAAACGGAAAAAAGAAACGGAGAATAAATAAACTTTTTCCGAGATTTCAATTCTTACTAAAAACAAAATCTCGAAAATATCAAAAGGGCTTGAAGAAAACCAGTGGAAGTATTCATTCCATCAGGATCTACCTCACTTTTCGCGTTGATTCAGCAGAAATTCTGGCGACCAAACCAGACGCTCCCATCTCTAAAATATTCAGAAGAAAAATACTAATCCGTTGCAAATAATCGAAGACTTACAAAAAAACGTTTCGATTTTTATTCTGCTCTAACAATTTCTTTTTAAATCTTCTTCTTCTTCCTCTTATTATTATTATTATTATTAGTAGTAGTAGTAGTAGTAGTAGTAGTAGTAGTAGTAGTAGTAGTAGTAGTATTTATATCAACAGAATCGTTATCGGACTTCCTTGCAGATTTCATTTTTCCCGCTTTTATTTTTCCTCCTCCTCGCTCTCCTCCTCCACTATGTTTCTTCCCCCTCCTTTGTATCTTCCTTGCTTCTCACTCTCTTTCTTCCCCTCTCTCTCTCTCTCTCTCTTTCTCTCTCTCTCCCTCTCTCTTTCTCTTCTTACCCCCTCTCTCCTTCCATAGAATGTTATTTCCATATTTGGTATTTTTCCAGCTCATTATGATTTATTTCCTCTTTTTATTTATTTGTCTCGTTTCCTGTGCGTTTTCTCTCTCCCATCCCCTCTATTTCTCCTCCCCCGTCCCTCACCCTCTCTTCCTTTTCCTTACTCTCCTTTGAACATCTTCCTCCCCCCTCCCCTCTTTCTCTCCCGATCGTTCTTTCGTCTTCCCCAATAATCGAACTCTTCTCACCTCTAATCAACTCTATCTGTAAACGTCCTTCACACCGACGCCTTCCCCCCCCCCTCCTACGCACAATACCTGCTGTTGCTGAAAGTGCACATGACTCCCCATAAAATATGACCATGTGTCAGTCCGTTCTTATAATAATCTCTTACGTAATCAGCATCGATTTCTTCGTCTGCTCTTTCTGAAGTTGTCAGATTTTTTCTTTTTTTGTTCTTTTTTTCTACTTCTTTTATTTTTCTTTTCTCTCCTTCACTCACACAAACACACACACACACACGCACGCAAACATAATACACAAACACACAGAGACACACACGTGCGCACACACTAACGCACACACACAGACACCGAAAAAAGGGATATTCTTAAGTATGAAAAATGTTATTTTTCTACTTAAGCGTGACAGACCAACGAAAATTATATTTAAAACTAAAGTGTGGCGGATGAACGAAAATGTTATTTCAATCTTAAGCGTGATAGAACAACAAAAATGATATTTAAAACATTTGTGACAGACCAACGAAAATGCTATTTCACATTTAAACATAGGGGACTAATAAAAATGTTATTTCAAATGTAATCGACTACCTAAAATGCTATTTAAAATTTAAGCGTGACAGACCAACGAAATACTGAAGCTGACAGACTAACGAAACTGCTATTTCGAATTTAAGCGTGACAGACCAACGAAAATGACATTTCAAAATTATGAATGGTAGACTAACGAAAATGATTGTTGGAATTTTAGCAAGACAGACCAACGAAAATGCTATTTCAAAATTATGCGTGGTAGGCCAAGATAAACGCTATTTCAAAATGATGCGTGGTAGGCCAAGATAAACGCTATTTCAAAATTATGCATGGTAGGCCAAGATAAACGCTATTTCAAAATTATGCATGGTAGGCCAAGATAAACGCTATTTCAAAATTATGCATGGTAGGCCAAGATAAACGCTATTTCAAAATTATGCGTGGTAGGCCAAGATAAACGCTATTTCAAAATTATGCGTGGTAGGCCAAGATAAACGCTATTTCAAAATTATGCGTGGTAGGCCAAGATAAACGCTATTTCAAAATTATGCGTGGTAGGCCAAGATAAACGCTATTTCAAAATTATGCATGGTAGGCCAAGATAAACGCTATTTCAAAATTATGCATGGTAGGCCAAGATAAACGCTATTTCAAAATTATGCGTGGTAGGCCAAGATAAACGCTATTTCAAAATTATGCGTGGTAGGCCAAGATAAACGCTATTTCAAAATTATGCATGGTAGGCCAAGATAAACGCTATTTCAAAATTATGCGTGGTAGGCCAAGATAAACGCTATTTCAAAATTATGCGTGGTAGGCCAAGATAAACGCTATTTCAAAATTATGCATGGTAGGCCAAGATAAACGCTATTTCAAAATTATGCGTGGTAGGCCAAGATAAACGCTATTTCAAAATTATGCGTGGTAGGCCAAGATAAACGCTATTTCAAAATTATGCATGGTAGGCCAAGATAAACGCTATTTCAAAATGATGCGTGGTAGGCCAAGATAAACGCTATTTCAAAATTATGCATGGTAGGCCAAGATAAACGCTATTTCAAAATTATGCATGGTAGGCCAAGATAAACGCTATTTCAAATCTAAGCGTGACACACCTATGAAATTTCTATTTCCAACTTAAGTGTGATAGACCAACATAATTTTTATTTGAAAGTTAATCGTGACAGGCAAACCAAAATGCCATTTCAAGCGCGTATGATCAATGAAAGCATTTTATTTCTTATTTTGTGACAGACCATTGAAAATGCTATTTCATACAACAACGAGATAAACCAACGAGAATTATATGTACAACTTAAGTTTGATAGACCAACAAAAATGCTATTTGAAACTAAGCATGAACAAAATTATTATTTCAATTTTAAGCATGACAGACAAACAAAAATGCTATTTCTAACTAATGCACAACAGCCCAACGAAAATGCTATTTCAAATTTAAGCGTGACAGATCAACGAAAATGCTATTTTGAATTTAAGTATGAAAGACCAACGAAAATGCTACTTCAAAAAAGCGTGATGGACCAACGAAAATGCTATTTATTATTTAAGCGTGACAGATGAACGAAAATGCTGTTTCAAACTTAAGCATGATAGACCAAAGAAAATGCTATTTCAAATTTAAGCGTGACAGATCAACGAAAATGCTATTTTGAATTTAAGTATGAAAGACCAACGAAAATGCTACTTCAAACAAGCGTGATGGACCAACGAAAATGCTATTTATCATTTAAGCGTGACAGATGAACGAAAATGCTGTTTCAAACTTAAGCATGATAGACCAAAGAAAATGCTATTTCAAATTTAAACGCGACAGACGGACAGATCGAGCCACAGACAAAGCTTCTCTTAGGTATGCGAGGACACATCTAAAAACCAGCTAGTCGGTGTTTGTCATTATTTACTTTATGTACACATACAGCATCGCCCGGGAGTCTTTTTGCTTTTTGTTTTCGCTAATTTTTTTTTTGGGGGGGGGGAGGGGGGCGTTGTCTTTTATTAACGATGCCCTTTGTTTTTTTTATTCTTTTATCAAATTATTTTTTATCTTTTGTACAAGAGCACCACCAAAAATACCAACCCCACCGAAAAAAGGGCGACAACCCCCACACAAAAAATATACAAAATGCTGGTTGTAGTTAAAAAAGGGGGGAGGTATATTACTTACTCACGAGGATGAAATTATGTCTTTGAGTATTTACATAAAAAGATTGTTTCCCTATATTTCTATCTCCACACAAGCTCACACAGATAGCTGTCTACCATTCCGCGATGCATTCCACAGTGGTTTTTACCTGTACATATTTTCTTATGAGTATGTCGTCCTGTTCGTTCGTTTTTGTGGATTTAAACCAAGTTTTATTTCCTCTATTCGTTCTGCAATGTGAACTCTTGTGTGCGACTTTGTTACAAGTTAGACAGGTTTTAAAATAGTATGGACAATGAACGCCTCCACAACGGAAACAGTGACTCGGGGTTAATTTATCCTGTTTTTTTCTTAGGAATGCCTTCTTTTTGAAAATAATTCCTCTTTTTGTTTTGAGTTGTTTTTTAAAGAGAGTTTAATTGTGATTTCTAATGTGCGCAATGTCCGACTCTTTAGAATTTCGTAAATCTCTGGCAGTCTTCGGCTAATTTCTGTAATGTTAGATTTGGTTCACTTTCTAACTTGTTTAGAACCTTACGTCTGATGTCTGCGTCTTTTCCTGATACAAGTCCTTGAAAAAAATTAAATTTGTTAAGTTATCCGCGCTAAGTTCAGCTAATTTGATATCGTCACAATGTTTATTAACGATTTACGCGAATGTTGCGTAGTCTTCGCCATCTTTGTTGATTAAATTAAAACACTTCCCCCGTTTGTGGAATAGAGTATTGATTTACTCCTCTCCAGGAGTTAGGCACAAGGCCAGTTTTTATCTTACTCCCACAAGTAAGATGTGACCCAAGGTCGGGTCGGGAAAGTGGGGTTTGAAAAGCCAGCGCCCGAGAGGTGAGCACTCTGGCCATTAAAAATTGCCTGGGCAGCCCCGTTGGCATTCCCCGGTAGGGGCGCCTCAGGCAGTAAGCAATAAACTTACTCCTCCCTAAAGAGGGAAGGCGAAGCCTGGGAGGCTGGACCTCCTAGAACTGCACAGGACAGACCCATAGACCGGCGTAAATCAAGCCCCGAAGGCCAAGACAATACCAGTCTATGGGGTGCAGTATCCATCGGAACAGATACTACACTTTGATCTTAGTCAAAAGGTCAAGAATGCCTTAGGGCTGAATAATTCTGTTAAAAGTTCCACCGCTTCAAAGAAAGTCAAGTCGCTCATTTTTCGGGGTAAAATAAAGTCCACGAATTTAGTATGTTCGGTGGTGCCTAATTTTCGGAGCAGTAGGCGAACTTTTTTAGAGTCTGCCCAATTTTCACAATCAATTTTGTATAGATACTCACACCTTCTGAAATATGAAGCAAAGGTTTTATCCTCGTCTGGGGAATAAGTGAATTTATCAATTGCACTCAAAACGGCAGTCTGTGAAAAATAATTTTCGGTTTCGTAACTTTGACCCCTATGCGATATTGTTTGCATTAATTCTTCAACATTTTGATCGCTTTCTCTTTTTTGTTCTAAAAGTCTTTCTTCGGCTTCTTTTTTTGTCCCAGTAGTTTTTGATTTCGTTCTAGTAGAAGCTTTTGAAATATTTCTTCATTTTTAGTTGTCTTTCGTCGGCTTTTTTGTGCCATGAATTCTTTCTTCTGTTTTTTGTAGTCTTTTGTTCTTTGTTCTAATTATTGTTGCATTTTTAATTTTACTTGAGCTTAAATTATTTCACGATAGGTTTAAACTTATAAAAGTATACATCCTACTTGTAGTTTCATACCTTATATATATATATATATATATATATATATATATATATATATATATTATAACCATGATATAATGATACCCTAACCTTGTGTCTAGAAATCTTATTCCAATTTTGATCAACATGATTTTGATTCTAGAAATGTTTTAAAATTTAAGACTTGAACTTAAGAGGTCTTAAGAAGAAATTGAAATTAAGGAAATCTTGCTCAATTGGTGTCTAATTATTATGGATCGAATTGAATGTAAATCTGAAATATTTTAATTTTCAAATGGGGGGTTTTGTCAAAATTATGCCTTCTAAAACCCTTTAAAATACTCTAAAGAAATTGAAATCTGGGAAGATTTATTAATTGATGTCTAATATCTCTTGTTAAAACTTCACTAAAAACGGAAGTACCTGAATTTTCACGAAGCGCTTCCACACACTTTTACTCTTTTTTCCGTAAAACTAAACGAAGCTAAATCCCATATAAAGAGCTATTATGCCTAGCAGCTATGTTTAGAAAATTCATAATGATCGGTGAATTCATTCAAGAGTGAATTCTCCAGATAAAAATATATAAATAAATATGTACTCATACTGAACTTTATATATATATTATAATTTATAAATATTTTTGACTTTTGAATATTCATGCATTTTATTGGACTTCAATATCTGTTACTATATAATACACCATCCCAATCGGATTTTTTCAACAACTCTACTTGTACATTCATCATTACAAAGACATTTAGCTCATTAATGGGGGAAAATTGTTTAATTTTGTTTTAATCCGTTGCTTTAAACATAATTCAAAATTGTTTTGTAAAGTTTTTAAATTA